>JAWWLV010000183.1:13034755-13058094 GCA_035041135.1 Platyrinchus mystaceus | reverse complement strand
ATTTGAAAATGTAAAGTTTCAAATACTCACTATGCACTTCACAAACAAGTGAAACCAATATCCACTCACATCTATCACTTATCAGAGATTTCATCTGCAACAGTGTTTTCCCTTGATTCTGAGGATCAATTTTGGACCATTTCTCTGAGGCCATCAACTTTTCTCACACCTTAACAAGCAGACCATTAAACCATTTCCCTCTCCCTTACTCACTTGGCTTCACTGGGTAATTATTCTCGGTTCCAAAAGCTGTAATGGATGCTTTATCTCCTCTCCAGTGACCATTCACCAGAAAATATGACGCATAATTAAGAACTCTGGGGAGAAAAGAGAGAGAAGAATTATTCCCATTATGTAGATGATTTTTAATGAATTTTATATGAATATGAATTGATATGATTTAAAACTAATTACCAGAGAGACATTAATTCTAACATACCTAAGTAAACCCTGGTAGGAACAGTGACCAGTGATTACTGGTTATCTGTATTACTATCAAAAACTGAGTGACATTTTCATTTGGGAGTGAAGTGGCAGTAAATGTAATCAACCAGGTGGGAAGCTTCATGAAAGTAAATGAAAGCTCTCAAATTTGTTGAGGAATAACTATGGAATTTTGTTGCGTTCCTACCTTAGTCTTGCATTACTAGGTATTGCACTTCCCACCTGGCTGTCTTCATATTTACTTCTTATATCCATGCTTTAGGAAGATCCAGCTGAATGGAAAGGTGATTTTTGCGAGGGTGGTTCTTAGATGATCAAATTCTTGAAAGACATTGTTTCTGGCCTTTGGAAAGCTATTTCTTAGGGGCTTTTGCAGCAAGACAGTTAGGAATGCTAGGTTTACTAAGAAAAGTTTACATTTCAGTACCATAAATGCTGATTTGCAAGCATATGCAACAAAGAATGATTAGTTTTGCCAAAGCTGTCACAAAACTTGGGCATGGCTCCTACACTCAGGTACTTTCCTGCCATCTCATTTCCTTAAGCAGCTTAGAAGCTTGATCTCAGTGATGGAGAGCACTCCATCATGTAAACAGTGTGGAGGTAGGAAATATAAAATTTCCTATGTCCTGATTCCTGGGCAACAGATTTTATAAGCAACAGGTTCCAGAACTGTGTAACAATTTGCTTTGTAAACCTGGGCTTTCATTATTTTTAATTCTAAAGTAAGCTTCCAGATACATTGTCTTGGAGTACTGGTAGAAGAGGGAGTTTAGGGCTGTACCTGTCAACAGATGACTGTAGGGAAAACTCTATTTATGTCCAGAAATTCATTGTCTTTCACAGATACCTGACAATTATGATGGCTTTTTTTCCTTAACAAAATTAAAAATAAATAAAAATTAAATATCAATTACCTCTACAAAGGAGAAATGTCTTTTCTGCTTCAGACTGTACTGCCTTAATTACCCTTAGGGCTCTCAGCAAGATTCCTATATTTCTATCCAAGAATCCCAGTCAGACATTTTCTGATTGTGTGCACCTGCAGTAAGTCTTTTCCTCTGGGGTTACATTAGACTTTCTGCACTTGAGTAGCTCCAGGTGCTACAGTGAAACTGGTTATGCTCATTCTAATAAATGGTAACAAAAAATAGATCCTCAAGGCCAAGGAATTTCAAATCCTAGCCAGTTCCCCACATTCAAGGATGGACAACCTCAGTCTTTTTAAAAGTAGACTATTGCAATCATTTCACTGAAGTTGCACCATGAGATAAGATGGAGAAATGGAAGCATTCCTAACTAAGAGATAAAATGGAACAATTTTTTACAAAATAAATCTATCACCTGCTGCACCTCCACATTAACAACTAAACAATTATTACATTGTCATATATAAAAAGAAATTTATTTCTATCTAATAAGTGTTTGTTAGTCTTAGCAATATTGTGGAAAGACACTCTCATGGATATTTTTCCGAATATTGAAATATAAGGGCAATGAGATGTCCTATGTGAGTTGACTATGGACAGATGGTTGCCTGGAACATAATACCATAGTTTCCAGCTGCAGAAGCTGAAAAATACCTAGACACACTCTGGTTCAGACAGTAGTTGAAATAGAAACACCTGTGTTTGTTTGTTTTGCCTTCAGGGAAGGAGTAGCATTAACCAATTCAGCAATAATCACTTACAAATGGGCTGGCCAAGTTTAGCAAAGGTCATGGGGTGGCGGAGCTTGTGGTGTGAGTATATATTGCTGATTGCAGGGTAAAGGGTTTTTTTCATCTGATTCAGGGCTTAGGTGCTAGTCTATATCCTCAGTGAGGGGATTTTTTTTCTGAGCCCTGTCAATCTCATATGGCTCTGACTATGAGAGTATGCAGGCTGGGAAGTCACTGGAGCTTCTGTATAAGTGCTTAGTGGTAGGGATAACGATTTTATTTTGGGCCTTTCTGCCTTCTGATTTCAGGAGCAGTGTTAGTTGGTGCTGATTCTCCACAATGAAAAGACCTTATAGACTTTCTTTCTCTCTAACGAAAGATCACAGAAGATGTGGGAGTTCTCATGACCTCTGCTGGAAATTCATCTTCACTGCTGCTCTTGCTTCTCTGTTCTCACCTCTCCCTGTCTGCATCTCCTGGGGTCCCTGAACAGATACTAGAAATGTAGGGGAAAAAGGCAGTGTTCTCCTACTGTTACCTTAGAGTGTTGATAATTACCACCAGCTCAAAGGCCAAACGCTCTTATAAGCACAGGGAAATGAAATGTTGGAGTTCAGTGTAGGAGAGCAGGTGGAAGTGCAGGAGCAGTGAAACAGCAGCTCTGGGCCAACTTGAAGCATCAGTAAGTTCTGTGGGTCCTGAAGCACTGACCTTAACATGTCATATCAGGGGAATCTTTTTTTAAAAGGGGAAATTGAACACGCCTATCAAATTGTTTCTACATGAATAACCCTTTCAGATTCGTGTCTTAGAGGGTTTGCTGTATTTGAGGCACAAAGTGTCCCTGTGTGCTAAAAAATCAAGGGCTAACTGATTGATATTGCTTGGAGGAGTTTTTACTCCTGCTAGAACTAAATGAGAAAAAATTTTGCCCACAAACCCTCCATGTAGGAACTAACCTAAGCAAATCAATGTCTACTGAAAGTAGCATAGATTTCTTGCTCTCATTGCAGAGAGCTTAATGTTTTAGCAATTTCCAGTACTCTGAAAAGTCTTCTCCCACTGCATGGCTACAAACTACCTTGGAAGGGTCTGTCTGCTGTAGTGATGTATTTTGTAGCATGCCTCAAGCTCAGAGATCCCATTTGAATGAGCTTGTGCTGTGGTTGAGAGTCAAGCTTCATGTGGCAGCTTTTGATTGAGAAATATTTCACCTAATTCATCTGTGTTAAGGATGGCAAAAAATCAAACCCTCCCACGCACCCTTTATAAATCATCCTGGCTAACACACTAGTAAATGTGTTATCAAAAATGCAACACCTATTACTGTGAATTTCAAACACCCAGCACTGTAAGTCAGATCCGAACCTGTGGGGAAGGTATAAATTGATTAGAGTTTTTGAGAAGCTATAAATTACAGGAAAGCAAGAGGAACATCTTTAAAGGGTTGACAACAAAGAAAAGAAAGATGATTGAACACAAAAATGCTGGGCCAAATCACAAATAGCTTGTTCCTGAGAGAACAAAGGTAATGAAAACTTTGCTGCCTTTGAATAAGGGAGGAAGGGCGAAGAGAAAGACCTCGGTGGATTAGAAATATAGGCAAAGAAGGAAGATTAAAACCCTTGACAATATAAAGCTCTTAACTAGAAAAAATAATGAGGCAAAATGAGTCATTATCATTAGCGAATACTTAGCTGGAAAAGAATGAAAATTAATATCACTATGCTAACTTTATTAAGGTGCTTTCAGCAACCTCTCATCATCCCCAATTTCTATAAAAACTGAAATGTAAATTTAACTTAAAATTTTTGAATAAGGTGTTGAAACAATTCATGTGGCTATGAGATCCATGAGTAGGTTTGCAATAGGGTCTATTTTAATGTCCTGCTATTGCACCTTTTATCATATCTGTAAGCCTGCAGAACCAAGGAATGATATTATACTATCCAATGAAAATGGAAATTTCTAGGTGTGAAAAGGCTCCAGATGGGGTAATGCAGAGACAGAGCAATAGAAGTGTTTTCTATATGTAACATGATGACCCACCTTGGCTGGAAGTCACAATTCTCAGAGGCTCCAAGAGCACAGCTATTGGGAAATGATAGAAAACAGGCGGTACACAGAGGAGGAAATCTGGAAATATAGTAGAGGAGTGTTAGATAAACTTGACTTAAGGATAATTTTGTACATGTCCCTGTCCAGCAAACCTTGGTTTGCATAGTACACTACTTTGATAATTATGGTATTATTGTATTATTTCTCTTCCATTTTATTATTTTATAAAGAGATAAATTCTAGTCATTCAAATATATTACCATTTGCCCATTTTCCCTTATTTCATTAGTGGGAGTAATTGAACATGGAGCTAGTCTTGAGGGGACATCTAAATAAACAGTTTCAGGGAGTTGTGTTCATCTGATTCATGCTCTGAGCTGATCAGAAATCACCCAGAAGCAATGTTTCCTGTGTCCAACAAGCCACATTCATAATAAGCCTCAACTAGTGGCATCAGATGAAGTTTTAATGGCCTCACCCTGCATAGGTTTTTCAGTACATAATACAGCTGAGAAAATAAAACTAAGCTTAAAAAAACCTTTGCATGTATGTATACTTCAGACTTCATACTCATAACATCCCTGTATTAATATTCCACATAAAATCAAGTTAAAGGTTTTCAAGTGTATTTCAACAGTAGAACAATTATTTTTTTCTTTTTACTCTATGTTAACCCAAATAAATCACCAAAACGTTCTTCATCAGTTCTAAAGTACACTTTTTTTTCTTCGGACAGTGCATCTAACAAATGGGAAGTCAGGAATGTCTCTGCTAAGTCATACCTGTAGTCCAGTATGAAGATAATGATTAGTAATGAAATTTTCAAAAGCAGATGAATGTCACCCTGCAGTAAGCTGACATGGGATGGTCGTTCTATGAAAATATTTTGCCTTAACCTTTTTACTTGCTCTTTAAGAGTGGTAGTTTGTTGCTCTTCTAGGAAAGATGTCAGCCTTAAATATAAATTTAATTTAAAAAAGAATAATATGATAGGGATCTTTTAAAAAGTGTGCTTTTCTTTGCCCTTCCCATTTATGCATTTGAGAATCTTTATTTATGCACATTTTGTTCTTTCCTGTATCTTTTCAATTTGACTCATTCTTATTCCCAGAAGACAAAGTTAATTAACAAAAAAAAAGAAAAAAATCCTCACCTTTGTTTCTGCTTGCTTTCTACATTAGAGGGCAGAGTTCCCCCTCATCTCTCTGTTCATCTCTTATTTATTCAAATATGTTTGATAAAATTAATTGGGAATTCATTAAAAAGGCTATGTTAACATCTTGGGGGAAGAAAGACCTTTATTTAATATGCAAATATGCCAGTACAATGCATCTGAATCAACGTAGACATTACTTTGAGGGATTATTTCAGGGAAATTAACTTTGTAGGCCCCTTAAAATTTTATTTTTTCTTATGATAAACATGATCCAGCAACTGAAAAGATGCAAGAATTTCTAAGAATCATGATACAAAACAGGTTTTATGTTGTTTTCTATATTTACTCAACTTTTGAACTAATATTTTTTTTAAATTTGGCACTGAAACAAAAGTTTCTGATCACTTTCCATTATAAGTTTTGGGGGTTCTTAAAATTATTTGAAGTTGTATAACAAGAAGAGTAGTGTGATGGAACACTAAATACAGTCTAAAGGCATGAAGCATCCAAGCATCCATTTAAGAAATGAAGATAAAGGACAAAATCAGTGTCTTTACTGTAGTTTAGCTACTTAATTAAATGTCATTATCATCTCCTTGTTTTTTCTTTAAAAATGCCTGTATATTTCTCTTGTTTTTTGAAGGATCTCAGAGTCCTTGTTTGCATATTAGTTACTTATTTTTCTGCAGAATAACACATCAAACTTAAGTGAGATAAATAGGCAAGACAGAGAATTTGTAGGAAGTGGAAAATGAGTCATTCGGTGTCACTATATGGCCTTGGTAATTAACTAGTGCTCATGATGATCCAATATATGTTGTTCAGTATTAAACACTTTTTTTATTGAAATCTGAAATGACTATCCAAAATTTCTTTTAATTGCATTTTAAATGTTTAAAGCTTAAAATAAAAATTAAATGCTTTAATTTATGTCTTTTTCCCCAAGTTTTCTGTTTTATAAAGATTTGTTCTTAATCACACTGTTCTGTCAGGTACACAAGTCTTTTGCATCCCGTGACCCCTGTTGCATCTCTGGAGGCAGGCAGTATTGATAAAATGCCTGCTAGGAGTCCTTAAAGCTCAGCCATTAAGGTATGAATCCCATAAGATAGGATGAATCAGTTACCAAATATCTGATCTGAATTCCAACGCTCCATAGGCATCTTCAGCCTGGGAGAGCTTCATCTTTAAGCCTGGACAGAAAAGTAGCATACTAGACAAATTGATTTGGAAGATATCTCCAGAAGGCACATTCTCTGTATCTGTTCTTGAAGCCAGAAAATCTACATCTAAATTATTCCTGTCAGAAGTTCATCTGCCTCTCCAAAAGGACCCAGAGCTGAGGACTTGGCACAATCCTCTGTCAGTCTGAACTTCTACTTCCTCCTCATATAAAGCATCCTCCTGAAACCTAACCTGGATGCCTCCTGCTCCAAATATAGCTGTATTTGGTTTCTTCAAACCCAGCCAACAAGTAAGCCCCACACAGCTGCTCCCTCGCTATGCACCCCTGTGGTGGGATGGGGAGGAGAACTGGAGTCAAAATAAGGTGTCAAGCTCCTGGGCTGGGATAAAAACAGTTTAATAATTGAAACTAGATATTATAGAAATATAATAATGAAAAGGGAGTCAACTACAAGAGAGGAATAAAACCCAAGAAAGGCAAGTGATGTGCAGTACAATTGCTCACCCCTCCCTGACATATGCCCAGCCCGTCCCTGAGAAGTGATCAGTCCCTCCCAGTTTATACACTAATCATGATGTTCTGTGGCATGGAATAATCCTCTGGCCAGTTTGGGTCAGCTGTCCTGGCTGTGCTCCCTCCCAGCTTCTTGTCCGCCTGCTCACTGACAGAGCATGGCAAACTAAAAAGTCCTTGACTTAGCATAAGCACTGCTTAGCAACAAGTAAAACATCAATGTATTATCAACATTATTCTCATACAAAAGGCAATGTACAGCACTGGACCAGCTACTAGGAAGAAAAATAACTGTCGCAACTGAAACCAGGACATAAATAAATTGGTGTCAATTCATACTAGTCCTCCTTCATAATAATAATTCCAGTTGCTTGTGTCAGTGCTTGAGGAGCAAGACAGCAGCAGGTATTGGCTAGTGCATATTGCAGGAGTCCATCTCTCTGTATGTAGTGTGCATCAATAGTGGAAAATTTATGGAGATAAGGCAGGCATTAGGCTGATAAAAACATTATCTGTTCTTGCATACACTTTCTGATTCTTTCAAGCACTTTCCCAGCAATGTGCAGCTTTTGTGTTTTAAGGTAGCCGTTAGTGTCAGGGTAACACAAGGAGTGGGAAGTTGATGTATCAGTTGGTGGTAGCTTAGCTAAAAAATAAGCATTGTCCTTTGTTATTTGTAATGTGGTAGCTCTGAAGGGCCCCTCCAGAATGTTTTTCAGGAGAAAGTCTTAAAGCACTTCATAAATAGTATCCAATCATGCATCAAAGGCTGGACAGTTTTTTTTCTTCTCTAGAAAAGCCCTGAACATAAAATTGTCTTTCATCTTGTCAGGCAGGCAGTCCAAAGGAGAGACACTGACAGAGTGTAAGTCAAGTGTCTGCTCATCTTGCACCCATGCTTTGTTCTTGAATCAAAGGAGCTAGATATTTTTCTCCAGTGTAGAATAGATAAGTACCAGAGTGACTGTAAAAAGAGTTGTATTGATCTGGTTTTCACACAGTGTGAGAAATGGAAAAGAACTGGTAATTACCTGCTTCATAATTCTAAATGTGATGAACCAGGAAGAATGCTCTAAGCAATTGTTTCCCAGGAAGTAATTAATCTTTGAATTTTCTTTTTCCATCCGTCACATGACTTCTTAAAGTGTCTCTAATTCTCATCCAATATCATAGAAATAGTAAGCTTTGCATCCTTTGAAATATATATCAGTTTCTAAGTCCTTATCTGTTCCTATATCCTGCTCCTGTAAACTGGAGTTGCTCATTAGGTTAAAGATCTTTACTTGAGTAGAAACATACACTGTGATTCTAAATCAGAGCAGATAGATCCAGTGTAAGAGCTTATTCTTCATTTCCTCCATCTCAGTTCAGCTATTACCCTTAATGGTGTCAAATGTTAATTTCTCTGAGTAAATTCAAACCCAGTTAAGTGCACTAAAAGAATCTTTCACAGGTCCCTTCAACTTAGTTTCATCCATGTAGGATTGAACTTTCTGAGCTGTACAGAGTTCATTGCTCTTTTTAATGCAGAAGATGAATGAATCCATAGAGTTTTCACATTGTTTCAGAAGACCCAAGACTGACACATTTTCTTTGATTTCAATCTCTTCACAGAGAGAGTACACATCAGAAACTGAGCTTACAGGTCTGGATGACAGGTGAAGAGGCCAGGCGGATTTGCAGTACAGTGGTGGCTGAAGACACTGGTTTGCAGGTCAACTCCTGGATCTCCAGCAATCTCTCTGCTTGAACCAAGGCAATTAATTTGATCTGTCTCCAATTTTATCTTCTGCATTAAAACATGACTAGTATTCCCTTTATCCATGTTGCCATTTTAAGTAATAAGGTCTTTGAGGCAAACAAATTATATTTCACTTACGCAGGTCACTGCTCAGTTTAGAAGCATGATCAAAACCCAACACCCACCTCTTTCTCACCTGTTACTTAAATTTTGTATACAGCTGATAGAACTGATAACTGTCTCTATTGCTCTTATTACAGATTTTGAAAATAGCCATATTATGTCATCATCATATTTGCAATACAACTGCAGAACAGTTCAATGGGAGAGTGTACTCTCCACACTAATGATACCATGAACTTGATTTTTAAGTACTTATATTCTAATGCTGCAACTTCAAACCATGTAAAGATTAGACCTGAAAAGGGTAAGAAGGCTTAGAATTATACTCTCTAAAAGCTTATGAAAATGTGGCAAGAAGTATCAGGGAAGGAAATAAGAGATGTAAATCAGAATAAGAGAGGAACTATCTTCATTAAATGACCTGATTAAAAAAGGTAGTTACATGTTTGCTAAACTCCTGCTGAGATGACATTAAACAAAAGATCCTTTACAACTGGAAGATATTAAAGGGTACCAAGAAAATAATATATTCTTTTGTAAATGCTACACTTCATGCTATTAATTTCAATGACTGTTTCATATTTGACTATCTTTCACCTTGATAACGTAATTATAGTGGTACAAGATATTCCACATAGATGCCAAGATGCAATTTAACCGTCTCTATGTTTCCTAGACAGATTGTACCTTGCATTTGACCCAAGTATTGTATGGTTATTAATAGCTATGCTATGGGAAGTCTCACTGATGTATTTGCTAAGATTACATTGTCCCTATCCTAATAGTAAAGGAGAGGAAAAAAGCCTAACTTCATCGTTGGTGTAATTTGAACAGACTGCAAAAATTAAAATTGAGTGTGCATTATCAGGGCAAAAGCTTAAAACAATGTCCATTTCTATCATTTCTATCAGAAGAATTTTTATCCCCTTATGCTTTTCTTCACTGCAGGTGTGTTTATGCAGGTTTCCCAGCAGGATGCACATTGCCTGGGGTCAGTAATAATGGAACAAGTTTATCAGGGTGACATCCTCCTCTGGCCAGAGCAGTTGGATTCAGTTTTGTGTTTCTGTATGTTGACTACCATGTACTTCCAGACTTAATAGGTTCTATAATAAAGAAATGGGACAAACACCACCGGCCACTTCCCCAAAAAATAAAATTAAAAAAAAAAAAAGGCAACCAACACCCAAAGAAAAACCAATCAAAGAAACAAAATCAAAACATCTCAGAAGAAGTAAATTAAAGTCAGTGAAGATATGCTAGAATTTAGATGGATGGTGGTATTTTTTCTATATATTCCTATATGCCAAATTCGGACATTAGGAGTTGGATCCTACCTCATGAAAAAGGACAAGGTTTGTTCAAGTAGTTTCACTGAATAAGGGAAATTTACATGAATTCAGAGTTTGCAGAATGCAATGCTGAGCCTGTGGTACATCTTTTTGTATTAGACCTGGTCAGAAAATTCTGGAAGAAACTTTTTTCTGTTGAAAATGTTGATTCGCCAAAAATTAAATTTCTTCATATCAGCTACATATAATGATATGGGGGGTTTATACTTGTTAGGAAAAATTTCTCACACTGAGAACAGGAGAAGCCTATTCTAGAACACACAGTGCTTTAGCAATTTAAAGCAGGGATCGCATCATCAGTCACATAATGCTGGACTCTGAAGCCTGCTTCTGTTACACTCTGCCATAAATAATATCTTATTATTCACATATATATAAGCAACTACAATTAAAATTATTTTTGAATCTCAACCTATTTGACATATATATATTTATATAACAACCTACCTTCCCTTCAGCCCACTCTGACTGATTGTCTCACATAATATTTCACACTTCTCTCAATCACACACATGTGGAAATGATCAGAAGTAGCATTAGTATTCTACATTTAATGCTACTCTTGAAGGATCCATATTCTCTAGCCTTCATTTTCACCAAACTGTGCTTATAGAGAATATAGAACAAAATAAAAACTAAAACTGGCTTCTAGGCAGTCTTCAGTTTTAGGTTAGCCCCGACTTTTGATTTGACAGTGGATATTTAGGTTGAAAACTTTAACTGTGATCTTGTGTCATCCATTGTCATGAGCATTTAATAATGTCACAATAATAAAATAGTCAAATATTGGGATTTTCAAAGGACAATGATGAAATCAGCCCCTTCACATGTATAGAATCTTTGGAGTACCTAAGCCTCATCTGTTCTGGTTTACACTTAAGCGGTTTCTATAATTACATTCCAGACAATAGCACAACACTTTTCTCTTTCACTGCTGAACTCTTGACCTACTGTCTTTATTATGTTTCCTTTTATAAATAATTTTATGGTCAAATACCCAGCTGAAATTTAAATAAAATGAAATCATGACTTCTTTTCACCATTAGCCCAAGATAACATAATAGCATTATGACAGGTGAAGGTTAACATTTCTATTGGCTACTTTCATTTAAACCATCTCAGAGCAAGATGGCATGCATAATTGCTTTGCACCAATAGAGGAAATAACTCCCATTAATCCTGTAGTGAAGGTCATAGAAACATTGCACAGACTCAGAACAATCACAGAATGAAGACACAAGAGAACGATGGGATCATTTAATTCACACACCCGTAGCTACAAGCACAGCCTCAGACAACTATTTCTCTAGACAATACAGAATTTTTTCAGTTATAGTCCGCTAGCAAATGGGAACAATTCAGGAAAAATGAAAGTGAGGTGATTTTTTGTTACTGGCTAGTAATGTCTTTAAATAATATTTTTGAATAACACAGATTACTGCAGATCATTTGAATCTGGTCTATTATAAATAAAAGCCTCCTCTTTTCCAGCAAAACAGAAATCAAAATCCTGATGCAGGGAGAATCAGACCTTCTATTTTTAATTATTTTTCATTTTTGCTATTATTAACATGCCCTTGATCCATTCAGAAATATCAAGAGACAATCTATTCTCGTGATATTTCTCAAGAGAATCTGTTAGTTTGGGATTCAATGATTAGATGAACCAAATCAGAACTCCATCATTACTTTTAACTTTGCCACTACAGGTGAAGAACATGAATTTGCACACTATGGACTTTCACAGCAATTATTGCCAGGAGATATCCTTCCATTTTAGGGATCTCCTAAACCAAAAGATGGAAAGTTACTATGGAAAGTTGGAATGCATAGAAGGTACACTGTATTACAGTAGGACTAATAGACACATTACTATATTTCAAGCATTCCTCTAGGTCAGAGGGTTAATCAGAGATGGCCCAGCTTCATCCCCTTCAGGGAATACAAACTGAGGTGGCACACTGTGCTATTTGAGCAACAGTAACAATCATGGGAAGCATCTTCTACTTCTTGGACACATGTTAAAACCATGGACTATGTTCAAAACTGTCTCATTGTGTTTTGCTGAGGGAAAGAACAACTATATAAGCGCATTGTTTTCCAGAGGATTAACTTTGGACTTCACGATGAACCAGCTCTTGTCTACTCTCCATCTCCTCTGCACTACTTCCCTTGTTCTCTTGCATACACCTTTCACTTCTCATTTCCTCAGTCATTTCCTCTTTTTCTCTGAGACTAATCCTGCCTCAGCCACATTCCATGCTAGAAAAACTTCCCCCTTCTGTGCCGTTTGTCAGCCATCATTCCCTTCATTTTATTTCTGCTATTTATCCATATCTGTCTTAAATTTAGACTACAATATACACACGAAAAAAAGGCTTTTCCTCCCTCTGTCCAGAAGAATCTTCTTCTTACTCTTGCTGTTATCACTGCCTGAGATTTCTCTTACACAAAACTGTGAAAGTCTCCACAAACTCATTGCTTACAAACGCTATACATGGATAGTTTGTTTTGTACATGCTTTGTAGCTACACAAGCAAACTGGGCACAAAAATGTATAACAGATAGAGGAATTACCACAGGTCATTTGAACAAAAGAAGTAGTAATGAGCATGTTTTTAGTCTGTCCAAACAAAAGGTAAAGTGCACAGGAATAATTCACACTTGGTTTGCAATTCTGGTGGAATTGAATGCTCAGCTATCAGTTACTGTGGCTTCTTTAACACGCCTAGGAAGCTACTACAGCACTGTCATTTTTCCCAGATAGTAACCCTTTCAACATCTTCCCATGACCCATTTCCCACTCCTCTCAGTGTCTTTACCAGTGTAATTTTTATTTCATTAATGTAATGCAGAGGGCAGACAGGTATAGGAAAGTCACAAACTTCATTGAGTATGCCAAGCCACACACAATATTGTGTGAAGGTCAGTACTGCGTAAATAGATGCTCCAGTACTTATTTATATGTTGGGGCCATGAAAACTGTAAATGCTATATAAAAAAATTGAAATTGATTTAATTATGTTCAGACACTTTTTTGTTTGGTTGGTTTCAGTTATTAAGAAATGCTGGAGTGTCTCAAAGCAGATATACAGAACTCAAGAACTCTCGGCAGAAATGAATTCTCTGAGTAACTTCCAATACGATACCCATCTTTTTCTGGAACTTGAGAGACCTCCTTTTAAATAAAGCAGTTGCCCTTTTTTCTCCCAGCACTGAAAATAGTGAAATTAAGGCATTTATACCTACATGTATCTGTCCTGAAATATTTAAAAAGTTACAACAGCTGGAAATAAAGGGCGACATTTCTCTCTGAGTGTCACTGGATAAAAAGCAATAAAATTACAACTCCACCAACAGGTATCCTAGCTAGCTCAGGGCAAGCACTCCTGTCAGCATGGCACACAGCCAAACTAACTTGGTTCCCAAAAGCAGACTCATTGAATTGGGCTGCAGATAATTTTACTTTGATACAAAATTAGGTTTTTGCCAAGTCTTGCTGTTTATTCTTGCTCTTGTGAAGACATCAGCATCTGTAAAGTCATTCAGTGATCTGGAAAACAGATCCTGACACAGAGTAACTTGTTGAAAACAAAGAAAGTTAAATTTCACAGAATCATAGAATGGGTAAAGTTGGAAGGGACCACAGTGAGTCATCTGGTCCAACCTCCCTGCTCAAGCAGGGTCATCCCAGAGCACATGGCACAGGATTGCATCCAAAGAGTTCTTGAATATCTCCAGTGAGAGAGACTCCACAACCTCTCTGCGCAACCTGTTCCAGTGCTCGGTCACTGCACAGTAAAGTTCTTCCTCATATTCAGGTGGAACTCCCTGTGCATCAGTTTCTGCCTGTTGCCTCTTGTCCTATTTTTTGGCACCACCAAGAAGAGCCTGGCTCCATCCACTTGACACCCCCCTTTCAGACACTTATAGACATTGAGGAGGTCCCATCTCAGTTGTCGCTTCTCAAGGCTGAACAGGCCCAGCTCCTTCAGCCTGTCCCCATAAGAGAGGTGTTCCGGTCCCTTAATCATTTTTTTTGCCCTCCACTGAACCTGCTCCAGGAGCATCATATCTGTCTTGTACTGAGGAGCCCAGAGTTAGACTCAGCACTCCAGATGCAGCTTCACTAGGGCTGAGTAGAGGGTCAGGATCACTTTGCTTGACCTGCTGGCATTGCTCTTCCTAATGCACCCCAGGATACCATTGGTGTTCTTGACCCCCCGGGGCACACACCAGGTTTATGGACAGCTGTTGTCCACCAGCAACCCCAGGTTCTTCTTCACAGAGCTGTTTTTCATCAGCTCAGACCTCAGCCTGTACAGGTGCATAGGGTTATTCTTCAAACTTTCAGACAAATCAGTCTTTGATCTGATATATCACGTGCCACAAAATCACACAGACCAGCACAGACAGACCAGCAGAAATTCATGCCTTCGACTGGAGAGGAAGTACAATCTTCCCTTTCACTAAGAACTGGCATTTATGTAACTTTCAAGTGACATAGTCACAGTGATGGACTTAACCAGTTTTCACTACCTCTACATGCTACCATTCCACAACCATAGTTAAGACTTCCATGACCAGTTCTGTTGCTGACACACACAATTTGACTTCTTTGAACTGAATTTACTCCCCTTTTGACCACCCCCACATATGCTGTTCATCTCTGCAATAAAAAGCAGCTGCTCTGTTTCCTTGAAAGAGATTTCTTCAATGAGAATACATTATTTCAATCTCCAGCTAAGGCGTTCTACTAGAAGGGTCCACGTTTATTAATTCTGGGAACTCACTATCAGTAAAAGTTACAGGTTAAATTGCCATAAAATAAGAACCAAATAATCTCTGAATTACAAAGACACAAATTATGTCTGGAGAGCTTTCAGAAAGAATTGGGGAAAGCAGCAGTTGAACAGAACTCTGTTGACTTTGTTTGCTTTCAATATTAAGGAAATCAAACAAAAAAAAGCACGGCAGGCTGACATGGTATATGAGATTCAGCTGAGCATCTGGCCATTCATACTTAAATTCTGATGAATGTCTATGCTCAAAGCTGCATAAATGTAAATAAACAAATCTAAATCGCATCTCACCACAGTTTGTTATGCAAAAATGGGATAAATATTTAGAGTTTTCTTCAATATGATCAGTTCAACACAGAGGAAAAACTTGACTCAGTTATTATAGTTCTCAGTTATATATTCTGGAAACAATTTTTTTGCTAGGTATTGATACATTAGTGTGACTAAAAATTCCATCCTATGGCAAGCACTGTAAAAGACTATTGAAAACAACCTCCAAATAGAAATGTACTGGTGCCACCTCCTAAGATCACCTGAGTATCTTTTCACTGTATTGATAAGGGGTGTGTTAATATCAGGTAGACTGTGATTCAGATGTGGTACCCTGAGTTTGCCTAATTATGTCTCCTTTAGGTAGAAAATCAAAATCACAAACAACTCACCTTTCAAAAAGACTGCTTTCAGAAGGTGAAATTCATACAATCAGAACTGGATTCTCTATCAACAGATCAAGTTTCTCATCAACATTAATTAGTTTCCAGTTGGAATTAATTTTCTCCATTTTATGGTTAAACAAATTGTGATGCAAGGGGTCCCAGTGATGCATGTGATGCAGCCAGAGGACATGGAGTTAGAAATTTTCATGAGTGTGTTTAAGCTCTGATCATGCACATTGCAAAGTTTGACAGCTCTGCTCACAGTGTGTGTGTGCCAAACTGTTGGCCATCTATGTTGTTCTGTGTTAGCCTCAAAATCTTGCTTTGTTTCAGTGTCAGCATTGTCTGCAAAGCAGAGATTTGAAGCTGAAGGGTTTTTCAATCCAGTCTCTAATAAATTGAGGAATAGTTTCCAGACATGATTTCTTTCCCAGTGTTTTGGGTATTTGCACCAAAATAAAGGTTTCACACCCATTCTTGGTTCTATAGTTATCATCAAGGCACAGAGGTTGATATGAGCACATTTTTTCATCTCCCTACCCAGTAGAAGTGACAGATCTTCCAAACTGCGTTCCAACTACCAAGACTGTAAAATCAGGATTGGCAACTAGTCATTGTGATGCAGTTATTCCAGAAAGATGGAGACAGAATGACTTTAGGATTAGGACAGACAAGTTTGTGAGTAAGGTTATGCTGTACAGGTGTTACAGAAGCAGTTGCCTGAATAAAGCATCCTTATTCTCGGATGAGCCAAACTACTGTTTTTCTGCACAAGATGTGAATGGTCTTTTCACAGGGGTGGAGAAAGGGGGAGTGGTACACCATTAGTCCAGTAAGGCTTTTGATTATGACTCTCTGTCTCTCTAGGGAAATATACTCAGAAATAAGCTACAGTAGGATTCCAGCAACTTTCTAGCACAGATCAGTTTTTACTTGACATTTTCAAAGACCAGTAGTTGGTTGCTTAGTATCAGGCTAGAAGGTTGAGTCAGAGGAAGTTATTCAGTAACATTTCTTGATTCCCATACTGATCAATATTTTTTCTAATGAAAGTTCCGAGGGAAAATTCCTTTCTGATAGAATGTATGAGAACACTGGAAGACAGATTTAGTATTCAAAATGACAGTAAGGTGTAGTTCCAGGGAGAAACAGAGAAAATATTGTATGTATTTGGGAAGAATCAGCTGTACTTACATAAAATGTGGAAAGACTAGACCATATCCTTCAAAGGAAAACAAAAAACCCAGAGAAGGATCATATTTTTCTTTCTTTCTCTCTCTCTCTATATATAAATGGGATTTGTGTGTGTGAAACTTGTGAAGGAATTTTTCCAACATCCCTCAATTGGAATACTTCTATCTTTTAATTACAGGCATGGGGTAAGTTTTTAGAGCCCAAAGGAGAACAGTGAGAAGGGTAAGATGGTAGAGAAAGCATTTCTCTAGGGTGTGCTTTGGGAACTTGCTTTACTGTAAACAAGAGGCAACAAAGGAAGACATTATACTTTATCCTTAAATATGTAAGAAGTTGTTGCAAAGAAGAGAATAAGCCAGGTCCACTGGGTATTTTGTAATTGCAGGTCTTTTTCTGTAACATCCCTTGTGTTTAGCATGTTTCTATCTTCTCTGTCATTTAGCAGAGATGAAAGTAATGACCAGTTTTTCACATTTTCAGGACAGTGCCATTGCCATAGAGCTTCATTGCAGATAGTGATACTAATAAAGTTGGGTTTCACTATATCATTTAGATTAGTTGTATTAAAGCTGTGTTGTAGGGCAAACATCCATATTTATGCTGTATTTAACTTTCTATTAATAATAAATTCGTGTGAAATAGTTTTGTTATTAATATTGATCACTGTTCCAATTGAAAGCCCAGATGTCAAGGTTTCCTTTAGCATCCTCAGTTATATTTAATAGCCCTGTTGATGAGTGAGAGCCTAATGAAGGCTAACAGATGGTCTATTTAATATTGCTGTAGGGTTTGAAGCACTTGCCAAAACAGATACACAAAAGAGTTTGACAGCCCTGTAGCTGAAAAACCTTAATTACAGCCACTTCGGCTCCTAGGGGTTTCTCTGAGGCCAACATAACAGCACTGTTTTAGGATAGGTCAGCATAGTGGGCAAAGGCTTTGTGAAGCCAGATAGTGAGTGCTGGTAAAACTATTTGCTGAACATTATTAAACTGGGTTGGATGCAGGCAGCTTAGAAAGAGAAGCCTTAACAGAGAGTGGAAAATAAGTGATGGTGCTTTCTCTGCCTCTGAGAACAGTTTGCCCTTTTTTAAAATACCACCTCTTGTAGACTGTCATCATCTCCTGAACAAGTAGGTGGGCAGAAAGTAGGAGCCAAAGTGGAACTTTAATTATGCTTGAGATGTAGCTGGGAGTTCCCCTTAAAAATATGTGAATTTCAGTCAACTTAATACTATTAGATACAACAAATTGCAAGTTAGGGGCTAAAATTTGCTAAAGTTACAAAACTCTATCTCTGAAGGAGTGCACAAATTTATTCAGAATAAAAGAATATACATAGAACACAGAAATCTATGATTTTTAAAAACTCTTTTTATTTGTTTTTCCAAGTTTGAGCGAAAAGAAGGAGCTTTCAGAGTCTTTCGGTGATTTTTCCATGGCTGTACCTGGAAAAATTGCCTCCTGGTTTTCTGGCATAAATTCACACCACTTCCCAAATGAGAAAAGGTATAATTAGCAGGCATATTCTGATTTGCCTGAATTGATTTCTTGGCAATTGCTTAGAAATTGAATCAATTCCTTCAGAAAGAATAGGTGTTCTCACTGCCCTTACTGTCTCTGGCAGATCTGTCTGTAACTAAAGCTATTGATTCTTCTGGGTACCAGGAGGAACTAGTCCGTGGTGTTGTTCATATATAATTCCAAATATCAGTACTTGTTTCACACAGTATTTCTAGAAAAAAAAGAAAATGTGAATACATGCACAGATGTAGGCAGATTTTGAGACTCTCTGACTGTGGAAGAATGGTTTCCCCTCATCACCATGCCCTTTGCTAGACACAACAATAGAGACCATCCTTGCATGCAGGAATAAATAATTTCATGGAGAAAATGGGGAGGGGGGGGGGAACAAAACAGGAAAACAAGCAGGAAGTGAGATTCCCCAAAGCTGCAAACCAACTTGGGACAACAGAATAGTAACAGAATAAATTTTGCCAGTCCCTATGGGATTAACACCCATGGATTTCATGTTTCAGTGTGATATAGAAAAATGCACATGGGACAATCTCTTTTTTACCACAGCTGGTTGAGGTCAGTCCCTTTTCCACATGTTGCCCTGTCTGTTGGCAGATTGTGAATTATCTCATGTAAAATCAGCTGTTTATCATTATTCCAGACTACGCTGAAGCCTGACATTTTTACTGCTTCATGCAAGAATCTGAATTTTTGGCTCCATCCAAACAGCAACTAGAAATGAATAGATATGAAACACTAGTCTGAAGGAGAGAATGTACTGGCCTTGGCCAGATACACAAGCAAATGAAGCAAAAATAAAGAAACAAGCTAGAATTAACATCAATCTTCATCCAGCAACTGTTGAACTAACTGGAAAGATTCCCATTGGATTCAATGGAAATTGAATCAAGGCCTCAAGAGACAAACTACCTCCCTAATGGGCAGAGAAGAGGAGTGCAATAGCAACACAACATCTTAGGAAGAGATACGGCCAGGATAATAGTAACACAGGCTGCCAAATTTGAAGGTAATTCGAAGAGAATCTCTAAATACAAGGGCTGTGAAATCAGAAAACTCTTTCATCCCTATATGTAGTTAAAACCTGATAGGCAATGTCTAGATGGTGGGGATGTTTTGAAGGTAAATATATTTTTAATGAGATATGCATATTCTTTGATGTATATATTTTCAGTAAATGTTCATCTGTTTAATTACTATTTATTCTGTACAGAGCTTTGGGATTTACTAAGATGAAAGGGATTATTGTCTGTTTATTACTTTGTCAGTGACAATGCCAAGGCTGACTCCTAAACTAGTCCGTCACTTGTAACATAGGACCTCAAGCCATTCTAATACAGACAATATTCTTGGAAAAATCAACTTTGAAGAAAATGCATATACGCAAAGGATATTCTATAATTACAGAAGGTACAAAGCATTGAATGTGCCAGTAAAGTCAATTAAACACTAATTAGTATTGGATTCAGATCTGCCATTGCATGATATATTGCTCAAGTAAAAGTATCTTCTCCACACAAAGGTGCCAAATTCACTCCTGCTGATGTTACAGATGTTTTTTCAACTGCCCCTCTGATTCTATTTGAGATAAAAATGCAAACCTTTCCCTTGTTGTAGGCAGCAGTGTGAAAAACTCATTAGTTGATATAATCTTTATAGGTAGTTCTCTTTGTGTGGTTACATGACAATCTCTCACTTTCCACTGTTTTTGGCTGTGCTAATGATTTCATACCCTCTTTTCTCAGGAGGCAGATCTTTCTGCAATGTGCAAGTGACATATGGTTAGTGCCTAGCCCTTTGCCATCATTCAGGTGATGGAGAGCTTTGGAAAACTCTTGACTTCATATCAATCTCGATGTGCTCCATCAGGAATTCTGCAGATGACTGTGATTCAGCTTTTTAAACATTTCCAGGAAGTTCATCACTCATTGCCACTTTCGTCCTTACCTTTCAGTGTTAACAAGTTTCCATATGCTGCTTCCATATGCTATGTGGCTTTTATAAAATCTCAGGCAGTAACATCTCCTAAAGCTCAGATACCTTTGTGGTAGTTCTGTTTATCAGCATATTCATGCAACCATGATGACAAAGTGAAAGGCATCCAATCCATGGACTTCAATGCATTTTGGAACAGCCTCTAACAAAGTCCATTTTCAAAAATTTTATGATGGGAAGAGACAACTATGATCTCTTAGAATAATTTCTGCTTGAGCCCCTTCATTTGTCCTTCATCCAGTCTCCCCCAGTATTAAAACTATAAAAAATATATTTTAAATAGAATGAAGAACTTGAACTGATGTTAGCACAAATATCATGTTCTTACATCTTTCAGACCTCAGCTGCTCTAAGCAGGTTCCTGACAGTAACATCCTGTTGCTGTCAACTTATTGAGCCTTCCTTACACTTGTCAGTCTGATCAATGTGCGTCTTACAGCCCCAGAACAAGAGCGGAATGGTGGCTCCATAGTGCAGATGCAAGAGATGAGATGTTTAAATGTCTTTAGAGAGAGATAAAAGTCATATCCAACTAGTTTCTTGAAACTAGTACTTCAATCCCTGCTCTCTCAGCCTGGTTTTATATTGCCATATCTGAATATAGCAAAAAATTTCCCTTCCTCTATGAAGACAAACTTTCTTTCCTCTGTTCTCCTGAAGTCTTTCATTTCCTGCAGTATGCCTTTTCAAAGGAGACTGAGATGCTTTTTGAAACTGGTGATTACAGACTGAGGTAGCAAAGCTTATGTTTCTTTTCACCTTTGGCTAGCTGAGAGAAAACATCTCCATTTCTCCTGAGACCTTTTATTTCTAGATGATAGTGATCCTACCCCTCCAGTATGTGCTGTTGCTGCTCAGTGGTGAGGTGAGGGCTGTAGAAACAGTGTTTGAGGAATTCTCCACAACTGACATTTATTGCTGCTCACCTTGGATGTCACGGAAACTCAAATCTTCCAGCACTACACTGAAGTGAGCAGTCTGAGCCCAGTCACACAAGCAGAAGCACCTCATTTATTAGTTATTTAGATAATTATCACTGCAGTGCAGTAGAAATGATAACTCCATGGGATGAGTGATTTAACTTTAGTGCAAGACCATTAGTCATGAAGGAACAGGCTGCTCAAATTACGCCCCCCAGACATCACCAGGACTAATCCTTTACAACTCATGAGAAGACAGAACATGAACGAACAAGGGTTTGTCTTTACCATATTTGATTCTGCCAGCTGGAGAGACTGAAATTTCTTCACTTTAAGACACAGGTAGTAAAAGTGCCTTCTTGACACATCTGCCTGGTACCAGTCCCTTGCTCCTCTGCCTTCTTCCCTCTGGTGTAAAGTGTAACCTGGACTCTTGAACCTTTCCCAGAGGGGTGGGAAAAGCTGGCATTACAACTGCAGCTCTTGAAGAAGCCATGGTTTGAAATACACGATTCTGTGGCCTGTTCTCAAAAGGTGTAAATACAGTTGTGCTCAAGTTGGGTTCTTTCTTTTCACATATTAAGAAATAAAGCATGCATGGAGCAGATGAACTCCTTCAGCTACTCTTCTGCAGTTCGTGTTCCAACTTAAGGGGTGATTTTGTTATTTCATCCCAAAGGAATCCAGACCACATACCACAAGCACACTCCACAATGTGAACTGAAGCATAGCAAGTGGGGACAGTCAGGAGATTCACTTCAAAAACTTGCTCATGAGCTGAGCTAAAAGGCTAAAGTTAATATAACATCTAACACAGAGGTGATGTCTTACGATTCCAGACACAAAACACTATATTGAAGACAGGAGATTAAGGTGTGCTTCCTGTAATGTTTGCTATTTCTCCTCTAACTAGTAAAACTTGAGGTGCAGTGCTTCCAGATAAAGTTTTTTTCATTATTTTTTCATTAGAAGCACTGGGCAAAGGGAAATTTTGTGATCAATATCTTACTGGAAAAGATTTAAATGGGGACTTTCACTGATATTTGTCATTTGGTTTATTATGTGGGGTTTTTACTTTGAGTATTAATTCTTCTACCAGGAGGGTATTTCTAGAGATTCTCAAGTGTTTGGCCCTCATACCTTGCTTTTAGTCACATTTAAATAATTAGTAAATAAATTATGTTAACTAAGTCTCTTCCTCTGTGTTATCACAGGCAGTCAAAGAACTGTCAGTGTTTATTTTACTGCAGTAACACAAGAGTGATTGCTTTCTTGTGTATGTGTTTACTTACTTACTCTATTCTGAGTCCAATTTAAAAGAAAATATGAAAGAAAATTACAGGACATACAGATAGACTAAAACCATTAATGGCTGAAACATGAAATATTTTCAGCTTTCACGTTCTTGAAGGGTTGAGGAGGGGAATGAGAAGCCTTTGGTAATTCTTTTTAGAGAGGAGAGGGTTTCATAAACAGGAAAACAATTTTATCTAAGAGCAGGAAAACCAGAATTTGAAATCAAAAAAAGTGCTTAAAGCAAGAGCTCCAAATGTTCAACAGTTTATGGAACACTTTCAACAGTCACAGTCAAATGTATTGTTAACTCAAATAGTTTACTCATTATAAACAATTTAAATTGCTTATAAATTAAAACTGCTTATAAAGTGCTTGCTGCACTTTTAGGAGTATTTATAACATTTAACAAGCACTAACTAAGCCCACACAATCTATGTGTGCCTGTATCTGCTAAAGCCTTCACTAAATTTCCAAGAGCCATTAAAGCAGGGATAGAAACAAAAACACTTATAAACTTTAAAACCTTGTTAGCACAAAATATATCGAAAGTCTTACATGGGGAGAAAACTCACTCATAAACCAGCCAATGCCTAAAACCTGCTTAATAGAAAAATAATAATGGTGGTGGTGGTAGTAGTAGTAGTAGTAGTAGTAGTAGTAGTAGTAGTAGTAGTAGTAGTAGTAGTAGTAGTAGTAGTAGTAGTAGT
>JAWWLV010000183.1:13015360-13028334 GCA_035041135.1 Platyrinchus mystaceus | reverse complement strand
ATAGAATAGAATAGAATAGAATAGAATAGAATAGAATAGAATAGAATAGAATAGAATAGAATAGAATAGAATAGAAGCAAAATAACCTTGTCCTCTTCCAAGTAATTTTAAACAAAAGAAATCATCAACTGGTAAAAACTGAATTTGGAGTGAAACTTGAGTGGTAGCTTCCACTCTGCAGAAATGGGTTTTTTCTACATGTAGCATTGTATCTTCATGGTGCTGTTTACATGAAAATTAGTTTAAATTGCAGCCTGAGGCCCTGGAGAAGTCTCTGAGCAAGTAATCTGGATTTTAATAACACTGTTGTATTTCTTCACCATATTATTGTAAATTTGTATAATGAGTAGTTTTCCTCTAAGGAAATGGCCAAGATAGTATACTTGAGGGAAGCTCTTTAAAGGCTATTAAAATGTGTTTATTATAAGTTTTTAATAACAAGTTGGAAGAAGGCCCTACCATTGAATGTCATCTGGGAATCATAAATCAGACTTCAGATTTTATATTCACCTATAATGAGTAAAGTGAAAGGACATCTGGTCACACAGATTTGAGAGTAGTGTGTTTCAGTGAAGTTTTGCTTCAGCCTGGCATGTCTTTGTAAACCCTTTTCTTCTGCTGAATGCAGGAATATGTAAAAAGATAATTTTGATCTGTCAATGAGAGTCCTTCTGTCCAGGATAAATTTCTGTCTACAGGAACAGAAAATGGAAGAATGAGGCAAAACCACTGAAAACGTTTACTTAAGTATACAAATTTGCTACAGATTTTCTCCACACACAAGCAGAGTACTTTAAAATATCTCCATCATTTCTTATATTCAGTAAAACTTTTTGTCTTGGTGGGTATTTTTATTTATTTATCTTAATGGCTGACTGATCTAAGAATTACTGTAAATAGTAGGCCATAGTAGTAATTCCAAAGCTCTCCCACTGTATGTTTGTGTAGGGAAGTACATTTCATTTCACACAACATTTACAACTCCATGCTATGATTCTAGGAAGTCAGAAAGCTTTTAAAATTTAATGAGCAAAAATTTTATGCTTTTACAACTCCAAAATCAGGATATACCAAACAGTTGCATGCAGGAGATTGTCTCTTGACACTGGTTTCATTTTCTTTCCACTACACCAATAAGAATTCATCTACTCTGCAGTTAATTAAGCTGAATAGGAAAAAAGACATTTATGTGAATCATCTCCAACATCCTAATCCATTTGCATAGATATTTTTTCTCTAAGATGCTCCCAGCTACTATATTTCATAAACAAATTGCATGTAGAAGTTGCAGTTTTCCTATGTCTTTACTGAACGATTCTTTTAAAGGAGCTCTGAAATATCTCTGTATCATATAGCATAAATTTTCAGTCTCACTGAAGAACCCTTTTCTATGTACTGCATTGCCTGACAGCATTGCACTCAGAGCACATTTATGTTGGGTTGTTACACAGTTGTAAACTAGTTAATTTATCCTATCATGTTTTGTGTCCATATGCAATATCTTTTTTAATAATTTACCATCTTTGGGCACAGTAATTAGTTGTACAAACACCCCTCAGTATGCTGCCGTAACTGAACAGAGATCAGAAATAGACTGAGAAAGTAATGTATTGCTGAAATGCCACTTCCTTAAGCCTGACATTTTCGTTTCAGAACATTATGGATTGGGCAAACATTGGTAGAGTCCATCTTGGAATTTCTGGAGTGAGAAACGGTGAACCAGAAATCACACGGACACTCATATCCATGTAGCACAGTGCCAGCCAACAAATCTAGAGGAATGTACATGAACAAGGAGATGAGAGATGATGCCCAGAAATACGTGGCCTCAGTTTTTAGGAGGTAATTTTTAGGAAACAGAAGCAGCAGTGCACAGGATGCTGGGTGACTACTGCTAGGAAGACAGGCTAGCAGTGATCTTAGATCTTTACCTTACCACAAGTGTCTCTGGGAAAACCATCCCTCCTTCCCAACTGTCGAACACAGCTAACGTTGACCTCCATTACAAAGCACTTGAGGATCAATCGATAAGTAATGCTGCAGAAGGGGCTCATCTTCTCATTCATAAGTGAGAAGAAATCACTTGGTTTTCAGAGTTTTAGAAGATCTGCTGAGAGAACAATCAATCATCCCGGATTTAAAACCTGCAATCCAGCTGGTCTTGCAGCAACAGCCATGTGATAAAGCCCTCCAGTGTGGTGGAATGAATTGTGGTGGATGCACTCACTCCATCATGCAATTCCCATTTTTTTGAGTTTGAAACAGCAGGGAGAGGAAGGGGGAAACACCGAGGGACAAACTGCTTTCATTCTGCTTTGCTGTTAATGACACCCACAACAACTGCTGTGAAACCCTTGCTCAGTGCCAAGGATTCTTTCCATTGAAAGTGAAGTCAAAATGCCTTGCCTGACAAAGGGTAGCACGTGATGCAGTGAGAAGTTCAGCTGTAGTCATCATCTGTGTCTGTGGGACTGTTTCTGACTGAGGCCTTGAGTGCTGTCCTTTGCGGAAGAAATGCTGGAGAGTTGGCACATACTCCCAAAAGTTTCTTGCAGGCATTATCCCCAGCCCTGTTGCAAAGCACCAAGACACCTCTGTGCTCAGCCCAACTGTGCCCTTTAGGATGCAGTCAGCTTTTCACCTCTGATGCAGAAAATGTTATTTTCTTTATTTTCCACTGAGATTGTTGGAATCGTGCGTGGGGTTTCAATAGCAGTCATTGACGTAACTAATGAGCATTCTTCTCTCTGTGGAAATTATGTGTGTATTTTATGCTCTTCTTCTTTGTAGCAATAATACTATATTGAAATCAAATACATTGCTCAGAATAAGTTATAGGAAAAGAAGGGAACGACCATATGATTTTGAGTTATAAAAACACAGGATTACTGGAAATGCAAAACTTTCAGCACATGCACTATTCTGACACTTCAAATATTATTTATTCTTAAATGTTCTTGTTAAATAAAGATTAAAATTTTTTCTGCATCATTTGAAATATTTTAACTGTGATGCAAGAATATCACTTTAAACTACGAATATTTTTTAAATATACATGATCATTGATTACAACTTTATTTTAGAAAATTGGTATTTAAAACCTTTTTAAAGGTAAAAGAAAACATGGGAATATCCCCTGTTAAATGATATCTATTTCAAATTAACAAAATTGAAATGAAAAATTAAATAATCTTTTCCAAACAATGTAAAATGAAACATATTGGCCTGGTTCAATTATGAAAGAGAAAAATACTATTATTTTGTCAAGTTGCCATGCAATAAGCCAAGCAACTTTTTCCTGAACAATTTATAGCTTCCCAATTTATACAGTTCATTCTTCTGGATTACCTTTTCCTTTTTGTTTTATTTTACAACACTAATAGGAAAAAAAAAATGCAACTGTATTTGACAAGTTTTCATTGCCTTCTATAGGAGCAGAGCCCTGTGCGTGTTAACTAGCTGTAAGTCAAACTAGTTCTCATTCTGGCACAGTTAAACCTCACCCAGATGCACTGTTCTTTATAGAAGCAGCTTCACTGCCTTCACAAAAAAAGCTTACATCCTCCTCCTGGGACAGCGCAGGAGCCCCACATCCCTTGGTATAGCTGACTTTTGCCACCTCCTCCCTCAGGTTTGCCCGAAACAAACCTGTCAGAGCACTGAAGGGACTGAGAAATCTCCAGCTGAAATAACAGTCCTTTAGAAATCTTGTCAGATGATCATGAATGTCAACAGTCCTGCAGTGACTGATTTATCTTGCTCTCAAAATAATTGCTACCACCTCTGCCCTAGCTAAGCAGAAAGAGAGGTGATCAAAAAGATTTGCTTTTTTCTGTTTGTTTGATTTCCTCAGCAAATAGCAAATTCACCAAGCAGATTTGCATTGAATAAAAACCTGTGACTACTTGAGTCCATTTCACTGGATGTAGGACAAGAGGAGTGGCTTTGAGGAAGATCCAGGAGATTAGTGGTGACATTTTCAAAATTAAATATATCAACTTTTCATTCTAAACCATCCAGCTTTGTTTTGATATCTAATTCTTCTATTAAAAGGTTAAAACTTCTTAAAAGAATGCTTAACATCCTTTGTTGTTGCTCTTTAAATTGTTTATTTAGCAGCTGCTCTAAAATTGGAGGGGGGAAAAAAAGAAAAAGCAGAAGAAAGTATTCTACGTTCTCCAAAATTAAATGCAAATTTTTGCTACACGCTTAAATGGCATCTTTTCACTCACTTTCATTAAACAGTGTAGAAAATTCCGTTATTCTCATATCTCTTTGGATACTGCTGTACTTTCCCCCAATCCCTTTGCAGTGGAGCTCAGCTCACCCCAGGGCCACAAGCTCTTTGATATTACTGGTAGTTCTTTGGTGCAAAAAAAGAGGATCTGATCCAGCATTAATGCTGCCCTTCTGTTGAAGAACAGCACAGATATATCAGAAGCTGTAGAATACATACACCCTTGTGCATTTTGTGAAGGATGTTTGTTTCTTTTCTTCTGAAAGGATAACACTTTAAATTCTGTGGTTCATTTATTCTAATGTCCTTTAGGCAGCACCAGTTCCTTACAGGCAATTTAAAATTCTTTCACACTCCAGAAATACCATAGGCAGTAGAAAGTTAGACAAGTCATTCTTAGAGTTATTAGTTGATAATGATGATAGCTTCAGTTTATCTGAAAAATTATTGCTCATAAAATTACTGTATCATAAGCAAACTGCACCTTTTACTGATTTGTTTATCCTTGCAACACTTTCAGTTTGGATAACACTCTTTTTTTATTAACATTGCTATTATTTATTTCCCCCATCAGTTCCATAAGATACTTCATAAAATATATCTTACATTTGCCAGCATTAAGAGAATTACTAACTTCCAATACAGCTGAAGTTGGATCTTTCCAAGAGGGAGAGGAAACAAAAAAGAAACCCTGATAGCCCACTTTGAATGTCTTTGGGTATTTCCCATAGCCCAAGTGATGGGGTGCAGCTGTAGTCCTGACACACCAGTATCCCAGTATGTCTGTGGGCAGTCAGACACTAGGTACACATTTAACCCTGTGTGAAAACTTGAGCTGAGACCCTTCAAATAAACTTTGTCCCAGCAATTAGCCAGCTGTGGACTGTGTGATGGTGCCCTTACTAAGAAATGTAAACTGTGAGAAGGTGAAATCCTCAGCTCTCGCACATGCTGAACAGTTCTTGGGTCAGGTCACCACCACCTGACACAGGGTTTGGACACCTATGTCCTGTTCTTGTTGGGGGAAAGAACAACAGCAGTGATGAACATCAACAGTTAGAAGAACTACATCATTTTTGAATAAGCAAGAACTGTATATGCACATTGGAATCCTCTGTTTTATTGCCCACCAGCTGAGTACAAAAAGCTTTTCCTGTTCAATTACAGAAGTACAGTGGACTTCTTTTCTGACAAAAAAAAAATCTTGGGTAAATTCCCAGAGAATGTATTCTTGATCTGTTCAAAAACCAGCTCTCTTCTTCCCAGTGCTCTTCGGAACTCTCATATGATAGTGTGTGCAACTGAGACAAGAGGCAGTGCCTCCTTTGCACCACCAGCTGCCTTTGCACTTCTCAGGACATGGCCAGGGGAATGACTTTTTGGCGGTTCACTACTGCCCTAAGCATAGGCAGTGGTTTAGGCATAGAAAAGAAAGGTTTAGGCATAGTCACAAGATCATGCTACTTAGCAATGTACCCCAGGTCAGCTGAGCTATCGCAAACGATCAGATGAGTGCTCTTAAGATCTTTTATTGATTTTCAAGCTAACTCATTTCACCTTAGATTTGTGGCAGGCTTAAGCATGCACATCCACTCAGTTATGGGCAGTTACTACATCTGAGCCATCATCCTATGTATGCCTACATCCATTCAGCCTGAAAGGCTTGTCATCACTCATGCTGTACCTGCACATAGGAGACTGGGCTGTAATGGTCTGCTTTCCCCTTGATATAGTTCAGCCCAGAAATGTAAGACATAAACTACATTTAGGGGCATGGATCAATATGCATTACTGAATGGCCCATCTCCGTCCCTGATGAGGTAAAAGGCTCAGCACGGTCAGACAGCTGTAAATTCTCCGACATTGCATCTGGCAATAATAAGAGCACTGCAGTGAGGAGTTGAGGGCTGGACAGCTGCTGGGATTCTCTCTCACTTTTCTCACAGATACCACAGAGAAAATATCTTAGCCCAGCTCTGGGGTCTCTCTTCCTAAAAGCCAGACTAAAACACCACTTGCAATGTGCTCAGAAACTGTCATAAAAGCAGCACTGAAATGGGGAGATTCTTGCAAGTTGAGCACTGCCAGTAAGCTGCAGGGACTTGTTTTACTTTGCAGTTTGTCTTTTCTATTGCTCTCCAGACTTCCTGTATCCTAGGTTTTTCAGGGCTCAGACTATTTTACTGGCCAGAAGCAAGTGCAGTCTTGCTAGGAATCTTTTGGTACAAGAGGTGCTCAAATAAATACCTTCATGTAATAATAAATAGTTTCAATTAAATAAAAGCAGGAACTGTGTGGCTGTGCAGAAGTGGAGTTTTTCCAAGGACAGAATGCTATTAAAACCTTTTGTTCCTGTTTCTGAAGCAGCTCTGCTTTGCAAACAAACCAAAAATCCTTCAGGTTTTCCAATACACAGAAATTAAAGTATCTGTCACACCTGTCATCTTTAATCTGTATCATTAAGTTGGTTTCATGGTAGTATCACTTTTTAGTGGTGATGAAACTGTTTATTTGGGACTGCACTAACCCAGGGAGAAAGCCAGCTAGATTTTCCACAGATTGCAGTGACTAGCAGAAGTGAGTACAAGTAGATTATGAAAAGAAATCTAAAATTGCCGAGTCCTCAGCAACTCCATTCAAATCTCATGGTTTAAAGGAAAATTGCACTGTTTCAATGTCTGGCAATCAACAAGATTATATGGTAAGAGATGTTCCACACAAACTGTGAAATATGTTTGGAAATAATCTCCTTCCCTTCCACCTGACACTTGTGCTGCTTATTCAACACACTTGACAGCTTTAGCTAATTTATTACCAAAGAGAAAGTCTGTTAAAGCGGAGGAAAATGAAGCAAATGGGGATGACCTTGGTTGCTGAGGAGGATGAAGGAAACCATTCCCTTCATCCCTTCCTGAACAAAGGCATAAAATGTACCTTCAGGAAGTTTGCTGATGATAGGAAACTCAGGGGAGTGGCTGATACACCTGAAAGTTGTGCTGCCAGTCAGGCAGACCTTGATAGGCTGGAGAAATAGGTGGAGAGAAACCTAGTGGAGTTCAAGAAAAGCAAGTATAGGCTACTGTACCTGGGGAGCAAAACCACAAGTACCAGTACAGATTGGGGGCTGATCTACTAGAGAGCAGCTCTGCAGAGAAGGACCTTGGAGTTTTCATGGATGACAAGTTGACCGCGAGCCAGCAGTGTGCCCTTCATCCAGGAGAGCCAATGGTATCCTGGGGTGAATTGGGAAGAGTTTGGCCAGCAGGTTGAGGGAGATGATTCTCCCCCTCTGCTCATCCCTATTGGGGCCACATCTGGAGTGCTGTGTCCAGTTCTGGGCTCCTCAGTACAAGACAAGCAGCTACTGGAGACATACAGTATAGGCCACAAAGATGATGAGGGGTCTGGAGCTCCTCCCTTATGAGGAAAGTCTAAGCCTGTTTAGTCTAGAGGAGAGAAGACTAAGAGGGGATCTCATTAACACATATAAATATCTTAAAGGCAGGTGCCAAGAGGATGGTGCCAGACTCTGCAGTGGCGCCCAGCAACAGAATAAGGAGTAATGACCATAAACTAAAACAAAAGAAGTTCCACCTCAACATGAGGAATAACTTCTTTACATTGAGGGTAACAGAGCACTGGAACAGGCTGTCCAGGGAGGCCATGGAGCCGCCCTATCTGGAGACGTGCAAAACCCACCTGGACACATTCCTATGTCACCTGCTCTAGGTGACCTTGCCTTGGCATGGGAGGTTGGACTGGGTGATCTCCAGAGGTCCCTTCCAACCCTAATGATTCTGTGATTGTGTGATAAGGGAACACAAGGCAGTCTCTTGGGACTCTACAGTCCCTTCAATTCCTCTCTCTGCTGCCTGCCTCTTTTGTGAATGCAAGTAATCAGCCAGGAATGCAAATTCAGCAGCTTTACAGGCTGAGAAGAAGGGCTTGACTCCCTCTGTTGTTCTCCTCCCCCTTATCACAGTACCTCTGGCCAAGTAAGATTTGCTCTTTATTCCTCTGAAGTTTAGTTGCAGTTTCTTTATTTCATTCTTTTGAGATCTGGTCAAATCTTCCTCCTTATGATTCCTGCTTCCCAGTCCTTGAAGAAAATTGTCTTTCTCATGGCTATTTACCCTACTTAAAATTGCAATAAAATTTCAACACTAAAACTCAACCTAAGCTTCTTGTGCAGCCAGTGTGGTGAAAGCCGAGACTGCAAATCACCAAGCTGCTTGGAGAATTCAAAGAGGAAAAATATTGCATGCAAGTAGCAGCCCAGAGTAGAACTATAGAGGGAAATCAATCTAAATGTAGACAACAAAGAGGCTGGATAACAGACCTCATCAGCTCAGTGCCACTTACGCAACAGCTATGCTCAAGCCACAGAAAGTCCATCTTCTAGAGATTTAACAAAAAGGTAACTCCATCAAGTATTCCACTGAACACATCAAGAACAGTCAGGTTGTTCAATCATGGCCCATCCACACTGTCATATAAACCCTTTATGCTGACGTGCTGCAACTCAATACTGCACAAATAGTGTCCCTCTCTACTCCTGGCTGGTTTCCCAAAGCCACTTCAAATCTCCAGTAAAACTGAAAGTTTCATGGTGAACACTACCAGGCAAGCGAAGGGAAAGGTCTGGTAATAAGGTAACTTGGGAGTGAGTTTGGGGACAGCTTAAGGGGTTTTAATTCAAACTACTTGTGCTTTTACTTGAAGAAAACTTTGATACTGGGAATTATCAAAGGTAATAAGTGTTATTGTGTCTTTTCTAGAGAACATATAATTCTTGATGCTTGTAGACTGTGTAACCAAGTACAGAACTTCAGCTGATATAAACAGGAAAATTTGATGCCTTCCATCTGGAAAAACAAACAAACACCACCACCCCCCCAAATTATTTTCCTTATTTTTTTTCCTAAATATGCCTGCATGCAGTTGATTTAGTGTTTTACATTTCATGTGATCACAGCCATATGCCATTCAATATCCATGTTTGTTGTGTGTTTTATCTCCTCTTTATGGATCTTCTACCTATTCTGCAAATTCACAGACACCTTGCACACTCACAGTTCACTCTACCTCACCCCAGTGTTTGCACAGAATCTGTGCCCCAAAAGCTACATTGTTGAGCCTAAAGCGCTCTGCATGGGCTGAGCTGCTCTGCCAGTCAGCAGCTGGGGTGGAGGGACAAACCCTCAGGCAGGACACACAACTGTGAACTGCAATGTAGAAAGGTTGAATCTGCACCCCACTGCTCACAACCCTTTGTCAATTCATAAACAAAACGACTACACATAGGTCTTGACTGGAGCTGTGGGAAAATGTCAGGTTCTGGGTAATGGTTGGGATGTGGAGGTTAGACACTGAAAGACCTTCAAGTACTGGGACTGATGCAGGAGTTAGGTCTTTACCATGATGCTGCACATGATAGCTGAATTGACCTACCTCTGATACCTGTGAGACTCAGTACAAGTTAAAGGAGTTTGACTGCTATTGCAGCACCCTTTCTACTTACGGAATAACGAGTCCTGTCTCTGAAACCACCCCATCGTGCCAAGTGGAGATTACAGGCTTATGTCAGCATGGACAACATCCCCACACTGATTATTGAAAAAATGCATGAAAACTCACACCTGAAATCAAACTAAACAGTGGGGGAAAATCACCCTTTCTCAACTGTACAGTTGTCTCTTGGTGCCCTCCCTCTGGAGTGTTTATTACCTTTCTGTTGCTTCTCATCTCTTCCCCACCTCTTTTAAACCATGAGTTTGTTCCTAATTCCTCCTCCTTCCCAACCAACATAAATTAGTCTCATCAGTTCTCTAATTCATTTTGGTTTCATGCTTTGTGTCTCATACTCAGAGGGCAACAAAACTTACCTACTGCTGCTCATCTGATGGTGCTTGAGACCACTAATGACTGCTCTTCCCTTGTCTTTCTCCTTCTTTCAGGTCTGTTTGGAAAAATGTCTTTTCCTATTCTCCCCAAAAATTCTTCATTCCTCCCAAAAGTATATTATCACAATTATATATATTATTAATAGTAAACTATATAAGTGTGTACAGACATCTGAGCCTACAGCTCCCTAACATGACTGAGAGGCACTGAAGAGTGAATAAGAAGCTGAACAGATGCTCAAATAGAACAGGGAATCCACTAAAAGTGGACAGGCAAGAGAGTTCTAAACAGAGGGGGTTTATGCCCTTCCAAAAAACAGGCTCTAGCTTTACTAGTTTGTAACTGTGATAAATATTAAAACAGTAAACTCTAAATTTAGGAAAAAATTTACACAATTTCTATGTTAATCAATAGGATAATTATGTTAATCATAAGTTTCCAGAAGTCCTACAATGTTTTTCCTCCAGGTGACCAGCATTTTCCTACCTCGTTGCTATTTCCTTCTCCAGCTTCTTGCGCCACAGTACATGACATTTAGAACAGCTCTTTGAGACACATGAAGCTGGTTTTCAGCCACTTTGTTATGTTTGAACTCACAGCCTGGTATTAATTTCACTCTTCATGATTAAGTAAATACCTCTTATAAGAGAAAAATTAACTAAAGCAAAGATATAATTGTTTTTCTTCATGTGGTTATTCAGTTAAAATACTCAGTTTCTGTTCATTTAAATTTGAAAGAAAATACATTCCAGGCAGAATTCTGACTGAGCTGAAAATATTATAAATTAGGCTGTTATAATGGGGCTAATTGTGTGGTTTAATTATTAGATTATGAAGGAGAATACTAAGTGGGCATTTTGTCAGATAAAGGTGGTATCATCTGTCTGCCCAAGGTTTTTTGGTAAAAACTGTAGGCTTTAAAAAGACTTTTTTTTTGGTATATATAATTTTTCAAGGCTGTACAACTAGTATAACCACTGATCATATACAATAATAATCACAACTACCCAGACATTACCTGTATATATGAATAATAAAACTTCTAAGCATGACATCAGGTTACAAGAAAGGACAGTGGGCATCCTACTTGCAAGACATAAGATCCAAATATCAAGCTCATAAATTTGCCCTTTGCTGTACCTCTCATACTTTCCAAATTACCAGAGGAGCTGCTACAGGACTGTATGTAGTCAAATGGTACTAATAAGCATTCCTGAATAAAAGCTGCTTCTGGATCAGGCACACCGGCTGTGCTGGTACTTCTCTTCCTACAGGCACCCATCAAAACAGTTTACAAGCATATTCAGAAACTACTGGAGGGTCAGAAATATCCCATAAACATGAAATGATAACTCTGAGGGTATTTTTTGGACTGTTGCATATTGATGTCCCTTTATCTCACAATTGGATTTTTGTTTTATTTGTGTATAACTCAATTGCTAGTGAATAAAATACTCTTCCCTTTGGGGCTCATTTTTTCTTTAATGGCATTCTGCTGTTTAAAGATTTTTTAACCACTCAGTTTTGTTATCCTGGAGAATGCATTTTTATGCCCATGTTTCTTTTAGGGTTTAGCCACTTAAAACAAGGATTTTGGGGTAGCCCAAATGTAGCCATTTTAAATCCTGTTACCTCTCTCCAATTTTAACCATTCTGAACTCCAGCTGTAGATTTCTTTTCCATTATTTATAGGACTGCTGTATTCTCAGACACCTGGTATTGTAAGATGCTGAGAAGCTCCAGAAAAGTTCAAAATATTTTTTTAATAATACCTTTCTTTCTAATGAATAAAATTCTAAACTGACTTGATATATGTGACACTATGTCCACTTACAGCATATGAATGTGTGCATATATTAATATTAACTTTTTTTTCTTGAAAAGAGACCAGCCTTCTGCTGACTCTGAGTAGAGTTTCATTCAAGCAGCACAAATAGGGTCAAAGACAATCTCTTCTTAATTAAAGGGGGCACATAATATTGATTTAATAAAAATTTAACATTACCTAATGACAGCTAGATATTATGTTCAGAGCAGAAAGACTGACATTTTATTGTAATCAATATGTATTTTATTAAAATCAATTTGCTACATGAACTATTCTACAGAGCTTTAATAATATCTAATCTGCCACACTGCAGAAAAGGAGAGTTTGTCATCTGGAGGCGAGATGGCTTGGCAGAAGAATTTCTGCATGTACAAACCACAAGTTTCAATTTTGCTTAGAGGCCAATGAATGGGATCACTATAATTATAAATGGTAGGTGTTTAATCTCAGCTAATTTCCGGTAGCCAAGAGGAATGAAGACTTAGAGAGAACCAAAGCAATAGCATGGCCAGTATTTGCCTGACAGCTTTAGATTCAGCCCTGCTCAAACTCGTGCATATCAGGACAGAGTTTTCCATCTAAGAGAGCCTTCCGTCCCTGTGGAAGCCCACTCTGACATACTGCCCTAAAACATAACCCTCACAGAGAGCTGTCCCTGTGGCTAACACATTCTTGGTGTCAAACTGTGCTCCAAAACCTGAGGGATGTCTCAGTTCTACTGATGCTCTCTGAAGGCCAAGGCTTCAGTATGCCATAGTTGTACTCCTACCAGCTTCATACTGTAAAATAAATCAATAGCTGCCTGCTTTGCTCCCTCACAGTGCCTGGAACACACAGAGATGCTCCACCCACTACTACAGCTGCAAACAGACCTTGTGTTAGTTCAAGTGGAGAGATATACTTTGAAGATGAGGGGTCAGGTTATGTCTTTTTAACAATGTGTTAAATAACAATATGTTAAGTAACACCTGCATCTTTTATAGGACTCACCTTTTACTGATGACA
>JAWWLV010000183.1:12894326-13012046 GCA_035041135.1 Platyrinchus mystaceus | reverse complement strand
TCAGTTTAGTGTAGAAATGCTTTCTAGAGATGGAGTAATATGTCTGTGTTGATGATGGAGAAGAACTGAATAATTGACTTAAACAGAATTTCTAATTTCACATGGTTGCATCATGTGTGATGTGATCTTTGGAGACTGAAACTCTACCTAACATTATACACAAAAGAAAAATGTCTAATAAAACTCAGACACGTAGTTGTTAAAAATTGAAAAAATGTATACATAGCAAGCATAAAGAAATGGAATGATTATGGATCAACCAGCCATTAACAAATCAAGATCTCTGAAACACCTGTTATTCATAAAATCTTGTCCAGTATTTTCTACAGAGAAGCAGCTTTGGTTTCTCTTATTTTTGTGACTTTTTATTGAATATGAGAACATTCACACCCCAAATCCTCTGATTCACGTGTTCCCTTTCATTTCAGTAGAAGACAGGCATCTAAGTAGTATTTTCCAGCTTTAAGTCTAAATACTGTGTGATCTTAAGGAAGGAAGTAATTATTATTTTAGAATCTGTGCCCTGGCTAGGGAAAGGAGTTAAGCAAATCTTTATGTTTCAGTTTTTTATGAGCAGATGTTGAATTTTTCCTTAAGAAAGGATATTTTTTGTATGAGTCTGCCAAAATGGGTACGTGCTATTTTTCACCCCAGTTCTTCATATTGGAAAAAAAAATAAACTAAAGTTTATCATAAAACATAGTATTTCCAGTATGCTATATAACATATTTGTGGAAATGCAATCTTGTTTCTTTTTAAATTGATAGAAAAACTACCTTATTGCTAGATCAACCCAAGTTATATATTGACTTTCAGCGCATTCACTTGTGAGTAATCTTAATTTCAAATTATATTGAGGTCACTTCGCCACTTCGCTGTTGCATACATGTGGCCTGTCAAGCCCAGATGAAAAGCCAAAGTGAGTGTTTTGACTGGGAAAATGTCTTGCATAAAAAAAAATATTCCTTCCTCTTTTTTTTTTTTTAACATAAGTACTGAATAAACAACTCTCTGACGATATAAGGTAATGAATCACAAATTTGCCAAACTCCAATTATTAATCTGATATTCAGATACTTAATTCATTCCTTGTAAGAATTCTGCAGGATCAGCTCTGAATAATTTCACTTTCTGGGAGGCTTCCATGCTAGCCTCCATTTAAAAGATCATTCTTTAATATAGTACTGCTGCAATGCCATGAGGATACAAGTTCATCTAGTACACATTCAATAACTGTCAGGTGAGCAAAAGGAAAAAAAACCCACTGAGTTATATTTAATGAATGTGATGCTGACAAGGGCATACTATTTTCAATATTCAGGTATGTTATGCAGTCTATTTAATTTAATAAAACAAGAAATTATTACAATTAAAACTTAGAAATTACATTAAACTACATTAAACACTATTTCTCAGAATTAGAAAGCAACTTGCATACTAACCTAATAGTATACTGTCATTTCACAAATACTTTAGTCTCACAGAAAACAGCAGTATCACTTGGAAGGGTTATAATACTTCCAATCCTCCATCTGACAACTGTTTTCCCCCACAACCCCACTTTCTCTTCTGGCACATGGGTAACTTTTGTTCAAAAAATACCATGGTAACATACATATAAATGGTTTTTTAATTCTTAAGTTTCCCACTCTGATCCCCTGTGTTTCCATGTAACTTCTATCATCAATGAAAAGAAAGACAGAAAGATGGGACCATCCTTTTTGGCAGTGTTACTAAGATATGACATCCTAGATGATTGTGAAAATGTGACAGACGTGTCAATGCAGAAGAAAGAGCTTCCATGGTCAAACTACTTGCTTAGAAAGAACTCTATTTCCCAAAGGCTGTGGATGTTATTTGTTAGTGTATGGCAACTGAATATTTCATTAACTTTCCCACATTTATAAAGTATTTGAAAATTTACCTGTAAGGAAAGCTTTACCATCTAATTATTTAGCAATCATTCATATAGCAAGTGTGGAATGGATTATGATCAGAGTTTCTGAATACATGGGACACAAAGCATGGGAAACAGCAAGGCAACATTTGATCATTAAGATCTAGCCTCATATCTACCAGGTATTTTGTCATGTTGGTCCTTTCTCACATTTTTCCTAGTTCTTTTTTGTAAATGAGCTAAAAATGTACACTGCTTTACTCCCTTGGCTCTACTGCTCAATGAAAGACTGAGAATATGATGCTTGGTGAGAAGATAAACATTGGCTTTTTCCTTTTTCCTGGGTTTGGGATGGACTGAATGCCATGGGTTAATGTGGGATAATGAATAGCATATGTACATTGTCACTGCCACCACACTTGAGGAAAACTGGTGCTGTGTTAGTGATGAGCTTGCTGACAGCTGTGTCACTGGTCACTGATGCACAGTCCTTGCTCTCTTGCACCCTCTGTTCTGGTTTTGACTGGAAATCCTATCGAGGACTTAAGAGAAAGTTGTTTGGGTTTTTTCTGCCCAGAGTTTATTGAAATTTAGGAATCTGAAAAATTGGTATCTTAAGGGAAGGACTAGGAGAAATATAAGTGAGAACACTAGAATAGAATACCAAGCCTTCCACTGCTTAAAATGTATGAGCCATTCACAAGTGTCACTGCAGGGGCTTTTGAGATGCAAACAGAAAGTTCTGATTTTTTCCTGCAGCAGACAATGGTCTACCTGCATAACACATGCTACTTAAAGTCATTACACAACCTGGGGTGTGCAGTAAATAAGTAATAAAAAATGTTGCACTGCTTTTTGCTCTATAACTGCCTGCAATATAATTTATCCCTCAAGCAAAATGAAACAATCACCTGTAAATCTACTGAGCTACTATGAATAATTGAAACGACCACCAAATCTGTAGTTCAGACCCATCCTAACATTTTCATAGAGAAAAGTAAAAAGTTTTAAGTGCCTGCATTGTATAAAATCAATAAAATCCGCTGTTCCATTTCTATACATAGGTAATTCAGAAACTTATTCCCAGCTAGCTTGCTTTATGAGAGGTACATTTTGGCCAGGTTTTATTCCACAATCTTTAGTATTATTGTAAAGACAGTCTCTAAAATGCAGAGAGCTGGAGTAGCAAAATTAGTAAAGCCAGGTTAAACAGAGAATAATCCTTGCTCTCTAGGCTGACACACTACGTATTACTTGATGAGCAGAACTGTTTATCGAAACATTTCTCCTCTAAGGAATCCAAGAAGACTCCTTCAAAAAGCCATTTGGGTGTACTTCAAAAAGAATCCCTGTTGAGAGATGATCTCAACAAGTGTAGATTTATCCCATACTACAAAAGGTAGTTAATGTGACTATTGTGTTGTATTTGTCTTGATTTGAAGGAAAATCCACTTAATGTTGTAAACTTTGTCATATTTTACAGTACCTATTTACTTATGTAATCTGTTCCACTATTAGCTAGGTTTTTATAAGCATTGTAACAAGCACATTATATTAATCATAGCCAACAAAGTCTCTCTCCTCCCCTCTATTCCATCACCAATTTTTGCTCTGGTATAGCAAAAGGTGAATATATGAAAGAGAGAAAATCAGTGTCCCAGTTCTTCAGGTGTGGATAACATGTAAACCTTAGCTGGCTCTGAGGTCTAGTCTTGACTTAAAGAGGAAGGGCCTGTCTTGCTATTGAGAGGTGTGGATCCTGAGCCTGTACAGGGAGTGTCCAGGTAATCTAATGTCTAGCTGTGGGAAGTGTGTCAACCAGAAGACCAGTTGTGACCAGCATTGCAGTGTCAGCTTGTAAAACAAGGTAATTCCCCAAAGCAGGAACCTGGTGAGCTATAATACTTGCTACTGTTCCAGGACCTTTCTTTTCCCTTGTTCCTCCGAGCCATGTGAGGTGTGTATAATGAATATACAAATAGGACTTGCAGTGTCCTGATGGTTGGTCAGCCCAGATCAACCATGCTTAGCATCTACTTTACTGCCTTTGTTTTTGGTGGATGCAGAAGGCACTCAAGGATATGTGGCTGGCACATTTTCAAATTCTGGGAGTGGTTTTCTGCAGAAAGAATTATTTCCTAACTATTTGAGACTAGCTTCTTATCTCTTCTGCTGTTTGAGCAGAGCAAAAGGCTGTATGCCAATAAGCAATGCAGCCATATGGCTTGCTTTACACTGGAAATGTCAGCCAGAAAGACTTTGAGGATACTCATGCCTACTGTGTCACTGTCTGCATGCTTGTACCCAGGTATGACCAAGCTGGCATAAGGACTGCAGTAACCTGTACTGTCTAACTCTGAACTGGAGGTATTCCCTGACACATCTGTAGTGCAGCTCTTCATTGCCTTTGGCTGATGCACAGGGTAAAAAAACAGAAGAAAAGTCCTAGTCAAGGAATAAGCAGGCCTTCCTTACAAGACTGAGAGATACTGTGTTTTGGATCCCAACTGTGATAAAATGAAATGCAGAACTTAGTATATGAACTCTTCAGGGAAGAGTGTATCTCCTCACTGCAGAATCAGATAGGTTGCACACAATTTCTTTGTTCTGCTCCGTCCCAGGAGTAACCCATGCCCAGGGTGTGAGGAAGCACAGCTTTTTGCATTCACATTAGATAAGCTTTATATTAGAAGGGAGATTAAAAAAATTCCAAGCTCATTCAACCAAAGGTCCTGACTCCTGACCCTTTTGTACTTCCGCTGATTCCCATCTGTGTTCTCACAGCGGTCAGGATCCAAAGAGGCAAGATCCATTCAAGGAGGTGATGAGGGTGCATAAGTGTAGTTACTTCAATGGTTAGGTACACTTTCTGCATACCAAAGAGACCCTAAAACAGGAAAGCTTTCATTGCCAGAAGTTAAAGTGCCTTTAATATTTATTATACAGCTAATATGCCTCTTCAGAAAATCCTTTGAGGGAAATAACAAAGATCAATAGAGGCCCAATGAATCCTAAATGGAGAAACTAAAAGAAGTATTTATATTTCTGTCTATGTATCTCCTAGGGATGACAGCAAATCTGCAGGCATATTATAGCAAGGGCCAAGGGTATTCTGTGGAATTAAGGGAAGGGAAAGACATTGTCAAGCACAAGAACAAAGACTATGCACTACTATAATGTTAATTAATATGCAAAGCATCAAACTACAAAATCTGCCCTTCCAGAAACAATGTACTCAAGGAAATAATGAATAAAATACTAGCTTATTTATCAAAATACTGTGCATAAAATTCACCAAGAACATGACATCTGTAAAAAAATATCAAACATCTACTGCAAGAAAATTCATGACCTGTATCTTTTTCACTGTGTCAATACTAAGCTGAGTTTATTTCTTTTGACCACATTTCATTCTGAAAAAGAACAAGAAAGGAAAAGAGAAAACCCCTGGGAGATGATCAAATTGTTAATAAAAAGTTTGGATGCACTGTATAATTACAACCCCTCAAGGAGTCAAAAATTCTCTCCTCCTTTATTTACATGTAGAAAAAGGCCCAGTGTTTGACAGCCATTTGTCATAAATTGCATTGAAATTACAGTTAATACGAAACTTCAATTATATCAATACCATGCAGTAAGCAAGGAGTAAGGCCAAATATGATGATACTTGGCAGAGAACTGTAATTATTAGTGTCCCAAATGGACCCTATACTGCTGATGCATACAGCTCACTGATAAGAATTTCTTAGTAACCCTGGATGATGAAACTTATCACCTTCACTATGTAAACTCCGCTTAGCATTTAGAATTAGAACTCACGAATGGATTATGTCTGTGCAAGGGGGTTTTGTACAATATTATAAAGTTATTCTTGTATAATACCACAGTGAATGTGCAAAGAAAATAGCATGTGTCATCTATGTTATTGGATTGCTTCTTCCATGGAATAAAGTCCTTCAAAAATGGGCCTTTGCTTCCTCAACTGGTAGAAATTTACCCAAATATATTGATGTAGCAGATAAACTCTTTCAGATTCCCTTGGCTTACATCATTTCCAAAATAACCTCTCTAGACATTTTAACTGGAAATGCTATTTAGGCATCAGAGGATTCAGCTATAGTTTGGTCTTCAGTTGGCAGCTTGGATCAGAATATGTATGTGCCACCAGGCTGCTTGTCCCCTCTCTATGCTTGACTGAAAACAGAAGGGTCTGCAACTTGACAGAAAATCTTTTTTGCTAAGTTTATTATTGACTAGAGTGGTTCCACTAGGCTTCCATCTGGATCCTGAATTCTTCCCAACAACACCCACTTCTATCTTAGTATTTGAAGTTAAATGTTAAATGAAATAAGCTGAAGCTTGGTGGAAGAAATAGCATCTCATTCCTTGAGACTATTCTACAGAGTTTATGTAGTGCCTATATTTGAATAAATACAATGTGAACAAAATTTCTCATCAACACTTTATGACTTTGGTGTCCAACAGACTAAGATATATTTATTTGTAAAAAGATCACACATCTAACAGTTTCAGGGAGCTTTCCCCTGAACCCTATAATAACTGCGTGGGGTAACATCAATATTTCATTATTAAGCAGAAGTGCTGGCCAAATTTTTTAATGTGCCCATTTCAGGAGAAGCTGGATGCTGAAGTATTTCTTAGAATATAAATGTTTTGTAATGAATATGTCCTGATAGAACAGTCTTTTAACTGAAGGCAGTATCTCCAAAAGAGCTGTTAAATTGGCCGGCCACCAAAATGACAAGAAATACATATTTGTTTGTTGTTAGCTACATAATTGTTTAAAAGAGCAACAAGTTGTTAAAATCATTTAAAAAATTTACTGCATATGCAAAATGAAACTGAAATGATCATTTATAGAAGATTTTTGGCACCAAAGTAAAAGTTAATTTTTCAGAACTCTGCATTTAAATGGCCTTTTGAAAACCTATCCTTTAGTCATTGATTTAGATACTCAATTTTTGCCATTTTGTAAAAACTTCATGGGCTTTGCCACCTACCTCTCATATTCTACCTTTTACTCAAAACACTCTGTTTAAATTAGGAAGAATCAACAGATGATTATCTGCCCATTAAATCAAATCTCTTGGCATAGAGTAATTCTAGCTTCTTGGCAGCAGGTTATTTATTCAGAAAGAAGTTGGCAATAAAGAATAGCCAACCATTACAGTTTCAGCATCTGAAATATCTGTAATAACTCTTGATATGAAATATTAAGAGATTAGATGTTTCCTTTATTTATTAAAGTACCCCCTTGCTGAGGAAATAGTCTTGAAAATTATTGTTTAATGCAGTGCATTAATTAAGTTCTAAAAATCCCGTATCCTAGATTTCATGATTTACTTATTTTGGTTGTATGATTTATGTAGCAAAAAATGGTTGGATGTCTTTCCTTCTTGTTTCATCCCAACAGTGTTTTTATTGTATTTTTTTTTCACTACATAAGCCTATAAAGTTATCCCTGTTGATTTAAAGACAATGGTAGACCTATGGTTGTTCATCTAACAAAATTACTTAAGGGAAAAAATTATAAATTGCTTTGTTTGGAGTATTTGTTCTATGAATATAAAAAGTTTTAATGTAAAAGTAAAGTTAATGTAGTTCTACTAGGTTTCAAAACATTTTGGAAACTCACAGACTCAGTAGCAAACCAGACTTGAGCATGTTGTTTTGGCTGGCATTGCAATCATCTCCTCTTATTAACAAGACACTTGGCTGTTCTTAAAGCATGAAACAAATAGTAGGCATCTCACATAACTAGAAAAATAAGCAAAGTGCTTTGTCATCAAGCAGCATTGTAATGAAAGGAAAGACTGAAGGAAGAAAGCTCTGTCTTTACAATATTTACAGCAGTATGGCAGAGTAACCGTCTATCGTCACTAGTGCACATCAACAAAAACCATTTTAATTGAAGCATGCATTGAAAGAAATAATTTACAACATATAGTATGTATTCTCATCAAATATTTTAGCCTTAGTCTAAACCATAAAAAATACTATCTTTATAACATGAAGAAACGCACATTTTTCCATTTTACATGACTATATCTGGCCTTTAGAAACATCACCAAGAGATCCCATAGAAATATCAAGTATTGTTGATTAAAATTGTGTAAGATTGAATATGAAAGATAGGATTACATGGAAAGAATTTGTATCTAGTTCACTTTCTAATTAAGAGAAATTGGATAGTAGAGTTTTTCTCTAAACCTTCTTGATTGCTTGTATGATGCAAAAATAATTGCCATTTGCTGAACTGCCTTCTATGGAAAGACAGATTTCACTGCTTATCTGCCTGAAAGAGAGGAAAACATTAATGCCATGTCTGTCTCCCTTTGAGCACTGATCACTTCTTTTTGATCAGAAAGTGACAGAAACATTTTAGCAAATCCCTGCTTGTACTCCTAGGTAACAAAGGACTGAAGACTAAAACGACCTGAGAAAGCTGTCTTTTCCAGAGCAGAGCCAAACAGGTACTAATTTGAGAAAATGTCATAATAAATTTTCAAAGCGGTCTTTAAATTCTGAAGTTTTGAATGCCAATCTTTGAAACATTTTCACGGAGAATGCTTTCCAGATGATGTGTCATCTGGAAAAACAGGGACTTAAAAAAATGCTTTGAAATCAAAGTTCATTTTGGTATATTCAGAGTTTTTCAGATTTTCTATTACTAAAACACACACTTTGTCTAAGGTGCATCACTTTTTTCAAAATCACAGACACACCAAAAAAAAAGCCCCGAAAATATTTACTCCTAATTACAATGATTGTAGATATGGTACACTGATGTTTTGGCTTAAGAGGAAGAAACTTTTGAGATTTGTTTGAACTTCAATCCATCTGAAGTGACTATAGTTCTGATGAAAGCAGCACTGAGGAAAAAAGGCAACATAGGAAAGTGATAGATGGTTTTTGCCTCTACATTCACAGGCACTTGCAAAGAGGGTTTGGAGGTTGAGGACACAACTAATTTTAAGAAAGAACAGTGTCTATCTAAAGCAAGATCCATTTAGTATCTGAAGAGAAAGGAATTAAGAAGGGTATAATTAGAATGTTAAACTGATGGAGGTCATGTCAGCAGCAGCACAAATAGTTTGCTTAGACCTGCAGTGAGATTGATCTCACAGTAGGTATCAGATTAATTGCATATATTACTGAGGAGGTAGAACACCAACATGCTTCACTCTAAATATGAGACTGTTGTCATGAGCACAAGTGTATCACAAAACTTTTATGGTTGCCATAAGAAACCATCAGTCTTTCAAAAATAGAAGATGACACAAAATGAAATTATAGATTACTGGAAATATGTAAAAGGGTTCTTGAAGAAAAAAATAATAATAATTTTTATTTTTTTAAAATATATTTGTCTAAATGAAAACTTGAATTTCAGTTGAGTCAATGGACCATACAAGAAAATTTAAAAATGGAAAAACAAGAACTCCAAATAAGAAGGCTAAGAAGGAATAGTTAGAGAAAATAAATCTGTGCACTCTCTGCTGAGATGTGATAAGGAGTCATCAGCTACATTACAGAAGAGTTTGAGACTAGAATGAAAAAACAACAGGGAGATACCTAGAGATGTTCAATGCCCAGTGAGAGAACTTGCCAAATACTTGGAGGCAAGAATGATTTTGTAGTCAAGTACTGTTAAAAAAATATTATAACAGCATATAAAAGACATTCTAATCACCACATCTAATTTCAAAGAGCAATAAAACTGTAAAATGGCTCAAATGTCTTATGTATAAAAAAGGATAATTAACAATCAAATTGAAAGCTGCTATTTTGACAGATGATGTACACTAGACAATGAAAATGCAGTCCATAGTTTGAATGCTGACAAAAATTTCAGATTATTGTAAGTGTAGCATTCTTTTTTGTGAAACTTCAACTGATTTAAAGTTAAAATTAGTTTAACAAAGTCTTCATGAAAGTATAGAACTTTCCTTGAATGTCTCTTTCTGTCTTCAGCTCAGCTCAGCTCCTACCTGAATTCAAAAAATTAATTTTCAGAAACAACTCTACCCAAATCTGGATTACTGAAACCAAGGCATCCTCAATCTGAACTGCACTTTCTTTCTTAAAATTAGAAAATTTGTACTTTCTGCAAGAGGGTACAAAAAGTAGTTTTTAAACCCAGAGGTTAATGTTCTCACTGACTTAACTGGAATCAGGAGGGAATCTAAAATACAGTAATAGGGGAGTGCAAATAATTTAACATAAACGCAACATTTCCATAGAGCAGAACATTGGTGTTCAAGCCCCTGCATCCACATTGTACATTTTGAGATGGAGTGTCAAGCCAGGTTTATTCCTGTGTCTTGGGACAAATGTTCCCACTGTGCATGTTGCAGTCAAATAGCTTCAAAACATCCCTGTTTTGGACTTTCTGTCTCCACTGGGATTGAAACACATTTGGTGATATCTGACAATAAAATTCTGGCTCTAGTTTAGAAAAGATCTGGGCCTAGTTTCCTTTGAAGGTAATCAATCAAGTTTGCATTCACCAAAACCATTCTGCAAACAGAATCAGGACACCGCAATGACGTTCAAGGAATTAACTTCAAAAAGTTAATATAACTCCATAACAAAATGTAGATATAGTGATATCTGTACACCAGACAAGATTTAGAATCATAGAATCATTGAATCTTTTAGGTTGGAAAAGCCCCCTAAGGTCACAGAGTCCAACCACCAGCCTAATATTCTCAAGTTCACCACTAAACCATGTCTCTAAGTGCCGCATCTACGCATCTTCAAAATATCTTCAGCGATGGTGACTCCACCACTTCCCTGGGCAACTTGTTCCAGTGCAACCCTTTCAAAGAAGAAATTTTTCCTAATACCCAATCCAAACTTCCACTGGTACTTCTTGAAGCTGTTTCCTCTCATCCTGTCGTTGGTTACCTGGGAGAAGAGATTGACCCCCATTTCACTACAACCTTCTTTCAGGTCTCCCCTGAACCTCCTTTTCTTCACCCCCAGCTCCCTCATCCCTGCCTCATTTACTGGGCAAGTGGGAAGGCTGAGACACTTAAATTTATCATTGACAATAATAGTCCAAGAGGGTCAGTCTTACCTGTGCTGTCTCTGGCTAAACATACCAACAGTGTGCAGAGCTGTGTAATAAGGAAATTGGTGTGTCTGCCTTCAAAATTTGGGGGGGGGAAATCTGAATTATAGCTAGGCAACTATCACAGTACCCAACCTAAATTCCTTTAAAAGAGAATGCTTTAATAGAAGGAACATTATGATCAGGATGGGATGTCCCATAGGCAGTCCGATAAGACTCAATGCTCTCAGACACATAGTGTGATTCTTGGGGATGGTCCTGTGCAGTGCCAGGAGTTGGATTTATCGATCCTTGTGGGTCCCTTCCAGCTCAGCATATTCTGTGACTCTGTGAGGATGAAATGACAAGACAAAATGATGACTGAGCATCATAATACTTTTAGTAAGGCTTGTTTGTTTGTTCCTGAAAGTAGGCAATGGAGAAAAAAACTAACAAAATTTTCTCACTTATAGTTAACCCTGAAAGTCCAATTCATTTGTCCTGCAAGAAAAGTAACACTATGGGGCAGGAAAAAAGAGCAATCCTGGCTGGTGAAACAGTACCAGAACACAGCAGGTGAAACACTAGAGGATGGAATCTTTCAGCTGAAAGACAATTTTAGAATTGACAGACGACCCAAACCAGAGACATTAGATATTGACTACCTTAAAGCTTTTGACTAGGCATGTCAGCTGAGATCATTCATCTCATGGAGCAATAAATAGTTCCTTCTAAAAGCTGGAAAAAAAGCTGTAATCAATGCCTATTAAAGATTTTAATAAAAAATATCCAGAGGAGGAAAATTTCTATTTTCTCATATACCTATATAATTATAAGGCATCGAAAGAGCACCACAGCTCCAAGGCTCAGTAGGTACCTGCAGGTAAGCACAGCTAAGAAAACTCTCTTGTTACCACCAGCAAACTTCCGAGTGTTGCTGAATGAGTTGTTCATTGTTCTAGGATAATAATTACCTACTGAATGATTGCAGGATAAAGCTGGAAAACATACTACCCTGCAGATAGAATAAAATGTGCAAGAATGCATTAGAAACAGCATAAAAACAAGCCTTTTGGTGTTGCACAGACTATCTGTCATGGAAATCACTAGGGCTCTGGTGCAAATTTGACAGCTGCAATGTAAGAAGCAAATAGAACAGAACAGAGTAGATAATATTTTTTTAAAGATGGCCTTGATGGCCACAGACATGCTCTGCATTGTTAGTCATGTCACTTGATTAAATCCCATTTGCAACCATCCTGTTGCTGTGCTGCTACTGCACTTCTCTATGGCTCAGGGAGATTTCTAAGGCAGTGAAATCACTGGGATTTCTCTTCCTGGCTTGAAGAGGCAGGATAATCGGCTTAACCACAGATCACTTAGAAGAGAAGAGTAGAGACACGTGCAAAGACTACAAGCAAAAGCTGCCGTGTTCCTGGATCCACAGATTCAAAGTGCCTCCCAGTTTCGTGGGGGTTTGTGACACTACTGCTGACAATGATACCAGAAGGGATAAATGTAGAACCCTTCTACATTTTATGCTGCATGTTTAAAATCTAATTGCTAAACTCACTCTTTTCACAATATAATAACTCCAGAACTATTGGGTCCTAATAAGTGTCAATAACTCCTGTTTTTCTGGTAGGTTCTTCATTCTGCTGATGGCATGTTAAGTACAAATGAAGTTGTTTCCGTATTTTTGAACAGTTTTCAGAAGTCTCCTGTCTATAGCATTGTGTATATATTTTGGTTACATATTTCTTAATGTTTATCTCTTATTAGATTTCTTCTTCTCGTATCTGATTTGCTTTATTTGTTTTACTTATTTATGATCAAATATTGGTGAAATTCAGCTTTCTTTCCTGCCCATGTAAACTGGGAAAATTTCTGAAACTTGGATTGATACTGACCCCTCTGAGAGGAAAATTTGGCCCTTTCTATACAAGTTAAGTATGTTTAATTGATCCACAGCTGTAGTGTGAACACACTAGGAATGAATTGTCTATACTCTTTTTGTATCTAAGCATATGGATATAATTTACAGATTTCTTCTCAAGATGTAGATAGAATTTAAGCAACTAATTTCACTAGGTATATTCCCTTAGACATTTGTAAATACTTGGAGACTCTTTGCCAGGTTTTTGACCATCAAAAACATCTAAATACTGAAACTCTGCCACTCTCACCCCAGATTCTTGCTGTGTAAGCAGAAGAGAAGGATGTTGCACGGCTCAGGCTGTGTGCTGGATTTTTTCCCATTCAACCAAAACAACTCTGCATAGAGATGTGATTCTGGCTGGAACAAACACTAGACCTTATGTCTTATGCTGGGGAAGCAATGCACCCCCTGAGGAGTCTTTAAAGCAATGCCATCTCTTGCCCCACACTGCTACAGATGGAGTTTCATCTTCCTAACTGTGGGCAGGCCAAAGGCATCAGACATAATTTTCAAGCCTGAAATTCTCCAGTAGACTTTGTGACATGAATTTTAACATCAGAAAGTGAAAAATGGACTTATGTTCCATATATTGCAAAGAATTGATGGCCTCTCATATACCAAATTGTCTGCTGAGACTGAGTGGCAGGAGCTGTTGTCCCCAGGGGCTTACATCACCAGAGAGCAGAACAATCTTACATTTTCCTTCTGCAGACATCTCTCTTTGTGACCTTCAAAGCCTCAAAGTGTTACATGGTTATAAAAGGTTCTTAAATGGTCCTTGCTCTTGCCCACATCTTCACAAAGCTTTTATTTCAGTGCTGTGATAAGATTGCAGTTTTATCAGCCCTAGCTTTATTCCAGCAGTAACTTTTAAAGAGTTATAACTAGGCCGTGTTTCCCCAGCTCCTGTAATCCTCTACCACAAAAGAATTGATATAAATGAGGTACATTATTATTATATATTACCACAAGAACCAACATTATAATTAGGTACTGTATCCACTCTGTAATCACTATGGCTTTAATTTCCAATCAAAAGCATCAAAGTCTGAAGACAGTGACCCCACTATTGAACAATTCCTTTTCATTTCCTTTGACAATGAATTTTCAAAGGTAAAACGGGGGCAGGGAGAAATGGTGTTTTATTCTAAAGCTTCTACATAATTATAGCAATTATAGAAACCTTTCATGTGCTTGGTCAGCTTTTACTGCATACGCTTAGCTGTTGGTTAGAAGTGTCTCTGAAAGTTAAAATGCGTTTGGGGCACCAGAGTCTGTCCCACCATTATAAATACCAGCTAGGCAGACTAATGATTGCAGAGCGTAGTGGAAAAGGTTAGTAATAAATATAGAAGATGTGAGTGCAGGTAACATAAAAAGAATGTAGATATCTACTTCAGCAAATTGCTGTGTGCTATTTTACCTGTTTCTTTTTCTCTCTTGTTATGAGCAGTATTAAAGCAACCCCTAAATGCCGTAGTAAGGATTCAGGCTTTGTCGTTCTAGATATTCAGCAAATGCAAAAGATACTAGGTTTGCTGCCATACTGACCCCAAAGGTCTAGACCACAGAAACTATTTAAGTGGAAAAGGCTCTTCTGCTGTAAACTACTTCTTTGTGTAGGTTGAATTATGCTCAAACACCTGACATTCTTATTTTTTTCACTAGTATAACTGTGTGTCCCCCATCCCAGGGCTCTTTTCAATTCAGGTATGTTAACAAGAGCTGGAGAAATAGGTCACCTTTCTGAGTGGCAGAGAAGTGCCCAAATTTCTGTGTAAATACATTGTGCAGCCAGAGTAGGTAGGACAGTGAGAAACAGCAGAGATCAGATCTGCTACGGCCCAGAGAGCAGAGGATTCCCAGCCCTGATACCAACAGAAGTGCCAAGACTCACTGAAACTCTTCAGATGGATTTTTTCTCAAATGAAAAATCCAATATATTTTCTTAAGGAAGAAAAGTAGAAAGAGAGGTTTCAGCCTGCTCTCCTCTTTGGAGATGAGAGCAACTGAATGGAAAGGATTATGTGACTACAAAAACTGAAGCCAAGGAAATATCATTTGGGGACTGTGAATCAGTCCAAGTTCTTCAATAAGCAGTGGACTTCACCACTCAGTTTAAATGGCTGAGTAAGCTCTGGAGTTGCTGGATTGAGTCCTCGTAGAGTTTTCAAAGCACAAAGGTTTTTTTGTTATCATTGTCAATATCATTTTCTTCTGAAATGTATCTACAAATTATCTAAACGTCAAAATGCTACATAATGACATTATCCAACTATTTCCACTGTTTTGAGTCTGGTCTCATTTTCCTTTGACTCATCTGTTTATTGATATTTTTAAGATTCTGATTTTTCAGTCTGTTTTGAGGTGGAATTTTTTTACTCCACACATTCTCTCAGAAAATAAAATCATTGTTCCCTAGTTCTACTCAAAGCTTTTGTTTGGTAAAAGATAACATTTTGCAAAAAAAAATTAAAAAGTCATATCTTATCTAGAAAATTTTACTCATATGTGATATTGTTTAATTCCTACAGGAGTTTGTGATTAGCATGAAATAAAAAGGCAATATTTTGAGACCAGATATATAATTTAGTGCTTCATACGCTAGATTGTTCTGTCCTTCAAATCCTGGTTTCTTAATATTCTTAATATTCACTACTGATATCGTCAGCCATATATCTAGTCTTCAAGGTGGAAGCTAAGAGAGGAAGTCTTGCATGCCATTTGTGCCTACCTGTCATGTGCACTGTGCCTTATTGATATTAAATCCATCCATCATAATCTTCACTTCCATTTCTCTTTTTATCTCATTCATTTTCCTCCATCATATTATAACCTCCAACCGTCTTTTCCTTCATAAGTTCCATGGCATTCAGGCATTTTGGTCTGCTTCCCTGACCTTTCATAATAACTTCCATGGTACCGCTTTCCTTCATAACATTTTCTCTGTCACTGAAGCTGTCTCTTGGGCTTTGTTAATTTTCTTAGACTTAAAACTGGTCTCAGAAGCCTCCACAAGGGTGGGAATGAAAAAAAGAAAAAAAGGAAAAGGTAGGGGGGAATGGCAAAAAAAAGGAAAATGTGTGGGAAAAGTAAAAAGGAATGGGAAAACGATAAAGAAGAAATAGAAATACAGATTAAAAAACCTCTATTTACACATTTTCTCCACCAGCTTCCTTTCTGCATTCAAACCCCTCAGTTATGTAATCTAATTTCCACATGAATTTCTCATTGATTATCCCCACCCTTGGCTATCTAGTCTTTTCCTTTTATTTCAAATAGATAGTCTTTTCTCAAGTGTCTTCCAAGTATGACATTTTTTTCCATAGCCTCAGTTTTCCAAAACTTTTGACCCAGGAGAAAGAAACCTTCTGCACAAGGTGTATGGTATTTTCATGGGCCACTTGGGCTGCTTGGGTATAGGGTTGCTTGTGCAGGGGCAGGGCTGCCTTGACCCTTTTTTAAAAATGCACATCATTCAACTTAGAGGAATTTTCTGGCTCTGTGAGTTCCATACTATCACTGTAACCAGCGCTATAATGATTAGTGGTGCCCTGTTTCCAAAGACAGCATGTATATTGACTAATTTTTGCTGTTCCATAACATCCCACATTGCCAAAAATTGGCAAAAAAATTTAATGATGAAGGGAGTAAAATGTAAACAATAGCTAAAGATTATTTCTCCCAAGTGCTTTACTCAGGTGTACAGAAAATACCTGTAGGCCTTCCCATACAACAAGGAGAAGGTCTACAGGTTTTCCCATTGTTTAGGTGTCTCCTAACTGTCCATACCTGTGACCACAGCAGGGGGAGTTGGGGCCATGGAGAGAGCAGTGAATTGTTCTGATACACATCACATTCAAAGTCAAAAACTTGATCAGAAGCAACCCTTCCAAATCCATCCAGAGGGACTCAGGATTTCCTTAGCAAGTCTCAAAGCTAATATATCTGTTAAATCTTGGGTGAATTAACATTTTATTCTCCTTTCTCATTACAAGAATATATGTGTTAATATCCATACTGTTTAAAGAGTTTTTTATCACTCTGTGAATTTTTTTCCCTTTGGTAATGTTTTGGGCTTGATCCAGATGCCTTCACAACTTGGCCTTTTTTCATACAGAGAAAGATTTACTTTCCCAAACCTAGGTACTAAATCCTTAAATGATGATTTAAGTGGAAATTTACTATCGTGTTAGATCACTATTAGAAGCATCATTCTCATTCAAAGTATCCAGGAAAGTACAACTTTAGAAATGAGCCCTGCCATTGACTAGAATTATAGACCAGTTTTGTGCTGCTATTTATAGCTTTGCAGGCTGCTGAAGTCAGGCAGTTCCTTTTTATTTAATGGCTCTTTCTAAGAATTTCAGAAGTACTCGCTCCTCTGTGCAAACAGTTACTATCACAAAGCAGATGATGTGGGTGCATGGGAAAAGGAGCTCCTCTGGGCTGTTTGATTATTAGATTTCTTAGTGCTCATCATTTACTGGACATCAGCATCATCCTAATGCTATGCAAATCCAAGGTTTATAAAAGTATAGATCATTAGGGTTATTTTGCTGAACCTCTATGAAGATGCTCCAGGGATTCACTGAGCCTGTTATTTATCTTCTGATGTCTTAAAAGGTCGATTGGTAGCAAATTAGTGAGTGTAAATTACATTGCAGAAGCAATAATGAATACATTCTACACTGAGTCCCAATGCAACAGAGATCGAGGATCTCAAGGCACAGTGGTAACACTGGCCTGGGTCTGAAAATCAAAATGCACAGTGTGGGCACCCATAGCCATTACAGAAAATATTAAATGTATTTTGAGCCAAGACTGACACACACACACCCCAAATCATTAACAATTCATTTCAAATTCATATGCTGCTTTCTTCAAGACTCAAGACTAGAGTCAAACCACTTCTCCAAAGCAAGAAAAATGTTAGTTAGTCATTTGGTCCAAAATATTTTATATTCATTTGTTTTCTAAGTTTTAAACTTTTCTTTCCAGTACACCAAGCCTTTGTCCAGTAATTTATTTCTCTTTTTTACTAAATTAATTCTTTTGTATATTGTAAATGTTCTGTTTAAAATCAGAAATAGAGATGTATCTGTCAGTATTTCTGTCATCAAGTGAAAACAATGCCACCGATAAGGCCTATAGTACCCCCCAGAAAACATACATAAATTTCACAACTACCCCTCATTTAAGCTTTTTGGCTGCTGAACAGGAACTTCTAAGAAGAAAGCAATCATTTCATCTTCAAACTCATGGAAAAGATCACCTATTCTGATTGTAATCTAATATGCAAGACATATTTTTTACAAAGAAAAAAGTAGTTTACAGTGGGAAAATACTGTAAGTTAATAATCAGCATATATTGTGGAGCTCAGGACACTACATAAAACTGCTGCTGACTCATGCTGGTTGACAGCGAGACCAGGTGGGTCTTTTACCAGCTTTAACTCAAGTAAGTACTTTAATCCAAGTACTCTCCCTCAAAGGCAGAGGACATCAGGACACACAAAGTCCCAGGCCCTACAGGCAGCTGGAGAGAACCAGCAAAACCAGGCTGAGACAATATGTGCCAGAACCAGAGCCATGGGGTAAAGGCACATGGTGAAGTTCCCCTCTCTGTGTTCCTGGTGTCAGGCTGAGACTGCCCTGGTTTCACCTGATTTCTGGTGCTCTTCATCTGTGAGGAAGATCAGACTGTGTTTTACCTGTCATGTAGGTCAATACCAGTGCTGCTGTTAATATGCAGAAATATGCTTCTGTACTTCTGAATTATTTGCAGCAGAAATAAGCTGATGCAATTTGTCTTCTGTTTTTAAAGCTTTCCTTTTCCTCCCTTTTATTTATGTTATAGCACCTCTGTTTCTTCCCTGTTCAGTAGAGCTTGTCTGGGATGAGATTTCCCTGCAATTAGAAGGGCTGGTTGACTAAAACATCCAGTCCTGCAGTAAAAGACTGACTGTACAGCTCCTCATCCAAACAAAATCTAGACACATGCTCCTGGCCCAGATCTGTAGCAACTACTGTGCCTGTGATTTAGGGTGCCTTTTTGGTGACGTTTCTGCTGGGTAAGGAAGGAGATGTATTCTTTTCCACATTCTCCTTTTTACTTCCTTCTATCAAAGTATTTCAAATTAATTCCCGAAGTTTTCCCATCAGTGTTGCTCTCACCTCAAATTGTGTATTTTCCTTCTCAGTCTCCAGCCCATTTTTTATTATTCTTCTGATAATGAACAGAGGCTGTGATCAACAGTTTTCAATATCCAGGTATTTCCCTTCGGTTTTTAACATTGCAATATAAGATTGGGGTCAATGGCACGGGACACTATAAATTCACAGTAAGGGACTGTGTATTTAGCTATGGTCTCTTTCAAATCCAACTAAGGGAAGCAGTTGCAGAAAGTCAACTGCACAGCCAAGGTCACAGTCGAAAAAAATGAGAATTGAAAACTCGATTTTGGGATCCCAAGATAAAATCATGATCAATTTTCAGTAATTTAGTGCTTTGTAAAACTACTCCGAGGTGATTTTAGCAATCTGTTCCCAGTGGTGGTCTCCTGGACCCTTGTGCTATCAAATCTCACAATTTTTTTGCCAGTTATAAGGTTTTTTATGTGCTCTCCTAGAAACTCTCATCTTCTGAGAATGGTGATAATCTTTGGTAATTTCAGCAGACATTTACAAAATAATAGAGTTTCTTAATTTTGGTAGAAATGAGAAGTTCAAAAAGCTGAACTTTCAGGAATCCAACACTGAAATAGAAAACAAGCAGGTATTTATGTCAAAAGTAGCTTGGATTATTATTTCATAATAATTTTAGTGACCAAAATCTGTTTTCAAATGTTTAGGGTGCTAATATTGAAGTATCTTTTAAAAGCATTGAAAGCTGAGACAAACTTATATATCATCAACACCAAGCTGTTACAAACTCCCAGAAATTTTAATATGAGATGGATTGTAACCAGAAAATCACATTAGTAGTTTTCCCACAAAGTGCTGGTATAGATTCACCTGAAATGTCATGTTTTAGGATCACTGTGTCAAAAAATATATGAAGAATGTTCAACGGATGTCAATTATCTGAGTGAACTGGGATTGCTTAGCTTAAAGAAATCAGAAACAGGGTTTCTTTCAAGAAATCTCCAACAAGATGAAAGGATGATGATAAAAATAATCTATTTTTCATACCCATAGCCTGTGGGATAAGGAGGGAATGAGGAGCAATGGAATTGAAACTGCAGCAATGTGTAGATTAAATATAAAGAAAATTGACATTAGAAAGACTAGTGAAATACTTGACTAGATTGCTGTGGAAGTTATCAAAAAAAATCAGAAAATCATCATCAATTATATGAATATGATTATCCTACCTTGAAAAACGGAGCTGGATCACGTGAGGTCCTTTCTATTACTATTCTGCATTTTAATGTGCCTCACATGAAAGACTTTCAAACCAATTAAAATATGTTGAAAGAACCAATGGAGACAAGAATTTCAAGAGACCTTGGCCTTTTAAGAGAGAGAATCAGAATGCTTCCCATGCTCCAAGCCCAGTGCTGTACAGAGCAGCATCTTCTGTGTATGGTATTACCAGTAGAATAGGTACCTTATGGGAGGATGTCAGCAGCACCCTTCATTATCCACTCCTCAATAATGCTGTAACAGGGGTTTTTTTCTGTTATCTTTCTTTTGTTTCTCTCATATATCCTGTTTTCAATCCTGTCTCTTTATTCACTATTCACTATTCCTTTTGAAATGCTTTGAAACACTGAATTTCCCAAACAAGATGCTGTTCCTTCTCCTGTGTCGATCAGAAGGCCAAAGGAAAGTAAAGAAAAACCCTGTTTTCAGACGTGTCCTGCTCTCCTTGACTTCAATAGGAGTTGTACATGCATTTGAAATGAAGCTGTCTTGTTTAAATAGCAAAACTGTGCACTGCTGTTTGTTTGCTAAGCAAAGAACCTGGAAGTGAGAAGCTGTCTGACTGCATGTCCTCTGCAAGTTTATTGTAAGAGCAGATTTAAAAACTCAGCACCAGAGCCTGTCATGTACCAGACATTTCAGCCACTGAAGGAAAGTCATCTCCTCCATACGAAAATGTTGTGTAGTGAAGAGACTTTCAAAAAACACACATACTGTTAGTTGCACTCTTGAACATTCCTCCTTCTTAAGATGAAGTTGTCTGTGCTTTATAGAAAGAGGCAAATTATAGCCTCTTTCAGTGCTTGTTATAATGAAAAACCACAATGAATTCTTTAAGTTTCTGTTTAGACATGTTACATCACAGCACTTTCCATGGAACATATCACAATTTAATTCCTTTAGAGGAAAGAAATAGGTATATGAGGCACATTTTGAATAAAATTTTAACTTGGATACATGTGTGTTAAGACCAACGCAATCCTCCTTCTTCAGTTCATCCATGAAAACCTGATCAATGCTGGCCTATGAAATTCAACTCTGTCCACTTTACATGAGTATAGTGCAACATGAAAATAACTTTACTGTAATTGCTGACCCCATGTCAGTGAACACAGTGCTGCTTTTCAGTCCTGCTTTGAGTATCTTCTGAATAATTCAACTCATGAAATGTAAAACTTACAGTAAGTAATTCTGCATTACAAAGGCATTGTTAACCATTCCTTATGAATGAAGGCTAGAGGCTTTTATTTAGGCTCTGACTGCAATTTCACAATTTTAATTTTAATTATCTTTTTTCACTTCATTTAACACAAAACACTGGCACAAATTATTTTAGCAATAAACTATTTGTGATAAATATATACCAACTTTCTCAAAAGGAATACTTTTAAATGATCCCCCTTTGGAAATGCTTCTTAATAATGTAATTGTTCTGTGACTTCCTCCAGGTATCCAGTCTGCCAACAAAAAAACACAGTATAGGTGCTCAAGGCCACTTCTCAGCCTCTGAAATTAATAATTTTAAAAATCCAGCATGCCTCTAACCAATTTTTCCTTTGAAATAACATTACTCAGATTCTGAAAAAAAAAAAAAAAAAGAAAAAGCCTAAATGTTTTGGTGGGGTTTTTTTCCTCCAGGCTGACCACCCACAGCTCCCTCAGCCACTCCTCATAAGACTTGCGCTCCAGACACTTCACCAGCTTTGTTGCCCTTCTTTGGCTTGGAGCATTCAACAGGCTGCAAGACACTCCAGGGCTGGTCTCACAAACACACTTGGTGGGGTTATTTCATCTTTTAAAAAGTATGATTAAAAAATAATTGGAACAGATAGCTGCTCAGACACTATTAACTCTGGAAGTAAATATATTTTTTTAAGTAGTGAATCTAGATATTTCCAGTATTAGGTGACAGATGATAGGTATTTTCTATTTTTAGTTTAATTTAATTAACTATTTTTTATTTAGACAACTCATCTACACCAGTATTACAATAGGTACTTAAGTGTTCTCCTTGTATCTAGTCCATTATATTTGAATGAAAATACTGCTGACCAGGGAGTGAGTCAACTATGCCATTTTCACAGAAAAACACTGGTATCTTGATAGTCACTGATGAACAAAAGTCACCACCTGTAAGCCATTGTGAATGCCAATCAACCAGAATGAGAAGAATTTTGTCATAGAAAAGATTTCTCAGTGTAAGTTTTAGATATCAATGTGGCATTTTCATTTATTCTATCAGCTTGTTAAAAAAAAAAAATACATCTCCAGATCCAATTTGAGATCATAATTAGAATTTTTTTATATGTCAAGATTCTGAAAATGCTTGAAGGCTAAGGTAAATGTCCACAAATATTTAACAAATATTTAATAAGGTTTCTATTAAATATGTATTCATTCCCCAAGGGAAATTTTAAATTACAATAAAAATAGTTAATTAAAGGCATAAATATAAAAGTAGCTGCATTTTCAAACAAAAAAGCTCGAAAGGAGCATTGGTGCTTTCTCATGGTGCATTCTAGGTTTATAAAATAACAGTAAAAACCCCCCTTAATGTGAGATTTCAAAAGTTAAAACCATTAATTTAAATTACTGTTCTGTTTTCCCCATTCTTGCTTCTCTTCTCCTAGATAGTATAACTAGAATGAGCCAAGTAACCTAAAAGAACATGGTGTGTATATTCTCTATATCAAATAGCTATGTATCAGATAAATATCAGTAGATATATTTTACCCCAATTAATCAAATTCAACAATAATATTTACAAGTAAATCTAGCAGTGAGGGTTAACTCTTGCATTTTTTCTCTTCCTTAACAGAGTTAGGGCTGAGCTCAGTAAAATGAATTAATCTATGCCTACCTTTACTGAAAGTTGCTCTGGACAGTTATGAAGTTTGAACTGAGGTTAAAATCAAGCAGAGGAAGCACTACTGCTGATGTACAGGCAGCAAACTCCTTTTGACTTTCTTGGACATTGAAACATCAGTGCACCCTTGGTGGAAAACCTTTCCTGCTCCAAAAAGATGTTGGTCTATTGAGTACTGTGTTCTATCTCAGAATACCAATAGATGTCCTCTTTTCCTCCTGCTACTGCATCTAAACACCTGCAACATGTTCATTAAATATTCTATTATCTGAAACCTATTTGCTTTCTAATCTTTCTCCAAAGATAGACAGGCATGCACTGGAATGTTATCTGCTGATTATTCATTGGTTTATTCCATTGTGTTACATTAAGGTACTCTATATCCTAAGTGTAGAATGGAAGATCAAAGAATGGTACTTGGTAGGGTATCAAAGTTTTGTTCCCTATTCCTATTCCAGATCTGCAAGCCCCAAAGATGCATTCTTAAGTTAAGTGAAGAATTTTTTTGCAGAAAAAGCTAGGTTAGACTAAAATGAGCTTCTATTTTCCTCTTCTATAAGCAGAGGGAAAAGTTTCCCCAACTGGTTTCTAAATATGCACAACCACATCTCTTTACATCCCACCAAAGGAAAGCTGCCAGAAATATGAGCCCATTCTGTCCACAATTCCAGCTGTCCAAAAGCCTCAGGACTGTCTCAATGCTAGAAGACAAAATATCTTATGTGAAGAAGTGAAACATATCAGCTCAGATTCAGAATGACACTGGCATAGTCTTATACTTTTTGTCTGCCTGAGGTCTGGTCAGTCTCTGATCTCTGGACTGGAGAACACACTGTGTGACCCCATGGTAAACAGCCTGAGGAAGGGTGCTGAACATGGATATTAATTCTAGCATTTACAAGCTTTTGATTACATTCGCTACTCAAATTATTTTTCTGTTCCTTTTTGGGTCTCCTGATCTTGTGCTTCAAAAGCCTGAAATTGTCAAACTGTTCAAATTAATAGCAGCTTTATCATCCCATTATTTCCAACATCTGGCCAGTTATGCAGAGCAATAACTATTAGGTAATAACATCAGTTTCTGATTAGAAAAGCTAATATTGTACTAGCAATAAACTTTGTTCACAATGCAGAAAAGATGCATCTGTCAAGAGATTTGGGAAGGACTCCACATACCCAAAATAAACAAGCCAAAGAAAGCATTAATATTAACACATCTAGGTTAAAAATGAAACTCAAATAAAACAGAAACCAAACAGAAACTCTCACGTTTCCAAATTCTTCACAGCACATAATCATCTTCTACCACATTATCCCATGCAGTGACCAGCTCAGTGAGAATTAATGTGACTGTTTTGGGGAAAAGATTGTATTAATCTGGAATAGGCATTCAAATTCAGTTCTGTCTTAGTCCTTCAGCATGTGTTCACTGTTCTTTAATTTTTCTCTCTACTTCTGACTTCCCTTGTTGAAGATATTTTCAGGTGAAAGGTGTCTGCAGAAGGAGCTTCAAGCCTGAAAGGTTATTCAGACTCCTGAAGCATCAAACTCGCCCCTGTCAAATGGTCTTCTGAGGAGAGAAGGCTTTTCATTTCTCATCCTAGATCTAGTAGGAATTATTCAATTTTATAACCAGGTTTCCTCTGCCTGCTACTGATGCTAGAAATAAAAGCAGTTTAAAATTCATGAGGGGCATCTGACTATTTTCCATTTCTAGCTGAGTACTGCATTTTGCTCTCTTCAGTCACGCTCAGAACACCAGTGTGCAAAGAAACGCGGCTGAAATGAATCATTTACTCCAACTGTGATCACAACTGAAAGCTCCCCTAAACAACAGAAATTCATTGCACCAGCTCCACCAGCCTGGTGCCTCTTCAGGATCACAGGGCACGATGTGAAACAACAGGGAACTGTAACAGAGATAGGAGAACATTAGTTAAGGGTAGCAAAACAAACTCACAGGAAAGATGCTTCTGCAAAGGACTGGGTGTCCCTGGATGAGCCTCCTTGAACACAGCACAGGGTTCCAAGTACTGCAAAGACTGACAAAGCTTTATTTTACAAGTACTGCAACTATTGTTCAGATCCTGGGGAAGTTTTCTTCACTAGAAGATCTTCTGGATGGATTTTTCATCTTGGAGGTGGTTTGTAGTCAGGCATAATTCTAATCCTGATAAATCAGACTATTAAGCCAAAGATTTGTTCTCTGTAATTGACCTGAGACCAACAACTGTCTTGTATAGTTGAGCTACTTAGGTATTCTACAGCTTCTGAGCACCTTTACCTCTCCAGTATGTATTCAAAAGCTCTCTCCTGACCTCTTTTCCTTCTTCTTTAAATTTTGAAGTGTTGGGTTTTTTCATACAGTTCTCTCATTTTGGTTGAGCTCTTCCAAGGACCTTGCCCTGATTCTTCTGAGTGTTAAGTGTTGTTGAGGCAGACTTGAGGTCTCCAGTTTCAAGTTTCTGTTAGGGTTACTAGGAGCTAAAAAGCACAGCAAGCTTTTGAAATCCAGTTTGGAAAAAAAAAAAAAAAAAATTGGTGAAGAAGGGATTTTGGCCACTGTTAGGCTGAAGCTTTGAAAATACTGATAGTACAGCAAAAAGTCAAACCCTCAGATACTGCCTGGTACAATTTCTTAGACTGAAGAAGATATTTCACCTAAAAGAAACTCCTTTCAAGAAGGAAGATGAGGGAACAGCAGGAAAAAAAAAATAGGAAACTTAATTAATTAAAATGGATTCAAGAAAAATGGCTATACATAGCTATTTTCTTGAATGCCTTCTCCCTGGAAAAACATGACAAAAATGCTCAGGCTCAAATATAGAATCTCTTGAGAATGCTCAGATAAGTGATTGATTTATAATTTACTTTTAATATGGAAAAGAGATATAAAAAGAAATAACATTATATTTAAGGCCTGAACTCACACCTGCACCTTTCTGTGTAGGGAGTGAGTCAGAGAAACTGTTTCAAATTCAAATGTTAGTTGAAAAGGTTTTGAAAGAGGTGGTAAAATAAATAGTAACAAATGTATGGGACCAGATGCTACTCATGTAACAGCTTTAACTTTAAAAAAAAATGGAAAATATGTAGTATGTTGCCAGTGTTTAAATCAGATATAGTACCAAAGGAGTAAAAGGCAGAAAATGGGACCTAAATTTTAGAAAGAAAACTATTGGGATTCAAAGAGCTACATGCCAGTAAACTGGACTGGATATAAAGCAAATTACTTGAAATTACATGAAGAATAGTTTATAGGCATGTGAATAAATGTGATAAAATGAGAATGAATCCAAATGACAGATGGATGTCGTGCTTCTATAGTGCTTGCCAGTTTACCAGTCATGAACAATGACATGGATCACTGTTCAGAAGGTACAGTGGGGCACCTGAATTTCCCAATACTTTTAACATGAACAACAAAAGCTTGTCAGGAGAAGAAGCTGCCATGGAATACAACATCAGGTCCCACTGTGAATCAGTAACTGCAAGAGGTTAGAAGCAAAGGGTAGGCATAAGCAGATAGTCCTCAGTAGATTCCCAAGGTGTTTAGGCTGTTGAAACTACCCATGAATGATATGGAAAGGAAGTAAACAGTGAGGGAATAAAGTTTTCCAATATAAAATGATTTCTCTGCGAGATGTTGCAGAAGGATCTCACAAGAGTATGTGACTGGCTACTAAAATAGGAGATGACATGCAATATTAATATATGCAAATCAATGCAGTCAAAAAAATAAACGTAAGAATAAATAGAAATGGATAAGTGTTAAATTAGCTCCAAAAAGGACCTTGAATTCACAGGGGACAGTGCTATGAAAGTATCTTATCAGTGCTTAGGCATCAAAGCAGATGAATATTAGTGATTATGAGGAAATTGATAGAGACATCATCACGATGATGTCTCTGTTAAAGCTATAGGGTACCTTAATCTGCAAGAATATTAAGAGGAATTCTGGTCATCCCATCTCAATAAAGATATTACAGAATTAAAAGCAATTCAGAAAAGAATGGTGATGATTAGAGACATGGAGCAGTATCCATATGGAAGTTACACAATAAAATTAGGAGCCACTGTCCTAGGTAAAAGTGATTGTGAGAGAAATTCAATAAGGAGCTGTAAAAGCATTAATGGAATAGAGCTGTTGAGCAGAGAAATAGCTATTCTTTATTTCTCATACAATAGGAGCTAGAAGATATCTCATGAAACAATCACACAGAATTAAAACAAATAATTAAGTTTGGACATGGTTTCAAAGAGGAAGTGCCATAGTAAAGTTAAAGAACACATAGTATGCAGATGAAATTTTTTGGTCAGAATGTCCCTAAATGGGCATTAAGAAATTAACATTAAGAAATTATAAAAAAAAAAAAAAAAAAAAAAAAAAAAAAAAAAAAAAAAAAATGAAAAGCTGTACAAGTCGAAGGATCAATGTATGTATCTCCTGTATCCTTACAGTATTTTCTTATGTATCCTCACTGAATGAAGAAGAAAAAATTGAGCTTCAGTTTGATATAGACTGTACGTTCTTACTCTCTCTCTTCATGTGCTTTCACTGCTTTCATCCTTACACACATTAACTCTGGGGACTCTGGAGTGGGTAACTAGGTAACCTTTTCAAAGAACACACAGCCCTTAAAATATTTAGCTGTGTTGGGAAGTGAATTCCTCTGTAAAAAATGATATTGGATTTATAGGATTCCCTCATTTGTAATTATGTTAAACTCACATGGTCACAATATCCCCTTACACACTGTTCCTGTCTGCATGAAACCATACTTTTTCCCTCACGTGCCCATTTTCTTCTGCATTATTCTACAAGAATTTCTATGCTAACCTTTAATGGAACTCATCCAACTCAAAAAAGCACTGTCTTTTTTTTACAGAAAAGAGGTTTCTTCTTGATCACATCACTTATTTGCCCTACAGTGGCACAGTGGGTAATTGCAGAGACAATGAGCAGCAGGAAGTGAATGGTAGGTAGTGACTATGTCAGCACTGCTGCCAAATATGTTTGTCAATCTACAAGTCCTGGTACACATCACATATTTAAGGAGAGGGAATCTGGCCTTGACTTATTCATCCCCATTCCACTTGCATTCACAGTCACTGAATATGGACAAAACCTGTACTTCTTTTAATTGTTGTCTGAATCTCATAAGCAGTGTGATGTCTCATAAGACACCAACAGTTCCCATCAGATGACACTGACAAAGTTAATGTGTTTTGCATCATGATCTGCTCCTTTGTTAAAGCCTGTGGTCTCCCTGAGCTTAGTTCAGTAGCATTGCATTACACATAATCTCTTCAATCAGAGAACAAAAAACTAGTTTAAAAGAATGCTAAGACAAACTCATACAGGGAGATTCACAGTGTGTGTGACAGCCTTTGCTAAGGAAGCACAGCAAGTCCCACTAGACCTCTGGAGTCTTCCTGCACCAGACATCCCTCTGTGAGATGCTTTGCTCCTTCAGGACCCTTGCAACAATGAGAGTACTTAGGTCCTTACAACTGCTAATCAGCTTCAAGGACTGGAATATGACTATGAATTTTATTGCTTTCATTACCCAGCATCACCAACCTAACATCATTTTAATTAATTTTATATGTAGCTTGTATTACCTTGGTTTTTTATTATTTAGGAACTTTTCAATTACAGCTAGATAGATTATTGGATACACTGTATTAATATAGTTGTACAATAAATAATAAAGTTGTATAAAACATTATAACTATCCCCAATAAACCCAATTTGCACAGCAATACTCATTTAGCCTTTCTCTCCTGCAAATGCCTAAAGTATGACACACACCTCTGATAGGAAGGAATGTTGTCAGGAGTGTCATTGGTCACTGATGTGGCACACTCAGTGTTGCAGGACCTCTGAAGCAGAACATCATAAATTGAAAGGAAGTCCTTGTACCAAAGTCTGGAACCAAATACTAGCACGAGTCTGGAGCTATCTCTTTTATTAAAACAAAACAATAAATTCCATTGGTAGGAAATGTTGATTTGTATGGGCACTTCTACATGCTTAGTAAAACATTAAACATAACTCTTCTTCCTAATGGATGATGTAGTTAACTATTTCAGTCCCCATGCTCATGTTCTCCTTCACAGACTTTAAACCTCTACCAAACCATAGTCCTCTCTACTATTATAGTCAGTTATTATTATAGTCAGGAAAACTTTCAGAGAAAGACCACTGTATGTAATCTGAGATATAAATCACTACAGCAGGAGAAGATAAGAGATACCCTGGGAAAGAGACAGATTTTGTGAAAAAAATCTTGTCTGTCTAAGGCCTAATTTTATTATCATCATGTTAGGGCATGAGGGATGCAATTGAGACGAAACCTAAGAAAATGAAGTTGACTTATTTCTGGCCAATCCTGATGGACAGAACTGAAAAATTAACCTTCCATGATGACTATGTTACTTTTAAGATTGTATAAATATCACTTACCTACATGATAATAATAATTTACAAATCTAAATGCACATTCTGGTTTGCCATTCTTTATGACGAACAAATCCTGCAAGCATGCTTTCTTATGATCCTTGTAGTCTAGGTGTTCTCACTATATAAGTCAGAAGGGCTATGAGTTCCTTTTTCTCAGCAAAATGTTTCAACAATGACCTGAGAACTGATCATGTCATGAAAAAAAGGTAACATTAGGGAAAAAATGACTTAAACCAGCACATAGGCTATACTCACCTCCTTATAACCCTAATATCCTGTCTTTGGCAGACACCCTAGGTAGGCTCACACATCTCCAGTTCGATCATCCTTTATTTATTTTCAATGCTGCAGACATCATCGTCTTTATGATTATCCCTTTATAACCTTCAAATGTTTTCTGGATGTTGACTTATACTGAGTCTTCTCTTGAGCTTTAATACCCCTAGAATAAGAGTATGGTTATTAATCCTAGTTTAACTGCAACTGGTATTATTCCTGAAAGTCAATGTATTCAATAAAACTCATATATTGACAAGTCAATAAAGGTTGACATAAGTACAGTTCAATATTTTTCACTTTTGTTTCAGTTTAGATGAATTTTTGAAGAATTCCCAACATTATGTATGTTGGTCTTAGAGAGATTCTGTTACAAAAAGTCTTTTATAGGCTGGCCTGAAGAAATAACACAGGACTGCTCACCAAAATTTAGAGAAGAAAACTTATTTAGATAAGCAAAGCTGCTGCAAATTCCAAGGACAGATTATTTTAAAGCATCAGGTTATGGGGAAACTTAAAAGGCAGAATCAACTTTAACAACAGAGAATAGTTTTTGTTACAGCTGTAGCTTGCTATGAAACGTATTCTACACACTCACTTAAATCACGATTTTTTTGGGATAATTCTCAGTTATGCTAATAATATCTTTACAATTATAAGAAAAAGAAGCAATAAATAGACAGACAATAGATCTGCTTTAGACATTTTCTGTGAAAAAGATGTGAATAATTTGCAATTTACATTCAAATTGAGATAGGAAGAGGAAATTTCTAAAATTAAGGTCAGTGAAAGGCAAATAACTATTAGACATTTTCAGACACTGTTTCAGAAGAACATGGTACTTTACTGCAGGGTTTGTGCAGATGAGCAGTTCCACTGAGTTCAGCAGGGAATATTCATCTCCTCATCCCTCCTTGAACACACATGCACTTAGGCTTGTAGGCAACTCTAATTTTATAAGGGTGTATTTATTTGATTTTGTTTCATTCCTAGAGAAACAATACTCGGCTGAAGGAGTGAAATTCCTCCAGTTTATTTACTGAAATGAGAGCAGTGAAACAAAAAGAATAGGGAGGACTAGGTTAATTTTTAAACCATTTTTTAATAGAATGTACCATATAATGAAAATATTTCCTATTTTTGATTTGCACTGGGAAAAAAAAATATTAAAATGACCTTTTGATTTTTCAATGAAAAAGCAGCTGGTCTGGCCTGCCAAACTCAAATTGGAAGGCTACATATGATAAGTCTTATGATAGCAATGTTAATATTACAAAGACATTCTTTCCTGTAAAGAATCCAGTAACAGCTGATTATGATTTTTCTGCTGAATAATATATAGGAACATGGGAATCTGTGCAAGGTTTGTTAATATTTTAGATATGTGAAGGAAAAAAACTCCATGATTATGTGCTTTTTATTAAGAATTTTCTGTCAAGGGTCAAAGTCAATTTTATGGCTTATCTTTTTTTTTTTTTTTCCTGCAATACCACCTGCACAAACTAGATAGTTGGATTATTTCCATTTCTTTTGCCTCCACAGAGGTTTGTACCACTCCACACTGGTAATATAAGAACCTCCTATTTTCCACCTCCTCCAGCCCGGTATACTGTATAGTTTATACTGTTTACAATTGATTTCCTGCTGATAAATCTCATACAACCCAGTGAGCTGCCAGTCACACTACTCTGTGGATGCCTGATGAACCTCAGCTGTTCTGTCAGGCCCAAGCAGGTGGCAGACCAGAGAAGTCTTTTCCAAGAGGAAAAAAAAAAATACATGTTCCCAATTCTCTTTTTTTAACTTGGTTAGAGTCTTACTGAGCATCATTCAGCAGCACTTTTTTTTGTCCCTCATATTCCAAAAAAATCACTCAAGAAAACCTTTCTAAGTGCAATTAATCCTGTTTACATGGATCCGGAGGCTGACAAAACAAACACAAATTTAAATATGACAGAGAAATTTAAGGTTAATGCTGGAGAGATTAACAAGTTCCCTGGTGGAAAAAAAAAAGGCTTGAGAAATAATTCAGTTGCTTGCTTTTGTTACTCTGTTTTTTCCAGACATCCTGAATAGCTTATTTTATAATTGGCTCCCTCAGTTCTCATCTGTGTTGCAGGGACAACTGTACCCTCTTTTGCCCACTTCTTGTCTCCTACACAAAATACATGATAAGAATTAGAAGGTTTGTAGTGTTGTAAAATAGGAATTTCTCAATAGCTTTATTCAGGCCATGAGAAAATATCAATTTTTATATATAAGGAAATTTTCTTATGGGTGTAGGATTATAGGAGTGAGGGGATTTCCAAAAATATTTGGTTTTCATAGAAAACAAATATATGTTTTTAAAATTAGATTTGAATATCTTGAAAAAATATACTTTTTTATTCAAATCTCTTTATCTTAAAAAATATTTTAGTTGAAACATTATGTTTTCAAAAAGACCATGGAGAGGGGAAAAATTCAGTCATCTCTCTGCAAATTATTAATACTGTTAGTGACTTTGCTAAATTAATAAGTTAAAGGAAGACTGAGACAGATGATATTGCTTAAATCTGAAAAATTATTAGCAGAATCATATTCAAGCAATATTCAATTGTTAATACAAAATTAAATCATGGACATGCAGAAATTTAAGCATGAGCTTAACTGCTTTGCTAAAAACTGATTCAAGTCCAAGATCAAATGACAACAAAGATTTTTCTTAATATTTTGTGCATGGAATGAGAGACACCTGAAGGTATCTGGAAGCTTGATTAGTATTTGAAATAACAATCTATTAAAATGGAAATTAAATAAATGCTACTGTCTGGAAAATAAATGAGTTTTTAGCAATTGTCATCAGACCTGGATTCCACCTTCAGCCTCGTTGAGCCCTTGTCAGCTGGATTCCAGCCCAGCTGAAGTGGGCAGGAGAGCACAGGAACCTAATGAGAATAATTGGGAATTAGTTTAGCATACTCATAGAGCTGAATTATCCAAAGATTAGTTGCCTGTTTGGAGCAGACTACCCAGGGATTTATTCAGCAGAGGAGTGTGTAGGCAGAATTCCAGCATTTTAACCAAACAGGTAAATGGACTTCATAGAAATAATTTGAATTGCATAGGATCTCCTCAGAAAAGCCTCAAAGTCCAGATCTTCCTTGGAAATCTCCCAGATCTTAGGCCTGTGCAAGAAAACAAGGGACTGGTCTTAGTGTCTGAATCACACCCTCACTGTCCCTTTCATCTTTGCATTTAAATATCCTGTGCTCTTGCTCAAAGCTTTGAGTGCAGCTCTGCAGAGACTGAAAAGTAGCAACTTTCAGTCCTGAAAGTTCAAAGCGAAGTGGGAGGTGTGTGCTGGGCACTGGGCTCTGAGCAGGTTTGTGTGGGGAACCCTCCTACAGCTGTGTCTGGGACAAGGAAGATGTAGACACAGCCCCAATGGGCTGTCAAGGAGTAGCACATTGGTCACACTTGCTCTTAGAGGGCACAGACCCCACCATGCCAGCAGCACCAAGAAGTCCCAGAAAGAGCTGGCTATCCTGCCCTCTCCAGGAGGCTGCAACACTGCCTGGACAGGCACTAGACAAAGTGACATCTTGCCGAGTGCTGCAGGATGAGATTAGGAGAAAGTACTTGATGTCCCTCAGGTCGCATCAGCTCATTCAAACACCATCTCAAATACAGTTGTACTTGTGGTTTATGGTTTAACCCCAGCCAGTAACACAGAAAATAGTACCACACAGCTGCTCATTCCACCCACTCAGTGGGATGGGGAGGAGAACTGGAAAAAAGGAAAAACTCAGGGTTTGAGATAAGAACAGTTCAGTAATTGAAATACAATAAAATATAGCAATAATAATAATTGTAGTAAAGAGAGAGAGAGAGGAATAAAACTCAAGAAAGACAAGTGATGCACAATATATTCGCTCACCAGTTGCCGACTCATGCCCAGCGCATTCCAGAGCAGCAATCAGCCCCCACCCCCCCAGCCAATTCCCCCCAGTTTATACACTAAGCGTGATGTTCTATAACCCTCTGGCCTGTTTGGATCAGCTGTCCTGGCCATGCTTCCTCCCAGCTTCCTGTGCACCTGCTTGCTGGCAGAGCATGGGAAACTAAAAGGTCCTTGACTTAGTGTAAGCACTGCTTAGCAACAACTGAAACATCAGTGTGTTATGAACATTATTCTCATATGAAAACCAAACCACAGCACTATACCAGCTACTAGGAAGAAAATTAATCTACCCTGAGCAAAACCAGAACAATGTAGCACAAGAGAACACACTGAAAACACAGGTCATAGTCCAGGGAAACAGAGTACAGTCCACAGGTTGGATTGCACTCCACTGACTTCCACATTTTGTGCATTTGTCAGCTACTTCTTCATACGGATACTTTCGACTTGAATCTTTATATGTGCCCAATACCTCATGCATGAGCATGTCTGTGTCTGAGGAAAGAACAGTCAATTCAGCCCTTGGTTCAAGTGCAGCCCTCAATCCGGGCAGAGTCCTCTGCCTCAGACCAGAGTCCTACACTGCTAACCTGGAGTGAATATGAAGAGAATAATAGCTTTCCAAAAGCCTTCTTATGTGACTCTTCTGAGTCACTGAAATATAGCATAAGAACAGGATAAGCATTCTGGTATTACTAAATTGCAACCCTTTGTGCTCATTAAAGAAAATAGTTTCCTGTTTGCTTTGAGATAACTTAATGCAGTGGGAAAGAGGATAAGAAAACAGGCCTCTGTCTGCTGCAAACTGGTGAGCTTTACTCTCAACAGCATGCAAGTGCCAGAAAGCTGAATAATGATGAATTTTTTGACAGAGAAAAGAAAAAGCACCAAGCACAATACACTATTATTATTACTCTTCCTGAAAAATATCACAGAAGATGAATTGTCCAGATGTTAAAGTGCAATCACGGGACTTGGGAGATATAGGCATTTATTTTTGCACAATACCACAGACTTCTTGGGTGACCTTAGGGAAAGCTTCTAATGAATAACACTTTACAAATTATTTAAATACTTGATAATATCTACATTCTACACTACAGATAGATAACTTCAGTATTCTGAAATTTCACTGTCAGCACCAAAGGTGCCTGCCTCTCTTCACAAAATAACAAAATTCTACAACAAAATTCTGACTTTCCGCTTTTGAATGACATCTAAGGTAACTGAAGATAAATGCTGTAAGGATTCCCCTTGGGGTTAAAAATCCATAAGAGCACTTAGGTTGCTGGTTCATCTGCTTGTAAAATGAAGTAATCGTAACATACAGCCTAGACAAAGGGATGAAGATTTAGTAATGTAAGAAACGTACTTTGAAGTTTTAATTTTACAGAAACACAAGTAGGGGAGGTTATATTTGCCACTGATACAGAATGTCACAGGCAGGTTGCCCTCAAACCAAATTCTGACTTAGGTGAAGCCAACATGTCCTTCTGAAGTCCTTCCTTGAAACTTCTTTGAAATAAAGAAATAATAAATTAATAAAAAGGGTTCTACCAAGGATGATCACAAGATTAATAAAATTAAAAACAAACCGGCATTAGTGAGCTTTATCCAAATTAGATCAAACCTTTAAAACTAAGATAAGACTTTGGCTGGGTAGCAGCTAGTAGAAATAGATTCCTTCTTGAGAAGAAGCATGAGGATAGAGTAAAAGGAAAGCAATAAAGCCATTTTTTCACCCCCATGGGTACAGTTGGGATTAATATCTTCATCTTCTTCAAAGTGGTTATGTTGCTTATCATATAAATTTATCGTATAACAACATCATATTTTGTTCACTAGAGTCTCTGGATAGGCATCAAGGCACCACTCTTTTTCTTGGTCCCCCACTCTGGTACCCAAAAAGCACTCCCACCAGACAACCACCTGGTGCTGCAGGACCTGCCCCAGCTTCACACACAAAATAAATGTGCCAGCTGTACCAAGGGAGGGAGGTGGCAGTTTGCACATGCACAGGTGTGTGTCTCAGAGACTTGCTATGAAACTTGACATGGGGAGGGCCTCCCCTGAAAGGTCTTGCCTCAAATTTTTTGGGTGGTTGGGTTGAAGGAAATCTTGAGCCAATATTGGTAGTTCTCTTGTCTTTGTCTCATATCTTCCTAGGCAAAAAAAAAAAGAGAACAATCTTTGATTCCAACATCTAATTATCTAATCATTGATAATCACTACTTTAACAGATATATGACTGTGATCACAGCCAGAAAACCAATGTTCCTCACAAGGAGAATTACGGAGAGGTGATGAAAGCTCTGCTATTTCATAACTACTGCCAATAATAATCTAGTGAATCTAGTGAGTTTAAAGTGTCAGCTATATTTTCTGTCACCTTGAATCCAATAAAAAGTGAAACCATCCTCTGTGGCACAGACTTCCCTTTGTTCTTTGTCTGGATACAGTGATACAATAGAGCTATGAACCATGACTCAGATTTCTAAGCACTATACACAAATAGGTGTTATCTGATTAGAACGTCAAGACCAAGCACATGTCCTTAACATGAATCTGATTTTGCTTGGTTTTCACAATACATTCACAACCTGAATGAGAGAGAAAAGAATACCTAGCAGAAAAGAGATTATGACCCCTTTACCTTGAAAATATCATTTGAATTCTGAGAGCACAAAGAAAGAGAAATTAGGCCTGGTTTTTATCTTTACCTGAGCTTGATTAGGTCATAGAAAGTTCAGGTAATACTTATGCCTCACAGCTACAATCATCACAGCAGTAGAGAAGCTAACAGAACAGAAAGAAATGAATAGAAATTAAAACTTTTTAACAAATATTCCAGCTGCCTAGTTGCAAAGAAAAAGTTCAAAATAAAGACTCTCTAGAAGTATATTGACACATTCTGTTCTGATTAGCATCCAAATTATGTCAGCAACACAGACAGTGAAAACTGTCACCTGAAATCACTCCTCTGCCGTAAGAGGTTTTGAGAGAAAAGCTTTAATTTAAAAACCATGATGACCATACGTTTAAGTATTTTAATTTATTATTATCGTGCATGAGACTGCATAAACAGTCTTCCCTGTATTACTTCTTTCTGAAGTGACTAGGGGTTATTTTTTGGCTGGTTTGTTGGGTGTTTTTGTTTTTTTTTATTTAGTGTCATTGCAAAGTAAGGTTGTCCAAATAGAACAAAGAGGTCCAAATAGAACAAAGAGGTCCAAAAGCCAAAGATGGTATTTGCCACTATTTGCAAAATTTCCTACTGATATGTATTAGGAGGGGAGGTGTGGTGCAGGAAGGTGAAAACCTGTTGACCAAAGACATTCTGGAATGATCTCATTTTTCAGAAGTGACTGGCCACACTAGACTGACTATGGTTTTTAAAGACTCACAAACTGGAGGTCCAAAATTAAGGTGCACAAAAACTTTACCCCATTTTTGGTACTTCCTTTTTATCTTCAAGTCTGGATTCAGGCTGTCCAGATTCCCACATAGCCTGTTGAACTGAAGGGCACATCATTAGAGCATTTCATGCCCTATACAGAACCTTTTTATCTATATATGCCACTGGGACTATTCACGTTATTGGAGAGGCCATAATTGCCCATTGCTGGTCAACCAGTTTAAAATTCAGCATAAACAAAGCACAGAAGAGAATAAGACTAAAAGCTCTAGTGAGCTGTCAGCTGCAGGAAAGAGGCAAAGAACTCTTGGTTTAGAAAATCACACAGAGAGTTGGACATCACTGGTTTAATAAAGCAAGACAAGTTTTCCCAACAGCTCTCTAAAAAGACTTTACATTTACATCTGGTTTTGATGTCTCAGAATCTGATGTCTTTCCTGACTATAAATACACTTGCACTATAAATATACTTATCTTCTCTTGTAAAATGTTTTGAAATCTTCTGATGAAAGCACTAAATATGCAGCCTTCTATTTATGGTAAAGCTTAAGGTGAGATAATGTTCTCTACACTGAGATTTCATGGGTCCGCAGAGAGGGTTGGTCTCCCATCAAAGACCTATTTACACATTAGAAAAAATCTGTCAATCCCACCACTGCTGATCAAGGCAAACTAGTAAACAAGCTAGTAGCAATCACAGTTGGGGAAAAAAAGACAACAGCAAAATTGCAACAAAGCAATGACATTGATTCCAAGCTGGAGCATGGGTCCTTACCTCCTGAGAAATTCAACATGCCAAATTGTCTTCACACTATTCTTGATTTAGCTAAACCAAATCTAGGCAGAAGTGACACCAGATGAGTCAGGCACACCGTCTGGACTCAAACTCGGAGTTTGAAAGTGACAAACACAAAAGTTTGCTTGGCTGTTTCATTTCAACAGCTAAAGCAAAAGCCAATTTTCCATTTTAGCTATCAGACAACTTGCAGTTAAACATATTTGAAGGTTAAGGGATTTGCTGAAGAGGTGTGCTGCTGAGATCAAATAGAAATTATCTAAAAATGCCAATTTTAACTCACATAAAGGCAGTGAAAAGGGCTAGCAGAGAAATGTAGAAAGGACTGTTATGGAAATTGTGTGCAGTGTTTGCTTTCTTCCATGCACTGAAAAACATATGCTTAGCTTTGTCCAAGTAACAGTACATTCATTGCTAGACACTGAAATCTTGGAGAGCTGCTATTCCCAAGTTATAATTGCTCAGAAGGTGTCAACAACAGAACAAGACAGGCCTCATTTACTGCAATTTTACCTTATAAATGCCTCACTCTACATTTATGTTAGGAAATAATATATATATGAGTGTAAACCAGAAATACTCAGTTCCATTAGGCATTTTACTCATCTACACACTAATCTATGAATAAATGGGTACAAAAGAGATGTATCTAATTGGGATGTACCATTTTCAAAGGAAGTTATCTGATCTCCACACTCCATTTAATGTATTATTCTGCAAATGTAATTCTTAGTGTGAAATCAGAAAAATCCTTGCCAGGGCGTGGGTGGGAGAAAGAGAAATATGACCATGGTCAAAGTAAAATGAAGTGATTAATGATCTGAGACTTAAAAAATAAAACTAGCCAAAAGGAGTATGCTGTACCATCCAATAGACAAAAGATTGCAGTTTAAGTATCTGAATAATTACTGTGTTTGGAACAAGAATGCACAACACTTGATAATCCTTTCTGAATAATTGTAGTGTTTCTCCCAGAATTTGTGCCTGGTAATTGATTAGTCTGAAGGTTGCTATGGAAAACACTTAGCTTACACAGCATATAGTGTAGGGAATACATACAAATTAAAGTGGAGACTGGTGTCTGTAAGACACTGTGGTTTTTTATATATATATTATTTGTCAAAGCTATTAAGACAAGAAGAGAAAAAGAGATCACATAACTAAGCCACCTCAGCCTACTGATTTCAATGGAGTTGCAAAATCAGAATTTGACTTGAAGATATTTATATCAGGATTAATAATCAGTGAGTTATTAAATATGCTCTTCTACTACCTTGAAGTGCCTGCCATCTCCTTGGGAAACTGATATTCCATCAAGATTTTCTTTTTCACTGGCACAAAGACAATCAGAGAGATGTCAAAACAGTCCTACTCTCATCCTTATTATTTATTATTGATGACAGGTAGATCCTTAGACAAGCTTTTTGACACTGGGCATTGTAGAGAACTGCAGCAAAAATCTGTAAGATAGCAGAGGGGTGGAGACAGTTCAAGGAAGTGGTAGAATACTATCAGCTCAGTTGGGCACAATGATGAGCATGTCTGCCACGTGGGCTGTCTGTAAGAGCATTAAATATCACAACAAGATAACATTCACAGATGATTTCGGAGAAGGTAACAATACTCTGACTGAGGGACTCAAGGGAGACCATCACCTGGATAGAGCTGTCCCTGATTGACACCACAGACTAAAAGGCAAGTCTGTCACAATTCATATAGACAAAGTCTCTTCACAAGACCTGACTTTGGCTTATGAATAAAGTGTGTTCAGTATTTGATTATTTTTCTCAGATGGTTTTTGACAATTTGGAAAGGAGTTTGAAATTTTCTGGACAAGACTTTTCTCAGTTTTTTTAAACTGCCATCATTGACTTTAACCATCTCTAGTGTGTTTTTACTTCCCTCTGCAGAAGCTTACAAGAATATGATAGTATCATTGGCACTGTGGACAGAACAGATCAATAAGAATACCTTCTATACTAATTCTACTTGTCTAAATTTACCTGATTTAACACATTTTAGAAATTCCTTTTGTGAGCCTCCTCATGTAATAAACTACAGCTAAGGAAAATGGCTAAAAAACATGCCATTTTCTTGCAACTGCAATAATTCCTTCCAGTGCCTTCTTGCTAAGACAAATGGATGTGGCATCACATATCATGGAGGACAAAAAAAAATATATTAGAGATATCCCTAAAAATGGCAGCAGAAGATGCTCTGTAACACAACTTTTAATGAGATATTGGAAATGCAAGAAACAATATTGATTTAATGACACATAAGTAGCCAAAGCAAATCATAAAGATAAAAACTGGAAAAGGAAAGGACCATTCCATGGGCAAGGAAACTACTGATGGCAGATTTCCCACGCACTGATGTACTATGTCACTGCTTTCTGCAATCACCTGCTCCTTTTGAATCCTCAGCACTTCCAAAGTCATCTCCTGAGCCATCTCATTGGACTTTCTTCACAGCTTCTCCTGAACACCTCTGTTTCTGTCCACACACACACATAACTATTCAATAAGTCCTTACTTAGTGCCTACATCTTTCTCTTATGGATGTGAAGCTCCACACATTAAGACTACTTCTGAACTAGTTTTTTGTACTGGTGAGCTAGCAGGCAGATATGGTGCGATGAGCTTGCTCTGCAACCATTCCCTCAACTGGAGTGAGGATGCAAGGCTCTCTCCTCTGTCCATGATCAATCTTCACCAGCTGCACAGTTTTCAACATCTGCATAATAATGCTAAGAAAGCCTGATGTAAGCCACTGATATACGGGTCTAAAACACATATGCTGTCCATTCTTATGCTTTCATATCACCCTGTCTTCCACACAAGGACAGAAATGGGTAATTTAAATCCCTGTAGAGAACAAAAATCTCTACCTCTCATTTTCAGAGGTGTTAATAGGTGCATTGGAATTGAATCCCCACTGGTTTTCCATGGATTTAGGCATATGTCATGGTTTAATCCCAGCCAGCAACACAGATCCACATGGCCATTTGCTCACTGTCTGTCCCCCACACCACTCCACTCCAGTGGGACAGGGGAGAGAATTGGAAGAGCAAAAATGAGAAAACCTGTCCTTTGAGATAAAGACAGTTTAATAGGTAAAGCAAAACCCTCGTGTGCAAGCAGAGCAAAACAAGGAATTCATGGGCAGGCAGGTGTTCAGCCACTCCCAGGACAGAAGGGCTCCATTACACATAATGGTGACTTGGGAAGACAAATGCCTGCATTCCAATGTCCATCCCTTCCTTCTTCTTCCCCGATCTTTATATGATGAACATGATGCTGTATGGGATGGGATATCCCTCTGGTCTGTTGGGGTCAGCTGTCCTAGCTGTGTCCCCTCCCAACCGCTTGTGCACTCGCAGACTCCTCACCTTTGGGGTGGTGCAGGAAGCAGAAAAGACCTTGACTCTGTGCAAGCACTGCTCAGAAATAATGGAAACATCCCTGAATTATCAACACTTTTCCCAGCACAAATCCAAAACAGCTCCATAGTAGCTACTATGAGGAAAATTAGCTTTGCTCCAGCCAAAACCAGCACAGCATGCTAGACAATTATGTTCTGTTATAGTCTATTACTAATTCACAGAGAACACAGACTTTTCAGATGCTTCACTGTGTTATCTTATCCTGTCTGCAAGAAGTAGTAAGTAGACTCCTCTCTTTTTTCAGGAAAATGTATATATTTTTTATTAATTTTATAAACAACATCCTTAGTGGATATAAATATTTCACCTGTAGCTCTCCTCTTTACTCTCTTGTTCCTGAGAAACTCGTATTGCTTATTTTTCATGAAAGCCTTGTCAAGATGAGAAGCCATCACAGAAACATTTCCGACAATTGGCTCATTCATAATCTAATTGCTCTGGCAGGCAAGAAACTCTAAAAGTCCCTTGACGTTCCATGACAGTTTTTACATGGATCTTGACAATACTTGCCAAGCAATTTTCATAACCTTGAAGTTTCTGTCAAGAGAAAAGAGAGAGAAATGAGAAAACTGGGGACTTTGACCACATAAAATACAACTCAAAAATTTTTCTTCCTCCATGCTGAAATGCAAGCCAAAAATCATTGTGTGAACGGGACACAAGGAGAGATATTTGCTCTTCTGAGAATTTTGTCTTCTAAGAGCTTGACTAAGGCCATTGTGGGTTAAAGGTGTACAGTGAAGTGAAGCCTTTTGAAGGTATTATTCCCATCACAGAGGAAAAACGACTTTTTTATCTGCATCACAGTAAATTTGCATAAATTTGTATAATCTACAGACATGTTACATTTAAGTAGCCCCTTTAAGTGTTTTTTTTTTTCCCTCAATGGAACACTGATGCCTACTAAAAAAAGAGCAAAAAGCTACATATAAAATGACTGTATGATCTGGGGGCTATATGCAACTTATGCCTTAAACATCTCACCAGAAATTTTCTCCTTATTGTTCAATATTTTAGGTCTTAAACCTAAAGAACCAAAGAGATACTGCTAGAAAACAGAGTGTGAAGATAAATGAATTCACTCTGCTTTTTCCCATCTCCCTTCAATTTACTTCCATATTTTAATATATTGTGCAAGCTAATATAGATTTTCAAAACCACAAGAAAAGGAAGAGTAAATAGAAATACTTACTGTGTTCAGGCTAGAAGCCTTATGAAGCCCTTTTGAGAGGTCTTTGTGGGTTTGAGACACTTATGGAAAAGAAATAATATCATCTGGATTAGACAATGAAACAAGCATCAAATATACCACTTTATGGATTGAATACTAAAGTCAATAGAAATGTCAGCTAGCAGGTAGATTTATGTGGCCATTTGATTGCTATGTTAGACTTCATCGTGTTAAAAGAGCTAAAGGGTTCCTGCTCCAAGACAGAAGAATGAAATCTTTCAGTGGTTCTAATAATTTAGGATGGATTTTGTAGGAAAATGGCAAAAATCCACAGATTTAATATTTTTAGCAGGAGACATCTCGAAAGACAATTCAGTCTCCCACCACAGATGAACAAGTAGAAAGATTTTTTTCCCTGGGAGGGAAGGGTTATCTATCCTCTCTTATCTAGATAGAGGGTGAGCAGAAAGCTTAGTCTAGATGCTGGAATTAGGTGAAATTACTCCACCAAGATGTCTTTTTCCATGCAAACTCTCCTTCTGCTACTGTGAATGGAAAGTTCTCATAGTCTTACTAAGAGATGCCTGTGCCCTCCTTCCTGGAACACTTCCTTTGCTAGTATTTATAGGAAAGCAGTGCAATGGCTCAGAAGGCTTTGGAAGTGAAGAGCTGCAGCAGCATGCTATGCCTCACAAAAGACTTGTGGTTTAAATGATTTAAGGATACAGGGTTGTTATTTCATTGGATGGACAGATTTGGTCAAATGCCTTAACAGCACTCATGAACATTAATTCCAATTCCAAGTGGCTATTCAATTCCCTTTTCATAGTCCTTGTTATTCAAGTTGCTGTGTGACTGTCAGAAGAAAACAGATTGCTGTTCATTTTAATCAGTCAGATCACACTTTTATTGAACGTGCCCGTTTGATGTGATTGCATCTTGCGCAACTGAGCGAAATGAGACGAAAAGAGCAATTTTATATCACGTAGATAATAACAGATGCGCCCCTCAGAATTCATTATAGAAATCTGTTTTGCAGCCGTATGTTCCACTTCATCTGAAATCCTTTTGTTCTCATCAGCCTCTTCCTGTGTGAAACTACCACTTTGCATTTTGCAAGCATCGACTAATGGAATCTGATATTACCTTGTCCATATCCTTGGATCCCCTGCTAAATATTGAAAACTAAGAAGTCTAGTTTTCCATAACCTACTAAAATAGCCTGACAGTCACCTGATTGTAAAACACCAGGCATATTTACTCTGTTTTACTATTTACTCCTTAAATATCACTCTCTAATAACTGAAAAAAAAGAGAGCTTTAGCAGTAAACAGTTTTTAAAATATTTTATTTCCTTGGCTTTTCCTTCTGTCTCAGTCTAAGCCTTCAGGGTGAGCACAGCTCTATGAAAACTCAGCACAGCCTTGATGTCATTTTAGTTTAAGTTCTGTTCCAATCTGCAGCCATCCAAATTCCCTTAGGACTTATATGTAAGTGTATGAATCAAAATTACAGGTATCATATGCTGTTTCTTTTCCTCATAACCTTTCTTAAACACCTACGTGACTATGCTGACTAATCTGTTTCTTATTGGCTTGATTCTTAGCTGATGTATATTCAAGTGGCTCCACAGATTTTAGTGGACTTATGCCAAATTATATTACTGCAATGGTTTGGCTGAAATCCTATCCCCTTTGACATCGCTGGCAAAGCTCCCATTGTCTTCAGCAAAGAAATTACTTCAATGTATATGCTTGGCACATAGAGACCCTCCTCAGCAGAAGGTCATGCAGTCAGGAGAATGTATGATGTCTTAGTTAGAGGTATCACATTCATCCTGTGAAGTCTGCTAGAGGTCAGCACTAAAACATGAATTTGTTGACTAGACAAAAGAAGGAATAAAAGAAAGGTTGGACAAACATGAATTAACTTTTGCAAAAACCATCTAAAGATTTCAGTGTAAATCTGATGGTGACTCAGAGCATCTCCTTACTTTTATTTGTCTTCTTTATAAAGTCACTGGCTTCCTTAAATACCTCTCTTGGCCTTTCTGTAATTAGAATTCATCATTTTCAAGCCTGGATCAAGGATCGAGCCTGCAGGTATATACCTATCATAAAATTAGTGGATCAAGCACTGGGACCCAGACATATCTCAGCACACACTGCTCACAACCCACCCATGTATTACCCTAACATATTCAAGGGCACTTCATAAGTCGACATCCTTCCTTCATATTCTCCAAGGCACTTCATCTGTTCTTCAAGGTCCTGGTTTTTTCCCACATCCATATGTCTACAGTATCCACAGTATTAGGACCCTGCTGAGTGATATTTCCCATCTCTCCATGTCTCCCTCTATGACTTCTGCATGAGATTCCCATACCCATAAGTCTAGATCTCAGCATAGGAACTAACCTCATAATCATCATCATCTTCTACTCATGCTTCTGTGTAAATTCTTGCTAATGTCCTCTTTGTACAAGACCTTTCCTTCTCCCTAAATCCTTTCTATTTTTCTGCTTCACTGTAAGACTCTAAGTTCATAATACGTTAGAGGCTTGATTCTTCAGGCTGCATTCCTGTAGGATACCTGAAGCATAGACTGGTGGTGAAGGCAACTAGATAATTAAACTAGATAATTAAATCCTCTTCTGTTCTTTTTTTAGTGCTATTAAATATCTAAAGTATAACTCTGGGCCTTCAAAATCTATCACAGCTGTTTACATCTATATGGACTAAATTTATTAAGATGATGTTGCAGCATAGGTTTAAATAGTATCTTGCACAATCAGATCCTGATCTGGGAATAATTTTGAGATCAGAGAAGTATTTTCATTCAATTAAGAAAAAAGTTGTGGGGTTCTTTTTATTTACTTGGTTTAGTTTGAGTTGGCACTTTATTGTTGATTGGGGGTTTTTACTGTTTCATAGAAACACTCAGATTGTATTTTTTCCTTTGTTCGAAATTTTCTCTTTCCTCAGTCTGAACAGCAAATCAAACAGTCAATCATTCAGACAAGACTAGCTAGCTCTTCTAAGCTCCATTGAAATACCAACAATAATAATAATAATTGATTTCCAGTCCTATTTCAGCAGAGGACATCACATACTTAAGCTATTACCTTGTTAGACTAGAGGTATGCTAAATGATGAAGGGACTGTCTCTCTCATATCTGTTTGAAGAGAGAAAGGGGACTTCTATTTCTTGTCAACCTGGAGAAGCCTGATAACAAGACATTTTTTAATCTGAAAGCTAGGCTTTCATCAAGTGCAACTTTTGTGTCTTGAGAGACAGATGTTGAGGTTCTGAAGCATCAGAAAAACCTTCCAGTGAAAAAAAGGTGTAAATTACACTTGTGTTCACAGTAAAGGGACAGATGCAAAATCCATATCAAAATGCTATGAATTATATTGCAGGCCTAATGTTGCTTTGTGTGTGACATTAATGCCATTGAAAACACATTGACATAAAAGCCTAATATAAACATTACCAGCCAAGGCTGAAATAAAGGTAGGAAGGTTATCATTGACTGTATGGATATAAATATATCAGTCTTATAATAGTATTATAAATAAAAAGGTTGTTAATTTAACAGCAGCCATATATATATATTTAGGTAATGTCAGTGCTCATGCATCGCCAGCCTTTGTTTCATCATTTATATGGGACCTCATAAAACAGCCAAACACTTCCTGTTAACTTTAAGGGAACAGTAGCACAAACCTGACCATAAACATGATTCTGCTGCATAAATCAGGTCTGTACACGTGTAAATTGCATTGGTAATTTATAAATGTAAATGCAAACAGAAATAGCCTGGCCATACATCAAGAGCATCAACATAATGAAAACCACATTCTGGAAATCATACCCAGCTTCTGCAGGTATGTGATGTTAGAGCACACAAGGACAAAGAAATATTTTGTAAGTGATGCTTGCCATGCTCAGGCCTCAAAGTTCTCAGGGAGAGTTATATTAAGGGCAGAAAGGCACTGTGACCCTCCCAGGTATCCCCTAGTCCTGTTACTTCCTTAGGAAGTAGAGAGGCCTGGTACTACAAGAGTCAGTGGGAACTTTTGAGAAAAGACTTGTTTCCATGCATTTATTCTACAACACATTTCTGTGAGTTTTTGCTTTTAAAAAAGATCAGGGACCTTGGGACTATGGAAGCACTCAGTGCTCAAGGAATTGAGAGACTGAGAGTCCAAACAGACCCAGATACATAATCTGCATGGCATCATCTCTCTGATGTACAAGAAAGTTCACAAGTGCTTTCAAAACCATGCCAAAAGCTGACAACTTTCTTCAGCTATGTTTCCGTGCTGTCTCACATAACGACTTTTAAAAGGGCTGAGGGGAAATTACATATGGACCAAAGATTTTTACTTTTACTATTTGCATTTGAAAATAATTGTGCAGGGCATGAGAGCATCTTATCACAAACAATACCACTGGCAGACAACTTCACTCCCAAGCCTTCTTCTGGAACCAAAAGACAGATTTCTCTCCATTAAAGCTACCCATCTGATTTTTCATACCAACAGCACAGCAATCAAAAATGCTTGTAGCTCTGCTTGAACAGTACAGCTGACTCCTGTTTTGGAAAAAGCTTCACTTACCCACCGCAGAACAGTATTTTATGGCTCTGTACAGAGAATTAAATAATTGAACAAATATTATACCACTGCCATAACTGAGGTATTAATGTTGCTTTAAGGAATATGATGCTTCCTGCCAAGAAATCATCTGTTGAATGAAATATGTGAGACTAAAAGGAGACTGCAGACATGATAGCTCCAGATTGGAAGCTTCTTGGTACCATGGGAATGCTAATCAGTGTTGATCCTGACAGCTGTAGGTGTTCAGCTCCCAACAACTAGTAACACACTCTCATACCTTTTTTTTATTTTATCTTTTCACTTTTTTCAAGGGTAAAGAGCAATCTAGAGCTACTTGCTCAGCATATTTGGAGAACAGTACATTAAGGAGACATAACATTTTCTCTTAGAGTATTTTAAATGAGACGATGAATACTGCGAGAACTTGTAGCAGCTTCTACTGATCACCCATGAGAACAGTTTTTGAGACTCAAAAAATGTTATAGGGTTTTATGCTTGTTTGATCTTTTAATTCTACTTTTACACTGCCTGGTTTTGTCAAGTGCAAGGGAGAGACATACATTTGAATGTCTGGAGAAGCTCTAAAATTTTATTTCCACTGCAGTCTCCTATAGTGTGATTAGTGTGATTCTTTGGAAAAGGATTTCCATATATGTTAAAACATGTCTGCAAAGTCAAACCTGGACAACAAGAACCCAGGACTTTAGGCACTGAAATGTCTCACTAGAACACAACCGAATTCTTATTGATCCTACATGCAAAACATACCCAGAAAGCCCATAAGGATGCAGAAGAATTGTAGTCATTTTCCTTTCCCCTTCTTTTACTCTGGATTGATGGCATTGCAGGAAGAATATGAAATTTAGATTCCAAACTGGTCAATTTTTTTTCAGTATCTCACCATAATTAAATCAAGATGATTTATTCTGGGGTCATGAGATTACTTCCTGCCCTATTCTTTATGCTCTTTCTGCATCTTTCTTTTAATATTTTTAAAATACAGGTACAAATATTGAACTTCTGAGTAAAGTGCTCTGAGATCCTTAGATGAAATGTGCTACAAAAGAACATTTTATTGTGGTTGCAAATCTGAGAAGACATTCAACACCTTGTGCTGGGCTGAAATCTCACATACGACTCCTCCATTTATTTGTGTCACCCAGTAATGATTACAAAAGAAAAAAAGAAGTCCTTTTCAGATTCCTCCTCTAAAGCAATCTGCATTCTTTCAGCAGAGCTATGACATCCACTAGTTAACACAAACACAAGAAAGTTTCTTCTAAACATCATGACCAGTTATCTCCCTTTAGCATTGCTAGGAAGAGGAGTATCATAGGATGAAGTAATTTTAAAAATCCCGTCTTTTATGGAAAGCTGAAACAGTGATTTTTCACCTCCAGTGATAAGAAGCAGGCTTTTTCTTTTGGATCAGCTCACCCCAGTACCAGTACCATCAGACAGTGTTGCTGTGATGTGCTTTCACAGCTGTTTTGACTGCCCGTGCATGTTGAAGCTTTTTAATGCCAACATAGTTCTTTGATTAAAATCAAATAACCAGCAGAGAAAAAAAATAACTAAATAAATAAACAATCGAACAAAGAAATAAATGCAGGGCAAATAAAACCTTGGGAATATTTGCAATTTCCACCAAACTTGAGAACTGTATAAGGCACAGCTGGTATAGAAACTTCTTGTCATCTTGTACGGTACTAATACTGCCCATTCTCTGGTTCTCTGGTCAGACAAACATAAATGCTCATGGTGTCTTAGGCAAGTGACTTCCAAAAGATGAACAAACACTCTTTAAGGAGTTTGCCACAGTTGCCAACCCTCAGGATCTGTAAACTATGGCCCAACTCTGTAAAACTAATTGATGTAAAATTACTTTGAAAGTAACTCAGGAGGATATTTTCCTGTGAGCAGAGAAGGTCTGAGGGAGTATCATTGGTGCATCATCTGCACAGTATCACATAAGGGGATGGGAGACAATTACTGCGTTATCTTCTTCAAATGTTTTCACTTTCCTCCAGCTATCACTGAAGATACAGCCAGTCCTAGGAGAGGTTTGGTATTTGTGTTTTACATGCAATCTCTGTCAGTTGAAGTTGATAGGATGGAATTCCATGTAGATGTTTTGTTCACAGCATGCCCCTTTCTGCTCCTTGAGACAGAACTCTGTCCTATGTGTGAAGATCTAAACTGTCAATGGCAAAAAGAAGTTACAGACAGGAAACAAAACTCAAAAGAGGTATTCACAGCACACAACTCTATATATCTAAAATCAACCTAATCACCACACAGATAAAGAATAAAGCAGGTTACCCTAAACTTGGTGTTATGAATAAGCCCCTTGTAGTCCTTACTAAAATATATACTACAGAGCTAAGTGAGTAAATGAACTGATATTCCATGAACAATAAAAAAGGAAAGGAGAGGAAAGGGCCATCTTTTAAACATCTTTGTAAGCAAATGAAAAAGAGGGTGTGTGGAAAAAGACTGTGAGGATGTGTTTCTACTCAAAAAAAATAGCATATCGTAACTTGTACTTCACTTTATTTATGAAAGAAATTTAAAAAAAAGGTTATATAATAGAAAATGAAGTGTGATGACAAAATGCTGCAAAATTTATTCTTGGTCAAATTACAAGACCTTCTCAAAGTACCTTTCACAAGTGGAGGATTAAAACTTAAACATGTAACCCATCCACACTCTGCAGAAACTAAAACAAGAGCATGCAGTCTCTGAAATAAGGATGATTCAATTCTACCACATAGAGTTGCACCACCTTCAATACTGTTACCTTCATAATACCAGCAATCCCGAGTGCTCATGGTCATGTAATTAATAGTTTTATATCTGGCAGCCCATTCCATGATTTGGACCAAAGCTAAAACCCTCAGACACACTGCATATAAGCTGTAAGTCTGGCAATCTATTTGAGATGAAGAGACTGCATATGGCAAGATGCAGTGTTATCACATCTCTGTAAAGGATTGCTCTGGTTTTCCTCAGAGATGAGCTCTGTTTCCATGAGAAAATTCTTGTAGGTGAAGAGGAGGTATCACTTATGGTTATGTCCCTCTTCTAGAATATATTCACAGTTGTTACACCTTAGATTTGGTCAAATGAGATCTGATCAGCCGAACCGTAAAGGTACAGGAATTTACTGATCTTGTTTGTGTACACGTCAAAACATCAAGGATAAAATCTCCTGGATCTTTAGTTTCCAACCATTCTATGAGTCTTCTGGTCAAACAGCTGGATATCTTCAGGGAGACTGTTGGAAACCACGCAAAAAACTATCAGATACTGCAGGCTTTTTATATTAGCATACATTTCACCAGCCAAGTTGAAATCACCATTTAAGCACCAGCCTATATACACCCTTAATTAAAGCAAGTGAACTTAAAAAAAGGGATTTGTGCAGTTTGAAAGTTAGCAAGGATCAATGCCTAAGCTAGAGTAAAGACTAAAGCTTTAGTAAAGACCTACCTAATGAGTTGCTGTCCTCCAGATCTAAATGAATCCCATGAGAAATGCACATGAATAATAGGGTCTGATCATCTCTGAGGCAGCTTCAATCTATCACAGGGTGCAAGCTCAATAAATATGTTTTTTCTGCCTGAATTTCTTTCCTTCTCCTATCCCGGTCCCTGGAGAGCCATGTAAAGAAAAGGCAGAAAGATACCAACACTGTTAGGATACTGTGAAAAAACAGGCAAAGAACTAAAATGAGTTGTTTCCTCATGGGCAGTGAGTGAAGATATTAAGGAGGGCAAGGAGCAGCTCCAGATAGTAAATAAAATACTAGGAATATAATGAACACCACAGATTTTATAATCTGACTATTTTTTTTCATCTGCAACAGTGTGGAGGGTAGAAGGTATTTATGGAGGGTGGAAGATATTTAATGCCTTAATATAACTGCACTATTAAACCACTGATAACTGAGAATTATACCTTTGTTGTTTTTTTTCTTTTTTGCTCAGCTATAAACTAATTTAGCAGTGAATGAAACCTATTAGTGTTTGAAAGATGTAAGTTAGCATACAAAATTCATTGCAAGGTGAAGGTAGTAGAGCAGAAAAGAAAGAGCACAGCTAAATTGCAGGACCTTGTAGAATTTCTCAATTCCCAAACCAGGATGGCAAATCCACCCATGACTAGACTTCTAGTCCTGTGTGTAGACATAGCCACATGAAAACATTTCACTTCCCCAATCCAGCATTCAGCATTATTTCACAGAGCAGAAACAGAAGAAATTTACTTTGTAAAGCAACCAAGATACCTCTGCACAACCCTAGCGGAGAGAGTAGCTGGTTGTTAAACCATTACAGCATAACCAACCTAATATAGACAGACCTCTAAGATGGAAATGGAAGAAATTCCCAATTTTGCACAGGTGAAAAGGGTGGGGTGATGTTTTTGAAATTTCACTCTGTCCCTCCCAGGATAAGCACAGCAGTTGCAGGACAAGGCTAAGGTCAGTGTTTATCTCAGCAGTTACCTCATACAGTACAAGTTTAGATGGATATAAATCAGGTCACCTCCCTGTTCTCAAATTTTTAAGTATTAGATTTCATATCTATTCTCCTTGATTTAATAGAAAATCCACAACCTGTATTTCTTCTACTCACAGTGCAATTCAAAAAGAGCAGGGCTGGTTGGTTTGGGTTTTTTCTTTTAACTGATAAATGACAATGGTATGAGATATCTGGGAATGTATTTACTATGAACATACTTATGCCGTCACCTTGGCTTCTAAGAAACAAACAATGATTTGCACTGATTTGGGGTCAGACATGAGAACAGATTATTGCATGCTAGTAGGCTCCCTGTAGCTCTTCACTTAGCCTGCACTTCAGTTTTCTAGGCCCCCTTTCACTTAAAAACAATTATATAATTGAATATTTAATCTGAATTTTTACAGCTTTTGTGAATCTCAGAATTTGGAGGGAAGTGAACAACACAAACACATAAGACTCTTTTGAGTAATCACAAACCTAGTACATTTTTTTTGTATGTGACTATTTACCTGTGTTTTCAGAATTTATTAACTGACTATTACAAAGTGCTTAGCAATCTCTAGATGGGAGGTAGTTTATCCCACACTAAAGTGAAACATAAGCCAGAATAAAGTACAGGTATATGCCATATCTGGTGAATGGTCTCCAAAGAGGGAAAATCAGGTAACTGATTTTTGTGTTTATAAAAGCCAGTAGGGAGTTCTGCACTAAAATCAGTGTCATGTGCAAGGAACTCATGCAGATGGATGGGAAAGTTAGTGTGCAGATAGATGTGGATTTACAGTCCTCAAGGTATTCTGCAATAATGTGCCATGAGAGTTTTCTTAGGCTACACTGAGAATGCCTTTGTGTACAATAGTCTAATAAACTATTTAGCACTTGTTCTCTATTAGATAGGTTTTTTACACCAGCTGACACACCAATTTCTACACATTACCTTTTCTGTAACGATAAATCCTGTAAAAATGTCTGGTTAAGCTATACTTAGGTCTCTTTATGTTCACCAAATATGTAGTTAGGTTGCCAGTGCAAGAATATGAATCCAATTCCCCTCGGCCATAAGCTGGAATGATTCCCTAGAAGACAAGGCAGGCCCAGAAATTCAGACCTGCAGCAAATTTGACCTGGTTACCATGCTATGGCCACCATAGCACTGCACAGTGTCCAAGCATCCTGCAGTTTTCTAGGCAAAAGGTCTGCATAGTGTGCAAATTTAAGAACCTACAGAGGTAGCTTTTTATACGTTGAATGTCATGAGCAGCACAGCTGCCACCCAGGAGGAAAGGAGAAGCAGCAACAAGACATAATACTTTGCCCTAAGGTAAATCTGCCCCAGGAAATTTCACACTGGTTCTCTTCCAGGAGGAGTTTTCCTAAGAGTAAAGGAGTTTGTGCAAAGTTATGCTAAGTCAGCTGATGCCAGACATCTGCCTAGAGGGGTCTGCAGGGCAACCCCAATGATGCAAGTTTAATCAGCCTGAGTTCTCCAGTGGCAGCTACAGTGCTCCAACACATCAACACATTGTGCCATCCTCTGGCAGGTCAGTGTATAAAATATCACTCAATGCAGTTCAAGTCCAAGAGAAAAAGAGAAATCTCCAATGCTCCTTCTTGAAAACAATGTTTTATTAGGGAAGAAAAAAAAAAGGGGAGGGGGTGTCAGAAAAAAAAGAAAATTTGGCAGCCAAAAGTGCCAGGCTGGTGGAGACACACTGTCTGCACAACAGCTTCTCCTGGTAACAGATCTTAAAAGCTTCAACAGTGATCTGTTATTCTTACAAGACACAACAAAGCTCCCAACAGGCAGAGAACAGCAGAATTAATGGATTGGAAAGTGAGAGTCTAATGTATGAGCTTTCAAAAGTCTCTCAAGACCAGCAGCCTCATTGTGCATATCCCGTAAGTTACTGCTATTGGGTTTTGGGTGTACGTGATACCATCAGTGAAAAAAAGCACAAAGGTCAATATGGCTGCAAACTATCTCAGAGCATCTCAGTAATACTTCTATGGAAATCCTTTAAATCCAAGAGAAACAAATATTATTTACACATCAAGGGGCTTAAAAAAATACCCAAGTAAGCAAAAGTCGGCTCAGTTCAACTACTTTACAGTTAAATCATTTTTTATTGAATTCAAGTTTCATGGATCATTAGAGAGCCAGAGGCAGAATTCCAAGAGCTGTTTTGACCTAATGAGTCTTCAGCAAATTGTTTTCTTAAGGATCTCATTCTTCTTTCTGGATTCTGAAAAGAAATTATGCAAGTTGTCTTTGTTATTCCCCTAAAAAAAAAAAAAAAAAAAAAAAAAAAAAAAAAAAAAAAAAAGAATGCAATTTATATCCAGTGCAATAAGCTGTTGGTAGGGTGTATTTCCTTAATCTTTCTTTCCTATGAATATAAATATCCCAATAACATAGAAAAGGTACTGACACCTGCATTTACTTCCTTATGACAAAATTATGCACTTCTATTTTTGTATAGTGAAAACCTACTGAAGCCAATAGCTTTAACCTTCCTGATTTCACAGCGTTATGCTGCTTTGCATCCTCAAAAAACCTACAGTTATAAATCAGTGCCACCATTACTCTTAATGCCCTAATTGATATTGGGAAACAAGAGAGAGAAGTCTAATCTATCAAGAACCTTATAGCTGATACAAATTTGCCTTCAAAGGAAAATATTTATTAAAAAAAACCCATCACTTTAACAAGCAAGTGGAGAGTGAGTTGAAAGTTAATATTTTCCATACCAGAGCAGAAACATTTGACATCAAGTTCGTCAAAATCCCCTCTATCATTATGGCCAGGGCATGCCAATATCTCAGCCAACGGCAGAAAAGGGACTGATAGAGCTGGCAGCACGTCCAGCCACCCATGGCCGCCCAGCTCAGATGTCTTCTTTACATCTGGGTGCGCTGGGGGAAGTGTGTGATACACAACCAGGGTGAGCTCTGAGTTCATACTTTGGGTTTACAGTGAGATATCTTAATTCCTCTGCTGTTGGGTCTAATACATCCCCATACTGCCTGTCCCTGTATCAGGCAGTCACCCTGAGAATAAAAAAAAAATGCCAGACTAGACAGAGAGCTCCTTCATCAAATGAAAATTGCCTCACGAGGAAGTGACCATTAGCAGTTGTCTCAGAATTGTAATTGCAGATCTTACTTTCTAATATCCACACACAAAATTTAAAAAAAATTTTTCTTTTTCTTAAGTGAAGTGAAATTTTTAGGACCGGCTTGCAAAATTGATGGGGGGAAGTTTTCTTGCTTCAGAAAATGGAACAAGCAGCACAGCAAGAGACACAGCAACTTGTGTTACAGTTCATCTACTGTTAATCCAGGCATTTGGTCTGAAAAGTCAATTGGTCATTGTAGCTCTGATTGTTGTACAGCTAGAGCTGGCAAAAATGTTCTTGTAACTAGCCCAACATTGAGGATTTGAGAGAGACAGAAATCATTTGTCTGCAGAGTCAAATTTGGTGATCACTTCCAGCCAGGAAATCAGGAAAAAGACATTTCTGAAATAAGCCTCAATCTTCTCTGCACTGAAAGGCCACTGGCATTCCTGGACGTGCGGACCAAGCTGGTACTTGGTGTTGTCCCCATCATGGAGATTTCTGTCAGCTGCCTCTCATGAAGTCCTCTGGTGGCACCTGCTACCATAGGAGGGGAGGGAGGTTTGCCACACTGGTCAGCTGTGCTTCACGGGCTCTACTCAGCACTCCATGTGTTGAGCTCCTGCCCTGTGGCTCTGAGAGTGACTCTGGCCATGTGGCCAACACCTGCTTGCTCTTTCAGTAATTCCTTCTCCCAGAATTTCACAGCACTTAAATTCCTTCTTCTCCACTCCAAAACCCTGTCCTTTGCTCCAGACTGTTCACACCTAACCACAGGGCAGCAAGTTTCAGGAAGCAAAAGCAGACACAAGTATCAAACAAGTCTTTTTGTATTTCTACAGCATAGAACATACTGAAACATCTAGAAATGAAGGGTTCAGGCCTTCCTCCCCTTCCTGAGCCCCCTTCCTCCATCAGAGACATCAAACTAGGGTCTCAAACTAGGGACAAGTTGCTAGAGATGAACAGTGAGAACAAACCAGCACTTGCTGGTGTTTCTGGAGGAATGGACATTGCAGGGCACCATAAAGGCTCCTGCTCCTGATGAGGAGCAAGGAGAGGAGCTGCGTGACATCTTAGGACCTTGGAGCCCAGTGACCCAGGGTAAGGTGTGGGAGCAGCTTGCAGACTGTGCCCATATGAGAGCAATGAGGAGAGCATGGGGCAAACAAGGGGCAAGCAGAGTCTCCTCAGTGGCATAATACTGTCTGTAGCTTTCCTTTGGCTGGAATTTAACCTCAGGAACAGAAGTCTGGGCCTCTCAGAGGGCCATCAGCAAACATCTGCACTATAGTGCTATAGTGTTGGCAGCCACAAGGCCACAGGAGATGGGCAGAGGCAGGGAAGCAGTGGTCTGGGATGTACATCACTGACATCAGCTGAGACTACCACTGGGTTGCCCTTCCTGCCTTGTTAGACAGAAAAGTGCAGCTGTGCAGCCGTGCATCCAGGATTTCTGAGCACCTGACCAGGGCCCGAGGGCAGCAGTGTAGCGAGACTTCATACAGAGAGCACAGCTCAGGCTCAGTCCTCACTCTGCTACGGCTGTTCGCCAAGGGATGTGGAAGAGTTTATCTGAGCAAGAACTAAATTAAGGACCTTAAGATTTGTCATGTTAAATTCCAGCCTTTTGAAGTAGTTCACAGCTGTCAGTGTCGACTGTGTTATTTTAGATTTGAGCTTCCTGAGGAATCGGACAAAACCCCTAAGAACTCTTTGTGAAAATGCTCAGCCCAAGGAATTGTAATTCCTTTGCATTTTGCACTGTGGAAAGCTTGCTGAAACTGCTTAACTACAGAAGGTTGATTGCTACATATCTTGAATTTCAGACAAATCACAAGATGTTAAAATTGGGACTCAGTGTGATAATGATGACTCTGCCCACTTGGTTCACCATAGGCTTCAAGTACTGTAGTTATTCTCTCGGTTTTAAAAGAAAAGAAGCTTTCTCCCCCGCTACTTCCCAGAAAGCAGGGCTATGAAACCTAACCAGCTTGAAACCATTCAGACTAAAATGCAAAATGATGATTTTGGCAGGGAGTGGGTATGTACAGTGGATAAAGTGCAGGAAATTAAGAGCCAAGTGGAGAAATATACATTAACTGAAAGCCACAGTAAAGCACATTGCTATGTAGCATATTTAGAAAAATATAAGCAGTTTAAAATTAAAGACAAAGGTTTTTTATTACTATTATTTCATACATATATATGTGTGTGTATGTGTGTGTGTGCATGTGAATAACCAGCAGTAATGAAAGGGGTAGGTAAATTACTTTAGTCAGAAGAATGAGGAAAAGAGAAAAAAAGCATTTAAAATACAGTCAGAGCATATAATTAATGAGAACTACTCTGATTAATAATTATTGTTATTGTAGTTATTATTGATAAATGTTAGCAGTAGACTTCAATGGCTGAGCTACTAAGAATTCAGATTAACTGAAATGCATCTAATTTGCCTGCATGTAGCTATAGCCATTTTGATTAACCAATATTTCTTCTCTAATACTGCTGGTTAACATTTCTCTTTTCCTCCACATAATATGCACAGTTCCTATTCTACTTAAAAATACTGAAGGACCATGAATATATTCTTGCCTCTGCCCCAGGCTTCACTGTTGCTTTCAGTAAAGTTAATTCTCTTTCAGTCCCTATCTTTGTCCGTGACACAGGGTAACCAGCCCTCCCAAATTCATAGGGGGCAATTGTTGTCTGTGGTAGAAGAAAGGGAAATGTATTGCTGGGAAACCCCTCAGAAAGCACCTCTGATGAATTGGATTAAAGTAACAGACAAAACTGTGAGATTGAAGTAGGACCATGAGCTCAGACCTAGGGAGGATGGATATTATTTAGGCATTTTTCTGACATGTTTCAGTCTTGCAAAAGGATGCTCAGTTAAAAGGTAATTAGCTTTCCAAAAGGAGAGAGGATAAACCTTGAGTAGGAGGTGGGAGATGTGTCCATTATTGCCTCCTTACCAGTTAGCACTACAACAGAAGACCTGTCCTGGACAGAGTATTTTCATCTTCTTACCAGACTATGGCTATCCCTTGCCCTGTTTTGAGAGCAAAGCATGAACACGGCCTTCAGAAATGATCCTCTCTAATTTGCAGTATATCTCTATCACGGGGCAAAGGGCAGAGTTAAAGAGAGAGTTAAATATTTTTATGGCCTTTGCCCCTTTCCTGTCTGTATTCACTACTGGCCTAACTGTAGATTGGGCTCACAGCAACTGCACTATGCCAAGATCACGATCCCTTTAGCAGGGTAACTCAAACAAGCAGAGTTTATGTGGTCAGCATGTTCTACACTAGGATGTATAGGAGCTTTCTTGCTTGAGTGCACTGAGGCTCCGTCAAATTTGAGTGTAGCCTTTATGACGATAACAGATCAGCCTGGGCTTGAGCATGAGCTGAGAACTGGGCTGTCTCAAGGGTGTAGACAGTCCTCCCCCAAGTTCTGCCTGTGCTCGAGCCACTGACACAAGCATAAAGCTTTACACAGGGCTCTGTATTAGTCTGTAACATTAAAGACAGGAGTTATTCCTACGGTCAGCACTTTCTTCAAGTAAAGGCTTCAGACTGTCCAAAGTTTAATTTAAGCGTGATTTTTTTTGCAAGTAAATAACAAATGGAACCTACCTCCCCTGCTAACTGAGTAATCAATATGTAAGATAAGTTGAGAAGGTGTTTTCAGATGACCAGTTATTCTCGGTGCTGTGATTCTGCATGGATTGTATATTATCTTGGCCAGATACAACATTTTCCTATACGCTACAGTTTAATCAACCCTGAGGTGTGAAATGAAACAAGACAAAACCTACCACACTTCCCTCAAACTTTAACAAATCTGTTTTCATCCTTGGAGAGCAAAACAATATTTATTTTTTTTTAAAGGAAGCATTTCTAGGTCAGAACCACCTCTGTTTCTAATTACTTGTTTTGCCATGTCTTAAGCTGCAGATGAAGAAGCAAAGTGGTACCTAGTAACTTATATTCCTTCGTTATCGACATGAAAAAGTATATTATTTCATAGCTATCTCTGGATATTTATGTCCATTTTGTGTCTACTTTCAGATAAGTGTAAATGTATAAAGCTAAAATGAAGACATTTTCATTTTACCATTATGCCAACATCCTTCTGCAAGATGTAAAAGAATCCTGCTTTCTGTCCATGGTGGTTCATTTTCAGAATTGATTTCTCTTTGGTTTTTCTAGAGAGAACACAAACCTTCCCCTAAAGTGAAAATCAGTTAAGTAGACTTTGAGCTATTTGTGCTTAAAGTTCTTTTTTCACTGCTATGCTAAGGAGTCTTCCTCCTGCTTCAGACAAACATAAGTTTACTCCCAGCGTAGTTATTTCAAATTGCCTGATGTTAAAATTTATGATACCAAAAAAAATCCCTTGTCAGTCTCCACTTGTCACCTAAAAAGACTTTCATCTGCTGTCAGTGAAGTCAAACAAGCAAAACACTTGCTTCCTGCAGACAGAGCCTACAGCTATTACAGACAATTCAATTTAGAATCTCCATTACTGTCTCTTCTAATTCCTGAATGTGTATAGCAATGATGTCTTGACCACATCCCTTGGAAGTGAGTCCAGCTACACAATCCTTTCTTCTAAGAACATTATTCTCATTCTCTGTTGCAAGTTCTGATCTAATTTCCTCTACTTGATCTAATTTCCTCCTGAATGTAGAATTATCACCTAGAGAAAATACATATTTTCAGATCCAAATAGGAGATTAAATACTCTAACAATTGACCTTATTGTGTGCAATTCTTAGTAATGTATTGAAATTATAAATTCTTTGTATTTTAGAGCACGTGTGAGATTTTGGTTGTCCCATTCCATACCAAATTTCATAACCCGTTCTCTGGGTTCTACCATTAACTGCTGCATGGCAGGAAGATAAATAGCTGCAAGAGAGCAAATCTCAAACATCACCCATTCTTCATATGCACTTACAGTGTGTTTTTCTTCAACAGTGGAAAGCTAACAGCCTATTTATCTTTGAAGACAATCCTATTATTTATATAGTATTTATCAAGTCTTCACCATATTTTGAAATACAAGGATGTTTAACTTCACAATGCTTTAAGTATACAAGAGAAAATGATTACAAAGGCAACTTCAATGCATAACAACCAACCTTTTTGATCATTTTCTTCCTAGAATAAATCAATAAGTATACATCACACAGTATTGTCTAATATTGTTTTTGTTGGATTGATTTAGATAACAAGAGGAGCAGCTGGGTAAGTTTTTAGATTCTCCGTCCAAAAGAGAAAACAATTGAATCTGGAACTTTTGCTTAAAGGCCTGTGTCTATCAATCATCTGTTCCTATTTCTCATTGCCTAACTGTGCAATGATTGCCCAATTAGTGGAGGCCTAACAGCTTCAAAGAAAGAAACCGTGATTAGTACAGGACAATGGTTTTACCTCTACTTCTCTCTGAGCCCTACCGTAATAATCAATAAATTCCAAACCACTAAAAGTATCACACATGAGTCTTAGCAGGACACATAATTTATGTTATGTAGTAGACTCTCATCTTCTGTGTTGGAATATCATTCTTCACTCATCCCACCTATAAGCATCTCTGTGTCATGGCTGCTCTCTCCACCTATGCAACCCAATTTTACACCCCGAGCACAGATAATCAAGTCTTCAGCTGTGGTGGGAATAAAACCACAGTGCCAGACTACAAAAGGACGTGATACACTGGTAGAAGAGGGCAACAAAAGAGGCAAAGAAAATTGCATTACAGTGCATAAAAGCAAACTGGCGTCAGATGGACCAGTATAGTCAATTTATGCCAGATGATGGCCTGCTCCAACAGACATCTACATCAAAGATTGCAATTAGCCAAGCTAACCATGTTGCTTCTTCTCATAAACTTGTAGTAATATCAAGTGACTTGGAGCTTTAAAGGCACATCCTGATTCATTCTATTTTTTCGAAACAAGACCAAAAAAAAAAGGAAAAAAAATGAAAGAGTGATAATGATCTTCAGTCTAGACTTTTGCAGACAAGTCTCTCATCCCACAGAAAAAGAATTTAGAAAAGTGTAAGAGAGAAATAAGGGCCCAAATCACCTTAGCTATAATAATCTGTGTATGTTAATCAGAAGAATGGAACAAGAGCAACCACAGCTGCTACAACTACCATCTAAACTTCATTACTGTGCTATAATGTCACCTGGAACAAGTTGTTTATTTCAGGGCTACAGCCAGGGCTAACACTGGGGAACTAATCAAGGACTTCTAAACCTAACTGCCTATCTCTATGGATACATTAATATCTATAAATATGACAGTACTCAACCCAGTACCTCTGTGAATTGCAGGATATCATCTATTATACCCTGACCAATAATAGTTCACACAGGATTATGGGGAGTTATTGCCAGTACATTGCTCTCTGGTCTAGTTTACCCAGAATTCTTATAACAAAGTAAGCAGAATTTAGGAGATCTGGATCCTCACTGTTTTGCATTCCTACTGAATTTTTTATTCAAGGAACTCGAAGCATACATTGCTTAACTGATTCAACCTTACAGTGTCCCGAGATGCTGGTAAGCAAGTTTAGGTAAATTTTATGGGTGGAAAAAGAAAATCTAATATTTTTCCGAAAGAAGTTAATTACAGTCTTTTCGAAGTAAAATCTGGCTCAGAGGGGGATAGGAGATGGAACCTACACATACATTTCAGCACTCATTGACTTTGGGAGAGTCTGGACAATTTACACCAGCTGCAGATATAACCCTCCAAATCCTTACCGCTAATTGTCAAAAGCCATGAAACAAACTCTTCCTAACAAGCAAAAAAGTGGAAAGTCTAGCAAGCCATTTTCTATGCCTATGATGAAAGTGTTGGCAGAATCATCTTGTTTCCGTAGACTCATACTTTGGAGCAAAATGGTCAGAGATGTATTCAATTTCTCACTTTTTTTCTCTTGCCAAAAGCAAACGCATCATAGCATACCTGAGTTTCCTGAGAATGACTAAATTTGTCTTTTTTATTGTGCAGCTGAGATATGGTGTGACGTATTCTACTGCAGAAGCAAGTGAGGTTCCAGCATTTTTTTCTTTATTCTCCTCCAAATAGCTGATCTATGGTACAAACATCCATGTCACAGGAATGAAAGAAACACATGCTGTTGCTTTACCCTTTATATGTATTGTGCCTGCACAGGTTAAAGGAGCCAAATGAGAAAGACAGAGAGCTATTTCATGTAATGAAAGATCCTGATAAATATATTAGGCAAAAATATCTTTTGAATGTATCCCATCTGGTTCTCTAAGATAATATTGTAACCTGTAGAGCTGAGGGGCCCTGTCAGTTGGAAAGATACTATTAAATAGACCAAAACAGTAAGGCCTATTTCCTTCAGTAATAGAAAGAAAAACAACTTTCCCCTTTTCTGAGTACTTTGGGTGCTTCAGCATGTTTTATTTTGGGGGATTCTTTGCAATGTGTCATTGTGTCGAACAGAAAATTGAGGGGCTGTCATTTTCATCACAAACACATCATTTTGCTGGAGGAAAATAGAGAACCCGGATGTAGCACTATGCAGCAGCTTTCTTGTGTATTAGTGTCTAACCTGACAAACCCTTAGTGGCTTGCAAAACTTTAAAGATGACAGTTCAGGAAAATGACCCCTGCCAGGTACAGTATATTGAGGAAAAATCTGTGAGAACATTTGGTTTTACAAGCCAGGGATCTCTACTAAGTCTCTCTCTGAAACTGAATATGTGTCTTGCTATGTTTTTATTTTATTACCCTGTTTTTGATAATCCCTCTCCTATTTCAACCAGAGCATGTAGACCAGGAGAGGTGGCAGTAAGTTGAAAAATGGGATAGTACTGTCAAGCATCATCAGATGACCTTCCTGCTTTTCAATATACAGTGCTACACTGGGAGGAAAAAACTGCTTTTGCCTTGTCTTTGTCCAGTGGGTTTCATCCTCTCTTTTAAGTGGGGAACTTGGACAGACTGATTTATCCATCTCCACACTGAGTTATTATATTCCATTTTTCCTAGACATGGATAAAATTTGGATTTTAATATGGCATAGACAGCTAGTGGCTTGTGAAGAGTTAAATACTTCCCAAACCCTTAGGTAATGTGTGACTAGACAAACACCTCATGTTTGTTGAAGTAAAACATTATTCTGCAACTTCTCAAAGTCATGGGTGATTTTCTACACTGTCAATCTAAGCTCAGCTTTAATATGATAAAGAGCTCTGAAACTGCACTCCTATCACAGGTTGAACACACTATCAAAATCATTTTGATCCACTTCTCCTATCTCATAAACAGCTGGCATTTGGCATGGCTGAGTGGATGGAGACATTTCTGAACTGACTTTAATGACCTCGTAGTACATCTGCAATAGATGAAACTTAGCAGTTAATCATGATTGAAGCTGGCACCTGAAACAAAATTCTCACCTCAGCTTATGTTATGGTTGCAGCAATATCTTCTAGAGATATAATTTGGAAGCATTTCTGCTCTAATCTCAAAGGAGTACTGGCACTATAAAATAATTGCTTTGGATAAATGGATTTACAAATAGTCTGTGCTGTATTTGGGTAGTTCAGGTTCCCTGTTCCTATTTCTGTTTTCCTGAGAAGCTCAACTTAAATCTTTACAGGTGGCCTTTTTTTTTTTTTAAAAAAAGGGTCCATTTGCTCCTCAAACTCTTTCAAAGCAGCATAATTCACTGTTCCCCCTGGTACTGTTATCCCATGAGGTCAAGTTCCCAATTTAGGCTCACTGAGTCTCCTGGACAGGCATTGGGACTGCACAAGGTAACTCTCAGCAGCTGAGACCACTGAATTAGGATGGTATCACTGCAAAGGGATAGAGAGGGCTAGTGGTACCCTGTGCCACTTATTCTGTCTTTTGACCTGAAAGACAGTGACTTTTATAGGTTTTTTTTTTCTAAATGCATTTCTTTTTGCAAATAGATTTAAGAATATTTCTTCAAATTATATTATTTTAATAAAATCTATTCCAAATTCAAAGCATAGCCATGACAATACATATATACATATTTTCAGAAATTAGATTTCATAGTTCCTTTACCTGATATTAAACCTGTCATATTAGGAGGTCTTTCAAACATGTCCTATGTGCAGTGGTCTATCTTCAACTTAGGAAGCAATAGTTTATCCTTATTGCTACACTAACTCTACTAATATAAACTCTACATTGCACAAACTGATGAACACTTTATAAATGTTCATGTTACAGACATAAAATCACTTTGTCGTTGTTGGAGAAGTCTCTGTCACTTACCATCATCATTTTCCACTTTCTAGAAATTTGTTCAGAAATATCCTTTGCAATTTTAAGACTTGTGATTACCATTATCTCATTTTAGATAACTCAGCTTGTGAATTTGTTTTGGCTCCTTTACAGCCATTTTGAAATATCAGGATCATACTCTGCCTATAAAGAAACCTCCTCACTTAAACATATTTTCAACTTATTCACTATGCTGGACGCACATTGCATGTTTTTGGGAAAAGAATGTATGTTGTTGTCATAGTCATTTTAGCCTCTTTTTCGTTTTTTTTTTTTTCCAAAAATGTGATATACCCTCAAAGTTGTTTGTGACATTTTGAAAAATACCAACTATTTCATGATGGCATTAAAAAATATTTCTCTCCTTTAAAAAGGCAAAAAAGAACCACAGAAACTAGCTGAGTGATGGAAAAACCTTCACAGTAAAAAGAAGTTTAAAACTTCAATTTAATTATTTAAGCAAAGGGGAGAAGGTAACTTGATAAACTGTGCTTTCACTGTCAGAAAATACTGGATACCTAAAAGGCTTTTATGTTAATGGAGGAATACGTAAGACAAACTCATAGCTGGAAGAAGAAATGAGAGAAATTCACAGGGAGAGGGTACACTTTTAATAGTAAGACCAAATAACTTTCATAAGGACCAAGGTATTTGTCTCCCAATATCTCCACATCAGACTTGTGTGCCTTACTGGTTTGTAGGTTTGGTTTACTTTTGGTATCTACAAACTACATTTCAATCACATGTTATTGAGCTCAACACACATACACTCAAATCAAAGCTAATAGCCTGTGATAGATCCACCCAAATGACCATATTTTCTCTTTTTTGTTTACATTCTGGGAACAGATGACAATTTGACTTGAATATTTTTTCTTTTAGAGAATTTAGACTACACAAAAGCATCATAAATGTAATCAAGTACCTAAAACTGGAACAAGCTGTAGAAACAAAGTCTGGCATCAGTAGATTCAGACCAATGGAGCAAGATAAGCAGGAAGAATGGCTTTGTCATCCAGAACTATGAATGGGAAAGGCTTTAACTGGCATTGCCAAGATCAAAGAATTAGTAAGTCTCTGACAGCATTTGGTTCTCGTGGCAGATGACGGCAGAACCTGATGGATGCTATACCAAGAGCATTTGGTCTTAGAGCCGTAGTTTCTTTCCTCAAAATTAAACCATATATCTGTGATTTTTTTCTATCTGTCCTGCAAATGTTCATTTATAAAAAGGAGGTAAAGCAAAGGGAATAAAAGAGCTTGCATGCCTTGTTGCTGGGCAGTCTGAAACAGAGCCCTGTGCACTCTGAATCTTTGCAGAATCATCAGGAATGTGGCAGAAGGACAAAGCAGAACAATCAGTATCTGAACTGTTGATTACACTGGCAACAACCACTTTTATATTTCATTGATATAATGGTTTGCATTTGCCTCTCAGTTAGACACTCACAAAAAAAATTACAGTTAAGCTTAGAATAGAGATTGTTTCACCATTATATGGGAATGGGACTGTAGTCAGATATTGCTCATGTCATGCTTTCTGGGAAGTCTTGTTTTCTCCATCCCCTTATGGAAAACACGTATGTATTTGGAATTCAAGTGCAGGGAGAGGCAAGAAAGGGAGTAAAATTATGGGTATCAGCCTCAAAAAAGCATCAGGGAGTAGGGCTAAAGCTAGATCTCCCTACAAAGAAAGGACTAAACACTTCAGAGCAAAAGTAGAGAGGAAAATGACCTTGTGAAAGAAAAAAACAAACTTTTGGGCTGCAGAAACATCAGAAGAATAGGCAACAAGCTGCACAAGTTTCCTTTGGAAAAAAACACTTCCTAATCAAAGCAAAAAAAAACCCATAAAGTGTGTTTCAAAGGAGACCTTCAACACCATCTCAGCTGCCAAAAGCTAACAATAGTTTATCTGCAAGGCACTAAAACAAAGGGACACTTTCCTCTTTAGTGTTAGCTGATTGGAGAAGTTACCAACCTGCTTCTGTTATCAGTCACTCAATTTGTGAAAGTGACAGCAGAGATCTGTGTTGGATGGAAAGTTTCTTGACTGACGGATGGCAGCTTGCTGTCTTTATTCAGCTTGCTTTAAAAATACATGTGCATATATATACATATACTTACATGTGTGTGTGTATATATATATACATATATATATCTATGCGTGTGTGTATGTGTGATGAGTAACAAGATCTGGATAAAGAACATGACCAGCTGACAAATCAGGTACTCATAAATAGCTTGTTTCAGTACAAAGTTTGTCTGTTCAGAAATATTCACATGGGTTTGAAACATGTGGTTTCAAGTGTCTGTCAGAGTTTTCCCGTGTGACCTTGGGTAAAATTCCAAGAGAGGAATTCTGGGGCCTAAATCAGGCCTCCAGTGCCATTTGAGATGCCCTAGTGGATGTGGCACATCTCCATAGGCTTTTCACAAATTATGCAGGACTTAAGAGAGCCATGTTACTATAGTGTGGTTGCTGGAGGCCAGGTAAGAATACCTTAGAGTGCCTAAAATGAAACTAGACACCTGTTTCTATATCCCTCCTCATTTAACTCTGTGCTTCAGCACCACATTGCTCTGACCTCTACCAACAATTTTCTCACCAACAATTCACAATAATCACCATAGTATGTGACATCATTCAGCTATGATACTGCTGTAGGACCCTTTAGGCACACTGGCCTCTTAGTGAACATGAATTCCTTTACTTTAAATCCTTTACTTTTTTCTTTTCTTTTTTTTTTTTTCTTCAGGATCACCTGTCTGTCAAAAAACTTGCTGGCATATATACAGAAAAAGAAGATTTTGATCTGCTGACCATTGTAAGTAAGCAAATGCTACAGTAGAGGTCAGAGGTTTGCTTCACCATTTCCTGTTGCCTTATCACATGTGGTCAGGTCTTGTTTAAAAGAAAGAAAAAGGGGGTGGGGGGAAGTTTCTTAGTGTCAATCTGAAAACTGATCTCTAAAGCCATACTTATTTTTTCATATTCATATTAGCAGAGTACCCACAAAAGAATGGTGGGATGAAGTTTACATTTAAATTCCTTCTAAAGCAAGATTCAGTTTTCCTTTATTTATCATGCCATAGAAAAAGTACTACTCTTTTTCCAGTGCTATGTCTACAATGCCCCCACCTAATTGCAGCAATCGCACAGCAGCCCTTCCTCATGAATAACCCCAGAAGAAGATAATAAAATATCTGTTGTTGGGCTCCTGAAACACAGCTGCAGCCTTCCAGAGAATCCACACCAGCAGAGCTAACAGAGTGAGAACAGTCCAGCTAAAAATGTATTTTTTTAAAGAAAGTGAACAGGGTATGATAATTTATTTTTCTTGTTGCAACAGCTTGGTGAGAACATAGAGAAAAAAAAATAAAGCAAGCAAAAAATGCTAAGTGGATTAATAAAGTTCACGCTGACAGAAATGTATCAAGTCATAAACAGTAAAGGAGAGAGTTATTGTTGAAGACATCCATGCAGAAGGCTTCACTGAGGGCAGCAAAGTCATGAGAAGAAGCATTTAGCCTTCGCTGAATGTCAGGGCACTTCCAAACCCAGTTTGTTCTGGCTGTTCCCCTAATCCTCTGCTACATCTAAAGCCAGCTGGAGGTCACACTGATTATTCTTGTACATTGTGCAGTTTTGGTGAAACCAATGAATTTACCAGTTATGAAAGCTATAATGCCAGGAGGAAGATTCACTAACAACAAACTTTGCAAATTAAATGATCACAAGCACATAAATCAGGAGGAAGCCCAGTCAAAACCTTCTTCTCTGTCCAGAAGTAAATCACAAAATGCCAATTGGCATTGGGATGCAGTGGTCTTCTAGAAAATACAGCTTTGGTGACTACACAAAGGCATGTGTCAGCTATTTCAAAAGGACTGTATGTCAACAAGGGTGACCCAAAGAGCAGTTTTTCCTTTATAATCTGTCAAAAGCAGATCCCTAGTCAAGGAAAATCTGTAAATAAGAAAAGGGGAGAGAACCATGCCAGGTGGCAACCAATTGCACAGACAATGTGTTTGATTTATGCCAGTTTAAAAGAGCAGTGTTTGGACTCCAAGGTAAAATTATGTACCATTATGACAAATATTTTTATTGCAAAACAGCACTGTCCTTATCATTTTCAGATTCAGTTATTCAGATTGTCTCTCTCTTTTTTTCACAGAAGGCTATAATTTGCTGCTACTCTCATCCTGCTGAAATTCAGCCCTGCTGTATTCAGTGGGTGTTTGCCTGCCTCTTTGAACACTGGCTTTAGAACAGATGTTTGCTGGAATTATTGGCTTGAATGTAGTTTTGTTGACTTATTGTAATTACACTGGCAATTCTCACTGGATGCAAGATATTTTCTTCAAGTATGATAAGATTTTTCTCCCAGCAGCCTCCTGTGAGAACATTCCCACAGTCTGGAAAGAGGTGATCTGTTTTTAAGAAAGGAAATTATCATTTATCTCTCTTTACAAGGAAAGACGACATTGGTTTTTCAGCTAAAAACACCCTGGAACTCAAAGCAAGCAGTCTCTGCCAGTATACCACGGGCAAGAGTATTAATACCTTTGGCCCTGTTTCAGCAGAGGACTGAAGCAAGTTACACATGCAGAGAAAGTCAATGCCTCCTCTGAGCTGATGTTGAGTTTAGCCCAGTGTTTGCTTTTCACACAGCTGAATGGGATAAGACTCTCTCCAAAAGTATAAACTTGCTTGTAGTGCTGCGTATTTCTGAAAAGCCTGAGCACTGTGTAAAGCCTGCAAGGAAAGGAGCCTGTGGATGTCATGTTACGCATTTCATTCATGGATGAAATAACAAATGAAGGGATAATTTCCAGTGAGAGTTGAATGGTGTTTTTTTCACCAACTTTGTGAGATATCTCATGGGTCATGTTTGAAGTTTCTGGATTCCATTATAATTGTCTTCATTGAAATATATTTGTTATTCTTTGGCCTAGCCTAATGAATTATCCAAATCCTTCTGAATATGTTTGCTCTGCTCCTTATTATTCATACTTTGTTCCCATTTATTATCTTCTGCAGTGAAAATCTAGCTCTGAAATCTCTCCTCCAAGTCACTGATCAAAGTCCATTATCTTTGTAGCAAATCAAACTTATATCAGAATTAATGGTCAAAATCTTTTACTATATGCTGTACTTCATTCTTCTGTTTGCTAACTTTTGGATTTACACATAGAGCAATGGTTTGAATTTCCTACGCTGAGAAACTACAGATGTGCAGCAAACCTGAAGCTGATGGACAGTGCAATGTTGCCATACCTTCTCAGGAATGGCCTGAGATCAAAACCTGTCTTTGGAGTGTAAAAGCCTGTATCAAAATTTTGTAGCAAAGGGTGTATTTTCATGCAAGTCAGAGTTTAGAGATCAGGTAACCAGTTCTGAAATATGCCTGCCAACCTGAATTGTCTTCCACATGTTATTTTCTCAGGCTTGGAAATATGTGAATGATTGATAATAAGAAAATATTTAAAAATCCTCAGCCCTTTTCTCTTCCAATTTGAAACTGAATTTAAATGGTGATCTGATTGTAAAGTGCTGGAATAGAAATACAAGGATGAAAATTCAATATCTTGCTCAGTTACACTTTTGGTGTGTGACTTTGAATAAGTCGCTTAACCTATGCTTTGCCTCATTTCTCTGCATGGATAATAAACCTGGTCCATCTGTAAAACAGGAAAAAAGATTAAGAGTTAAAATGAAGTAATTACAGTGTTAGGTAGACCCTCTGCATCTGAGTAGGCCACTGCAGCAACAAAGTCACCAGCTGGCCAGACTGATTTGCAGGAATATTCTCAGGGCAAAAGGCCAGCAGGCAACTCACCTTAGGTAAGAAATGGGGGAACCCCAGCTATTTCTTGCTGTGGATTTACCTGCAGTACAGATGTTTTCTGACTCAGCCATCTGCCTAAGTCTGCTCTTGCAACACTCAGACAAGGATGGAAGAGAGGAGATCCAGAAATCTTTCCTAAAAGGGCCCTGAAATTCAACAAGGACACAGAAGAAAAACAACCTGAATTCACAGCTTCTACCAAGGCACACTGAATGTGCAAAGGTAGTTCTCAAGAGTGCCCTAAGATTGAAGCATCTCTAAGGATCAGGTTCTCCATATCTGTTGAGCAGTTTGGAGAGTTTGTGACATAACTTTTCCACCAAATGGCTTCTAGCTTCCAGTCTATCAAAGCCACAATCAGAGCAGACACACAAAATACTTTCTGCAACAATGAAAAAAACCCTCTGCTGCTCATACAGTGCCATTTTCATGTCACTTTAAATGCAATTCCAGTTTCCTTCTTGCTTCAAGGACTGTCCTTCTATTCTAGAGAAGTTACACAAAAAAACATGCAGAGCAAATTGCCAATTAGGACTAAGAAAAGGAAAAAACAGTCCTTGGCGCCATTTCACAACTTTCATTCTGGTAAAATGCAGCTGTCACTTTTAGTCACTGCCTTTCCCATAAGTCTGTGTTAAATATTAACGCTCAGATACCATCTACCTGATTTGAGTCTGAAATACAAGGGCTTGCAGCAAGGAGACCTCAGAAAATGGTAGTAAATGAGCTATAAATAGAGGTCATAGAAAAATTCACATGAAAAACATGTCAGGCATCTCTAGAATAAAACAGAATGTTCTTTTTTTCATCCTTTCATTTGAAGTTAGTTCTCTTTGCACTGGGGAAGTGGGGATTGGAACTAGCTGACCTACAAAAGTCCTTTCCAAACAAATTATTCTACAATTTTATGATTTATAACTTTGCTATTAATTTTTTTTAAATTAAAACATCCTGTATGAGTGAACACAGCTACCAAGTTATTTCAGCAACTCATGATGTAGCTGCCTAATACTATACTTTGTCAAACATAACAATATACGAGTAGAGCTGGTGAAAGTTATTCTGTGTTCCTGTTTGCATTATATGTGATAGAGCAGATAAAACCACATGAAGTCTGTAATGAGATTTGTCTCCATTATTCTTCAGGGTAGTCGTCAGATTTTTTGAGCTATTTCTTTCCTGGTTTATCTTTTGTTCTTGCAATTTATTACAATTTTATATCATTATTTTGTTTTGTGAATGTTTCATCAAAGAACCTCTCTGTGTGATCTCCTTTTCTCTGTATAAAATGCCTGAATGATAGTTATCTATTTGTGCTCATTTTGCTCTTTACTCCTGCTCTAAATCTTCTCTTTTTTGTTTTACTGCATCCTAGTTGTTTGCAAGAAGTTAATAACTTATCTTAAACACCAAGGATACTCTCTCTAGCAAAATTAAGTCACTTGATATGACATATTCCGAAACAGAAAGCATGGCTAAGTGCCAAAATATCACTGAAAAAGAAGAGGGTTTCAATATCTGCCTCTTACTTGTTCTTTTAAAAATCTGCCCTCAGAGGTCAGGTCTGGTTGCACGTGCAGAGTGTGCTGAGCATAAGGTCTATGTAATTCATATTCATTTTATTTCTCAAATCCTAAACATACAAGTCCTGATTAAAATTGGCAGACTTTCTGCTTCCAACATGCAAAGAAGATATAGTTTTTTCTTTACAAGTGTTGGCGCTGTCATTTAGTAATGGAAAACTGTGTGTGATGCTTTGTCAGTCATTCTCTTTTACTTGAGGTGCTGGGAAAAAAACAGCTTGATGATGAAAAAGTTGTGACCAAACTCTCTGACCTGCAGTTTCATTATATTGGTGTTAAAGAGTTTTAAAGGGGAATGTGGAATCATTAGCTGCTCTTGAAATATGTGGCCTTTGCACATTTATAGTAAACCTAACAAAACACTAAAGCTTCACCCAGACTGGAGCCTCAAAGAACTTCTGCAGTCCTTCAATAGTATTGCTATTGAACATCAGTTAGCAGGTAGAGAAAGGAAGGCAATGTGTGCTCCTGGAGACAGCATGGAAAAGAAGAGCAGGTTAGATTTGGGGGAAAAAAAAAAAAAAGGAGAGAAAAAAAAAAAGAAAAACAAGAAAGGAAACAAGTCTTCTAACACATCTAGTACTGTTCTTGTTCCAACAGGCAAATGTGCAGAAGCAACTTCCTGGATGGGGAAGCTGTGGCTTCACAAGCATAATCCATGCTCAGGTCACAGGTATGACATTCAGCATAAGAGGAAGTTGGAAAGCAAATGCTACAGTGACAATGATCACAGCCTTTCACCTGCATCTGCATCTTTAATTTCCCTACCAGTGTCACCTTTGCATGATACTGTGGTCCTGTAACACCAGCATGGCTGAAGGGCAATTAACTCCACCTGACTCTAATTGAATTGCAAGGAATGAGAGTGTGAAAGAAGCCTGACAACCAAGATGCCACCACCACACCATCGGATCCAAACCCCTATGATCATTAACCTCCACTCTGGCCCCAAGACCACCACAGACAACAAAGTGTTTCAGGCTTCCAGGTCCCCCAGAAGCATTATTAACATCAGCACACTGAGCCATCAGACTGACAGCAGTTTCCCAGCAGAAAAGGAAACCTAATGTATGTTGACACATGACGGGCACAGGAGCGGTCGTGCAGCCCTTTGAGGATCACACATGCCATTTTCTCCGTTTCAGAAATGTTGAAACAACACACTACCCTTGCCCAAAATGGATAAGTTTAAGCCAAATGCTGTCAGCTTCTCTTATCATTGATAATGCTTGACAGGGCTGAGCTTTGTTTGATCTTTTTTTAGTCTTCTTGTGCAAAGGAAAAAGGCACTTTTCTTTCCTAGTTGTTCTTTTTCACTCCACACTGCACACAGCTGGTCTAAACGGGCAAGAGGTACCAGTATCTGCATGAAATACCAGGAACACAGAAATGTAGGTAAGACTTTGTAGAATTTCTGGGTGTTTTTAATTTCTACTTAAGACAACCAGCAAACCCCAAAGCAAAATAAAATTCTGTGTGGGCATCCTCAGATCAGACATGAAATATTCATGCTAATGTAGCAACCTGCTGCTTGGTTTTGGAGGGTTAGTTTATTTATTTACTTTTTTGTTCTGATTTTTTTTAATACAGTTAATTAGGCCTACCAAAGAAAAAACTTAATTTGTTTACCTGTAGAAGCCTCATCCTATATTCTACAAGCATTTTTATCGTGTTCCTATTACTCTTCGTTAGAATTCAAGCTGTTCTCCTGAGATGGTGGAAGCACGTTAGCCTGACAGGCACTAAAATGTTTGCAGACACCTAAGCAGTCATGTCCTGGAATAGTTGTCACCAAAAGCAATTTTAGAGGCAAGTGGATGCCTAAATATAACCTTTTTTAATATATTTTAAAAAAATAGCTTTTTTTTACAGGAGTTGAAATGGTCACAGTTGGAAACTACATTATGCCTGAACTACAGCTCAAGTCTGAAGTTGAGCCAAAGTGAAAGCCTGAGTGCCAAAGTGCTATTAAATACTAGGATGACATGGAAAAAACTTTACAAAATTTCTCATGGCAAATGCCATACTTCACGTGAGATCAGATTGCTACTTTCTCTTTTCTGTACTAAAAACACCAAAATGAAAATTATCACAGATGAAGAACTGAAAATAATTTCTTTCCATTGATTAAATTTGTTGTTGATGCTATCTTTTACCATCCAAAGAAAGAAAGCGCCAGGAGAAGACTAGGGAAACATGATTAATTTCTGTTGGTAGTTCTCTGTCTGATCCTTTGGCAACTTTCATTTAGCCTTTAAGACAGTCAGTTGTGATTTCACATTTTCCACCTGAGGCACATACATATACATCCATCATCAGAGGACCCTGTGAAGAATCTACCTGCTTAGTTTTGCTTCCTCAGACCTAAACTGTTTGGATGATTTGGTAAAGCACTGAACATCTTCAAATGGTGATTTTACTCTATGGTTCCTCTGTCAAATTAGAGTTTATCTTTCACTTCTAGTATGTTTCATCTACACAGATCACAAGTGACTTAGAACAGTGACTGTCACCCAGCATGTGGGTTCAGAGTCCAAGGAAGCATGTCTGTGCAGGAGCAGTGGGATATTTCAACTGATAGCACAATGAAAGTACTAATAATAGCAGAGCCATGATAACAGCTGCAATTTCTAACAGCTACAGAAGAGAGCCAGAACTGATGAGGATGAAGGCCAGTCTTCTTTTATGACTGACTCCTACAGGATCAGAAAACTCCTTGGTTGGGCAAATGTGTGGGTAACCTTGTCCTGGTACCTTTTGTAATAGAGGAAATTAAAAAAAGAAATAAAGGTGGGCTTGGTAGCTGAGGTTATATAAATGCAACAAAAATTAGAATTGTTCTTGGCGGTATTGTCCTGTAGAAATTGACAACCAGGTACCTCAGGTGTGGTCATTCTTCTTTCACGTCACCTTACGCAAGCGTTGACTTTTTTGTCTGTCTCAGCTGTTTGGACACACAACAATGAGCATCAGGGCTGAATGATTGGAGCTCCCCTTTCCAGAACCCTCTTGGTGAAGAGCACAAAAAAGCACACGATGAACCTTTTTGCTCTCCCACCTTGAAGGAAAGCCAGGCCTGAGTCAGGCAGTGTGGATTACTACCAGCCATAACTACATCAAATTGTTTATTTTGTGGTTGGTTAGTTTATTAATTGAGTAGAATCTGGGGAGAGATGACTTCAGACTGAAGACCTTGTGTCTGAGAGCCTGTTCATAAAGTGGATCTCCTAGAGGGTAATAAGTATCCTCTGTGGAGGGCCTGACAATGAAAGCACCCTGGATGTGTCTTCAACATGAACTTCTATAAAAAACAGATCTGGCCAAAAAGAAAGTGTGGGCTCAGCAAAGTCCACATTTTTTAGCTCCCTTGCAAAGAAATAACAGGAAGGAAGAAACAAGTGGCAGGTACAGAAAACCTACCTGGAACTGGCATAAGGACTTTATAGGACTGGAGCCAAAATCCTTAGACATTAACACCCTGCTGATTTAATGTTCAGTCAATTGCTCTAATAAGCAGTGACCTTCAAATGGTTGCTTAGTTTCTCTCCATAAGTAAAGTGTGCAGCTCCCTGCCTCCCTTGTCTCTCTGTAAGGTGCTGCGACACTGTTTAGGTTGGAAGAAAATGTTTGGGATTGGAACTCTGAGAATTATTCTGACCCTGCATAAACCTGGTTCCTTCAGAATTAGCTGAGTTCCTAAGGCTGCTCATAATTTGCAAGGCCACACTTATTCAAAACCCATCTGTCTCATTTATAGGAGAAATGCTATTGCAAATTCAATGATTGTGTGCACTTTTTCTGTATTACTCAATCTTACAGTCAGCCTAAGAACAAAAGCCTGGAAGAAAGGATTCATATGATTTTAAAAAAATTTCCTCAGTCGGGAGAACAGACACAGCTTCTCTTTTGTCACATAACAGCTTACAATTTTTCACAAACAACTAAGCTCAGGTCCTTTGAAGTGCAAAGTGCCTCACTGTGCTATATACAAAATGCCTACATACTTTGGGGCAGCTGGGTTTAAGTCCCTCAAGCTGTTCCTCACCTATAAAATGAGTTAATAACATCTTGCCACTTCAGCAGAGTGATGTGGGATTGTATCAACTCACTGGTAGCCAGAAGCAGTTCATTACTGCCCTCAGGTGTGAAACCAGCTGCAGGCACAAAGGCAACACCATAAAAGATGCAGCTGGAGAAACAATACAGTGTCAGAGACTGACAGCCTGTGGGGGTTCTTAGGTGAGTGGGAAGACTGGCAGTGTAGGAGGGCAGAAGTAGCTGGGGAAACTTGTGATGGTTCCTTCACTTTCCATAGCAGATTTCTAGGCCAGGATTCAGAGCTATCCGGGCTACCAGCAATCCCTGAAGCAAGCGATATCCTTCCTTTGCCAACTATTGCTATAGCTCCTTTGTTTCAACTACAGCTGATTGAAACAGTCTGAAGGTGTCTGCTTTACTCTTATCCTTCAGAAAGAAGTGAAAAGATATGATAGCAACTGGAATGCAGTCATTTGAAGTTTACGGCTTCAACAGAGTAGGAACTGAAGCTGATAATGCAACTCTTTCGGAAACAAATTTTATTTTGTTTTTAAACAGTAAAATTACATGTTAATCAGTATGTTCCTCTCTTAAAAAGTAAGCTTGGTATTTTGCCAGTTAATCAGTTGTGTTCACTGGGAAGGTTCTAACAAATGCTTTTGCTGCAGCACAGCACCTGTTCAAAAGCATCATTTTCATGGAAATCTAGCAATCTAAAAAGCATTTCCATGTTGGGAATATTTCTTTGCTTCAGTAGAAGAACTCAGAATGAAAATTTGGGGACTGATCCTAGAATAAGTAGGAGACTACAGCCTTTCACCTTCCTTCCCCCCAAGCTGAGGATGCTAGAGAGGTGTTCTGGCCCCTCAAGCTCAGGAACTCAAACCTGAGACCTCCATGTCTAACAGGAGGGGGTTTTATTCATATGCTCTCTGGCTTTTATTCAAACACTTTATTCGCTACCTCTTCTGTCAAAACAGCTGTGAAGAACTTTTTAAGAAAGTTTTTCCTCTAGCATGCAACAGGAGGAACACAAATTAATATGCTTTCATGTGAAGTGTTTTTCCCCAGCAAGTCCCAAAAAAAGATGTCTGCAACTGTACCATTTTCTATGGCAAACAAGTCTGGAGGTAAATCAGTGACTTCCTATGCCCATTAAAATTTTAAGGGAGGCAAATCTCTATTTTTCATAGAATGGTTTAGGTTAAAAAATACCTTTAAGGCCATTGAGTCTAACCTTAAGCCCAGCACTGCTACATCCACCACTAAACTGTGTCCCTAAGTACCACATCTACACATTTTTGAAATACCTCCAGGTATGGAAAGCCCACCACTTTCTTGGGCAGCCTGTTCTAATGTTTGACAGCCCTTTCCATGAAGAAATTTTTCCTAATATCCAATCTAAGCCTACCCTGGTGCAACTTGAGGCCATTTCCTCTCATCCTGTCACTTGTTACCTGGAGAAGAGACTGAGCCCCTCATCTGGCTCTCCTTTCAGGTAGCTGTAGAGAGCTCTATGGTCTCTCCTGATTCTTCTTTTCTCCAGTCTAAACACCTCCAGCTCCCTCAGCTGCCCTCATGAGACTTGCTCCAGCCTCTTTCCCAGCTCCATTGCTCTTCTCTGGACTTGCTGCAGCACCTAATTGTCTTTCTTGTAGTGGGGGGCCCAAATCCTGAACACAGGATTTGGGGTGTGGCCTCACCAGTACGAAGCAGAAGAGGGTGATTACTTCCCTAGTACAGGAATTTCATTTTTTCTTGTGATGAAAGGCTTTTCTAGTCAGTGCTGGGATAAAACTAAGCCTCCATAAGCTCAGCGGTGCTAGGAAAAGATTATGCTCTTTTTTCCCAGCTGTGAAGCATATAAAAGTGGGGCTACACTGTTAACTGTTTCAAGAACCCACTAAAAAAAATGACTGTGGACTTGATCAGAGGGAGTCCTTCCCAGAAGCAAGTACTGAAAAAACAAAATCATCCTGATTAATTTTTTTCCTCAACCATGCATTCAGTCCCTCCTTTTTGGGAGAGATATTGATGTAAATTCTTTCACTTCCAAGAAATTATGGTTATTCAGTGAGCTGAGATGGGTCCTTTAAGCCACCTGATTAGGTAATCTACTAATAAGCAGGAGATGTTTAATGCTGACACTCACCAGTAACAGGGTCAGTTGCTGTGTACCTGTATTGGCACTTCATTGAAAGGAAATTCTGTTTGGGGAAGAAAAAGGTTTTGAATGGATGATGCTTTTTTGATGGCATTACATGGCCTGTGTGTGTCAGAAAGATGGAATAAAACCTGGGCCCCAGCCTGAGAGTCTGTTCAGCTCTGATAAAGTGGCTCCTGATTTAGTGCAAGAGGGAGTTAAGTTGCTCACATTCCACAGGAGAAGCAGAAGATGGATCCCTGGCTGTTCTCCAGCCCAGGATGCATGTGTGGCCATGAACAGTAGCCTGCCTCTTCCAGCTAAGTGAGGTGCAAATCTCAGGGTGGAAGACAGTAAACAAATCCCCATTATAGACCCATTCCACAGCAGCGCTTCATGATGTCTCTACAGTCCATCAGCAGATATATGTTGTGGATGAAAGAAAGGACAAATGGTTTCTCATAGGGAATAAAAATGTTTTTATTGGAGTGTTCTAGTGATTGTGTTGCAGGTAATTAAAACGTAAGGAGTCTCTCCAAAAAAAGAAATCAGTCTAGTTTAGGGTCTTGCATTACATAATGATGAGAAATTCTAAATCAAACATGGGATGCAGAAGTCTTCAGTGAGGCCTTATAGCAGAAAAACCTGAACCATTTCTCATCAGCGTAATATTTATATCACATGGACAGTAAAGATCAATTACTATTAATTTATTCAGGGGATAAAAATTAAAATATGGCTGATTTGTTATATCTATGGATAAAATCTGAGCCCACTATTACTGTAGAAAATTTTTTCATGGACTTGAAAAGGAGTGGAATGCCAAACATTTTAAATTTACATACTAGCTCGTTTAAGCAAATAAAGCAATTATTTATCATTCATATTCAGAGAATAAACTTGCCAGTTAGCTCTCTGTAAAATTTGTTGCTATTACACTTATGCATAATTTATTGCCAAATTTGTTTACATGCACTGTGTTTGAAAATGAAGCAGCATGAGAGCAAAGAACATTATAGTTTGCCTGCTAAAGAAAAGAACAGTGTAAGGAGGCTTTTTTATTCCTGCTGTATTAAGTGATAAGTTAAATAAAGGGACTGAAATGCCTTTCCAGACTTACATAATAAATATAATAATTCCTAGCTAAATATTGATCATTAACTCCCACATTAAAGACCAGTCTGTGCTCACTTACTCCATAGGAAGGAGTCTGTGGGTAGAAGGAGTAGTTTATGAAAAGTTTGTGCACTTTTTCTCTTGTTACTGCTTTCTTGTGCTGATAGACCAGAAGACCAGAGGAACAGAACTTCCCCTCAAAAGCTTTCTTCTTAAGAACTGCTAGATTATAAGACATTCCCAAAGAGGTAGAGTAATAAATAGATACATCCTTGCTGTGAAGGCTTTGCAACATGAAGTGGTTCTGTCAGCTCGACCAGACATCTCATTGAGAGGGCCCAACTAGAAGACTGCGCTTTTGGCTCCAGAGTTCTCCCAGAAAAAGGAAACTTTTCCATTAAAAACTGCTTTCATGTCTTTCTGTATGTACTATAACCAAACAATATAAAAGTGTACTGAGTTGTTCAGCATCGCAGTACCAAAGAGGGAGAAATGTTTAGAGCAGCATGTTCGCTTCTTCTGTAAACTGAGCATGGAAGAAAATCAGTGCCTCTGTTATGTGGCAATCACACGCAAACCTGTGCACCACAGGAGGCACAGATAGGGGTAAGGCCAGAGAATTCAGGGAAAATTTTGTCTTTCATTGAGGTCAATAAAGATTTCTTACAGGCAAAGGAAATCAACTTGCAAAGAAACAAGTCCCTTGAAACAAAATTTCCCCTTCGGCAACTACAGCCTAGCACACACTGCCTTTTTCATAGATGGGCTTAAAGAAATAAGCACTGGAAAGGGAGCTGGACAGAAGCACTGATGGCCAAAACACACAATTTTCTCCATCTGTTGTCCCATCAGTGAAGTGAAGGCCGTACTTCTCTCAGAAGGATGGTGCACTGTTTAATTAGGTAATGTCAGGACAGTACTCTGATCATATCAACACCATTTAAATGCTAAGTGCCTAATTCCTTACATCCAGCCCTGCAGTGGGAAGCAATGTGGTATCCATTTGATCTCCTGTGCAGGCATCCAGCCCAAACTGCTGTTCTGACATCCCTAGATGAGTATTCAGGCCCAGTTACTCAACCCCTGAAACAAATCCCATTTCTCTGACATGTCAACTCTCCTGCCCATCTGTCTGCATGGCCTCATGCTCTCTTGAAGCATCCTGTATTCATGTTAGGAGCTCACAAGTGCCAAGAGGAGGGAGAGGTGAGTGTGCATGGCCAGCAGTGCTTTTTCTTTGAGGAGATCACTTTGTAAGGTGACACGGACTTTCCACAATGTGTTTGCTGTGGTGGGCAGTCTCTCTGTAGACCCCGACTGGCAGTTTCCAGCAGAAATACGTTTCCATGGTCATGCCTTCTCTAAGAATTAGGAGCACTAATGACTTGTAGGCAAAGCCCCTTTGTCGTTAGTCAAAATCTGCACCATTAGGGCTCACTTTGCAATTTAAATAGTCTTATTTCCATTTGAGCAAAGAGCCAGGACAGTCTTTCAATTGTGTCACTGCAATACCCCCATGAACAGCCACTGCTGCCTAAGTAGTAGAGATCTGGGTATCAGCTGAACCATCTGAGAGCTCCTTTGACTGAATGGACTTCAAGGATTGTCAGGCAAAATTAAATGTGCCAAGTTTCAGATTTATTGTGCAACATTGCTTCAGCACAAGAAAATAATCCATGCAGGCACAGCATGGATTTCCATCTTCCTCCATCAGTTGGGTGACACTGCAGTCTTGAGGCTGCTGTCCTTGAGCTTTACAGGCAATCTGTGCCTCAAGCTCCAAATACAGTCCCTGGATCAGTGCCCAGAGATAAGGCAGCCAGGGGCCATTGTGGTAATGGTAGAGTTGAAGAAAAATGTAGCTTAAATAAACTCAGACATAATGCCAAATAGTTGCTTTCTCTGCACTTAATCCAGGCTGACTCCAGTGAGCAGAGGTAACTGCATGCACCAGTTGGATATTTCTGGCCTGACTTGTTTCTTTTCATGTTCTTCCTTCCCCTGGCTCCAGGCAAGGCCAAAAGAAGGATGCCCAGAAGCTGAGAGGGAAGATGGCCAGTCAGGTACAATCCAAGCTGGATGAAGGAAGCACTGGGGACCAGCAGAAATTAGTGCAGATGCTTTGCAGGATTTATTTCCCTGATCAAAATACTGGAATGTTCAAACTGGGAAAATATTCATAGTTCAGCTATTGCTGACAAGAATAAACAGCACCACAAACACATAGCCATCAGCATGAGATACCACAGCCATCTCAGGTAATTCGCTCATGCCACCTCTGATCTTCAGCAATTGTTTTATGAGTCTGTAGAATTGGGAATGGTGTGACTCTTGCAAATACAATTTTTTTTTTTCCATTCTAGTGGTTTTGCCAAGAAAAGCTGGACAATCTGAAGCAAAATATTCTCATAAGGAATAGGAAATAACAAGATGACTGTGATTTTAGGAACAGCTTCCAGCCATTCAAGAGACCGGTATGGTTCCCTCAGATGGAGTACCAGGCACCACCAGCCTGTGTCAGTGTGGAAAGGAAACACCGTGAAGATCCCAAGCATTGCTGAGTACTTGTGAACTGGCTCTGTTTTTCTGTGTCTGAGCCTAAACAAAAGTGAAATGAGGCCTAATAATCTTTCTGGAACCATAAATCTGTTTTACTCTAATTTTCTATTGAGAAAAGCAATAAAATGTAGCCCAATGGTTTAAAATAGATAAACCACATCTCACTGGTGCAAAATCATTATAGTGCCTGACCATAAATTCTTGCACCAGTCTAAGCTGTTTAATGAACTTGAGTACTTAAATTTAATATCAGCTTAGCTTAATCTCAGGTGATATTAATCACTAATTAATACTTTTTGGGGGTTTTGTTCATGCAGAAAGTATCACAGCTCTAATTACCACTTGTTTGATAATGTGCCTTTATCTCTATTTTAATGGGGCTACCAGTTTATTTAGATGCAAACATCTAAGGATTTTTACATCCCCAAGAGCAATTGCTCTCTTAAATACTTTAGGTGATACAGTTACTTTAGAGCAATAAGCAGTGCAAGAGGAGCTAGCACAAAATTACATTTTATCTCCAGAGCTTCGTAGTTATATAAGAACTCTTGGCTTATTCTGTTAATTAGGGAAATATGTTTACTGTGGGGTTTTGAAGTTATTAATTATTTTTATTAGTTTAAAATTCTTTAGCTGTCATGTCTGTAAACTATTTCTATTATTAACTCAATCCAGAGGTGTATGGTATTTTACGCATTCCAATCTTAACCAAGCGAAGAGTGAAATATAAGAGGAAGGAGATTCAGTTAGTCAGATGCTACCCTAAGTTCCAATGCTGTAAGAATATATATACATTTTTAATATATATGTATATGTATGTATATACTAGCCATACCCACAAAGCATGAGAAAAAATTTACATTTTTTGCCACAGATTTGCTACACTAAATCTAGCAATTTTCCAGTGTAGGCTTATTTTTGAAATACTAATATTTCCAGCCCACGTTAATTTATAAGTGTCCCTATAATGTAGAACATAGTACTAATTAGAAGTATCAAATATCAAAGGAAAAAACCCTCTATTTATACTTCCTAAAGCTGGACGCAGGATAGTATAATGCACAGTTAGGTAAGGTTTATTCTTGTGTTTAAAGGATTAGGACACAGCTTTCTCTCTTACTTTCCACGATTTCAATTTCCATGATTTCTGACAAAAAATTAACTGTTTTAATTTTCAACTTTAAAATCTTTTAAGCTGCCTGCAAAACTAATAATATATAGATATAAATCATTACTGTGCAAGACCTATACTATTTAGTCATTTACCCCTCCCTTTCTCAGTGTGAGTAGGTCAGGTGCAAAAATACTTTGCTTCAGAAAGGTGTCTGAAAATTAATTTATTAACATTCATTAGGCACTGGTAATGAAATGTAAGAGCGGAGTAAAAAGAATTGCTATTTTCCTTCTTTGCATTCATCAGACTAAATTGGATTAATCAGATTGGAAATGGTAATAAAATATTAGAGCTTGTTCTTATCTCTCTGTTTTCTCTCATTGGTTATAAATGAGTACACTGGAATGTTACCTGCAGCTGTGAGGCATCAACATGTGAGGCATCACCATGTGAGCTACTGTCTCATTTCAAGCCCAAAAATGCTTATGGAAAGATCTTATTTTCTCACTGAGCTCCACTTCTGGGCAGGAAAAGAGAGGGAACAACTGTAAAACAAAGGCATTTCCATTTTTCTTCCTTTTTCTTTTTTTTTTTTTTTTCTGTGAAATCAGTGGCTGGGGATTTTCTAAATTCTCTCATAACCACCAAACCTTTTTTCCCTTCAGCCACACACCTGACAAGTAAAACATACATCCCAACTTGTCTTGCCTTTTGCTGTGCAGAAGGGTGGGCAGTATCATTCATCATGCTTTGGTGTGGCTGCTGGGCAGCACTATGCTGACACTGCTGTGACCTGCGACTTTCCTCTCTCATCTTGAGGGGTGGCATCACCTTGACTAATGTGCTGTGAAACTGTGGTTCAATTCTGCTTCTCACCTCCGCCTTCAGGTGCAGAGGAAGATGACACTGCATCCAGAAATGATCTTTAAGAATACCTAAAGAGAGCTGGATGTCACGTGAAGTCTGAATTTGATTTTTTGATTTGACCCATCTCTGATCAAAAGAACACACTCACAGCAGTGAGAGCTTTCTCTCTGCCTTAACATTTGGCCCTTTGTGGTTCCCTTTTTTGCACATCCTGTTTTTATCACCTGTCAAAAAGGATTTCCATCCATCTTTTCAGTTTTTTGAAGAGGCTTTTCCATAGACCTTTTTTTCATTAAAATGTGGTGAAACAGTTTAGATGAGTTTTAATCATAGCTCCCTTCATTTCTGTCAAAGATGAGCACAGAAGAGTAGCATTATTTTCCAGCTGTTTTCAGCAAGCCCTTTAACTGATGAGAGGGCAGAGGCATGTGAAGGCACACAGGGCACACTCGAAGAGCTAATTGTACCTCCAGGACCCCAGAAACTCAATGGAGTCAGACAAGAGTCTTCAAGGTGGGTGCACAGGACAGCAGCCTATGCAGTACCCAGAGACAGCAAATAGGCTGCATTCATCCAGAGAACAAAAATTAGTTGCACAGCCAAGTCTGTCTTAGATCATGGTATATTTAGAACCAGCATTTTTTCCTTCAATTGACATAAAAAAAGCTTAAGTTTAGTTTTTCCTTGAGGCCTACAGCTTTATCAGCACTTCCCTAACTGCTTTCTCTCTTCAATTTGTTTCCATAGCAAGGAAAATGAAGCTAAATCCTTATTCTTGCATTTTGCCTCCATGAATATTTCCTTGAGGTATTTTTTCTAATGTTGGTGTTCCTATCTCCAGTCAGGTAACTCAGGAGACATCAGGCCACACTTCAGGGTTCTCCAGATCTGTGCTACTGTCTTAATTTCTTCACCCCATGCTCTTCGTCTTTCCATCACATCCCTCTCCTGAAAGAGTAACTCTGTCAATCACAGGCCTTCACAGAAAACTGACTGGTTCCTTCCTGAGCACCACTGACTTTCACTGAGCCCATGGCTCTTGCACTTTGGGCAGTCCATAAATTTTGTCCTTTTAAAATGCTTGGTCCTCCCCTTCCTTTTCTTTTAACGTCTCACGGCAGGCACGAAACTCTGTGAGATGGTCAGCAGGAGGACTGAGTTCATGTAAGTAAAAAGAAAGGAGTAACAACTCAAGTCTTCCTCTATCTGGAATGGAATCCCTTGAAGATGCAAAAAAACCCAATATTCGCTTTTAGTGTGGAGGTTTTTTTCATCTTCACATACTCTTCATGCTTCCCAGAGCCCTGTTTTCTTATAAGAATCATAGAAGTCAGGTTTGCTCTTTGGTCTGTGCCTAAATTGAGATCCAAAAGTCTTGAAGCATTCTGAGTAAGAGCTGCAACTTCAGTCTGCTAGGTTGAAGTGAGATAAATTGAGCAGATCTTGTTCTTGGAAAAAAGATAAATACATTTTCTACCCACAACAAGTCAAGAACTTAATTCATTTCCACAACTCCTTGCAAATACATTTGTGAAGTCAGAAAAAAAAAAAAAATCATTTTCATTCACTAACCCTGCAGGTTTCTAAGATGAGACTGGATGTGGCACTTAGTGTCATGGTCTAGTAACCACAGTGGTGTTGAATCAAGGGTTGGACTTGATGATCTCGGAGGTCTTTCCCAAGCCGGTTGATTCTGTGATTCTATGATATTCTCTCTACCCTGGGGGGGTAAAAAACCCAACAAAAAACAAACAAACAAAAACCCCACCACATACACACAAAAAACCCCAATAGGTTAAAGAAACTAATTTTTCATCACCTTTTGGGGAGTGAGAATTTCATCTTTTAAGAAAAGTTTTCTTTACAACTTCGAAATACAGAATCTTCAAAACTATTAGTAAGATATTTTATTTCAAAGATCTTTCAAGTAAGAACTCATTTGAATATCTGAAATTCTGGCAATAAAGAATCTTGTTGTTTAAACATCTTGCTCATCTGGAACAATTCAGATCAACTATAGAAGACAGCAGAGTTAATAGTTTAACCAACACATTCCTAAGGCCAAAAGTCTGTCACATTCATTAAAATTTGCAGTGCACAGTGAAAGTTGGAGAAATTCATGCTGTGATTATTTTATATTAAACCTATACATTCAGGATGACATAGGACCATGTTTTAAAACAAAACTTTCCAACCAGATTTGAAGTTATACCAAAGAATACAAGCTTTTTTAATCTAAAGACTTCCAGTAATAAAGAAGTCAAAAGGCAAATTATACTGTTGTCTATCTCCTGGTTCAAGAAACTTGTAAGTTCATCAAGCCTCAGTTTTTAGTTGCTATCTCTTGCTGCTAAATTATAGCCAGCCACTCTCAAACTTCCTTCTATCCCAGAGGTGAGAGAGGTTGTGGTCCAACAGGATCTTACTCCTGCAGAACCCACATTCATTCTGTGACATGACAGGAGAGCAGAAACTTAGGATGTTTTAGATGCCATAAACAGGAGCGATGCTGCTTCCCTTCTCTGTCACATCTGAGTTCCAGCTAGTCAAGGGCCCTCAGCTCCCTTGGTACTCTTGTGACAAGAGCTCAAAGTTCATACTCCATGTCCCTTGAGCAAATAATTATAATGTGACCATCTTGCATGTTTTGAAACACTATCTATTCCTCTTCCTGACGTAAAAGTGTCTGCTACTGAGTTCAAGTCAGTAGCACCTTTGGGGTGCTACTTTGGGGAGTGAGGTCTTCAGGAAAAAAATGCCAGCATGAATGTAAAACTGGAACAAAATTAATATTAATCCCTCCCAGTCTCCTATTTCTTCATGTGTCTCCTCATTTCTGTGTGTGGGCTCTCCTGTATTGTTTTTTGAAACAGCATCTTCTAATTCTAAAGAAAACAGACTTGGGGCTAAGTGTTGGATCATTGTCTCCCATGAACTTTTTCATTTGTACATTGTGCCCTCTAGAAACTGAGCCTTGGTAGTCCCAGACACTGATTTTTTTTTTTGTCTGTGTAATGTGTGTTGCATCCTATTATAGTAACAAAGGACACACATTTGCTTTTATCTGCACTATAGAGTCAAAACACCACTGTTCATTGTGATGAGCGCAGTCAGCAGTGGTCTCCTGCCAATTCTCCTCCTCCAGATTCATATTCATTTGTTAGGTCTAATTAAAGACCCATGGTACAAAGAAGCTTAGGGCTGCTTTACATTCAAGCTTCTCTGCTTTTGACTGATAGCACACCTTTTGTGTGCAACATTCTAGGTTTGTGTAGAAATGTCTTATAGTGACAGATTGCTTTTTACTTTCTGGTTACTGTCCATTTAATTTTCATTATACATTTCATCATATACTTCAGAGAGAATTTGTTAAAGGTTTACAACACCCCAAATTTACAATGGGATTTGCTCTAGGGATGGGTGGCAGAAGCCTGGTGTCTTCCATCAAATTATCTTACAGTAACTTTAAAGTAGTTGTGGAGTCTGAGCAAATGAAACTAATGTAAAAGATAATACAATCCTTTCCTTCTTACCAGTTCTCTTCTTCTTTTCCTCTCCACTATTCCACAAGAGAATTCCAAAGAGGACTATACATCGTGTAAGAACTTGGAAATTAGGCATGACAGTCACACTTGAAGACCAACCTGGGTTCTTTCCAGGCATGTAATGTTCTGGAGATTAAGTTAAAAGCCTTGTTGGGACACTCCTGTTTTGTTTATTTTGAAAGGTGATCGTGGTCAAGATAGCCTAGAAACTTGTCATCTTTCGGTTCTGCATTGACCACAGGCGTCAGAAATAGCCCTGACCATAGTGCTGGAGTGTTACAGGTCCAACACCTGTTCCTCAAAGAGGTTTGGTTCTCTTGGAACTACATCTTTAAAACATCAGTGAAGTGGAAAAGGGAATTCAAATCTATTGCTTAAGATTTTCTTTTTTTATTTAATCAGTTACTCGATGAGCCCCACCTTGAGCAGGTAGAATGTTACTCTGAGACGTAAAGGGAAAAGGGAGGGATTTTTAAGTCTTTCAAAGAAAAATAACATCTCTTTGTAAAATTTGGGTGCAGTTATCAAGCATTGCATTCAACTCCATTTCTTTAGTACCATGAAACCAGTAAGAAATTGTGGGAATTGGAAAGGACTGATGAAATGCTTTGGCAGGGCTGAGAGTAGGAAGAAAGTGGGTTTTCAGGAAGAGAGCATGTGTTTGCATTTCAGCTGCTCCAGTTTTCATTCTGGCATCCTAGTTTAACCTGCTGCTGAATGTGTGAGTTTGTGTTAAGACAGTAGACTGCAAACTGAACAGCTGAAGAACAGGTGTAAATTCCCCTCTGCTGGATCTGTCACAATAGTAGCAAGCTCCAACATGGGATAGGGCAATAAATTCTTCCACCCTGATTCCAAGATTCAAAAGAGTATTTATTTCATGTTAAACTTCTTGCAGAGTATCCACAAAGCCAAAGAGTGGGTCCTCCTTGGAGCAGTGCTGGAAAAATAAAGAAAAAAGATTTTTTTTTTTTAACTGTTTGCCTTATTGTGGTAATCCTATTAATAAGGACAGACCTTTGCCTGTAAGGCAAATCAGAGATGAGGTCTGATCACAAAGCACAGAATTACACCCCTTTCTAGGGATAGCCACTTACCATAGCTGAACAGCAACAGGGTCCCATCTTCCCAGTAAAACATTCATACACTGGTGAGAATAATATTAATCCATGTGTTATATTAAGACTACACAACACCATGTCTGTGTACCACATGTACTTGTCTTGAACTTTGTGTTGGGTGCTTAAATAAAGAGTATTAACCTGGCATTGGAAAGCAGAGCAGACGTGCACCACCAGAACCTATATGTTTCGTCTGCTTACTAAACAGTGTAAGTGTAGTTATTTCCTATCATTTCTGAAGCACACTGGTGCTTCACCTTCTTTTTTTTTTTTTTTACAGCTGATTAAAGAGTTGAAAGGAAATACATCTGTTTAGGAGAAGATAGATTTATTTCCACAGCAGGTTTTGTACCACACTGAGCCCAGTTTATATTTTTCAGTGGATCAGCCCTAAAACTTCTCATTCCAAGAAGAGTATTTCACCCAGGCAATCTTTTCTGTATGGGCCTGGATATCAGTATGAAGGATTTTAAACTTCTAAACCTTAAAGATAAAGCTATTTTAGTTGTAAAGGTTTCAGATCCTCCTCTTATTTCAGTTAGAAAGACATTAGGTATTATTTTATGTGGATTCTTTGCTGAAAGAACTACCACCAGTGCCACTTTGTTTCTCAGAGGCCACCAGTGTCTGCTCATTAATTTTGTTGATAAGTGTTAAATACATGGTTGACTTTGAAGCAAGAATCTTAAACTAACCAAGACAATCAGTTCTTGCTCATGATAATGTCAACTTGACCATAAACTCACTTGATTTATAAAGATTTCTGTTATGCAGCTGAATTAAAAAAACAGCACACTCAGTGTCTGCTGTCCATACTGTAAATAAAGCAGAGTATAATCACTATGATAAGAAAACACTTTTCATGCCCAAATGCCATATTTTCCACTAATTTATTTTTTGGTACCTCTTGTGACTTATCTCACCAATAAGTTACAAGTCAGACAAGTTACTCCAGAACACTTTGAAAAATGTCATTAATTTTTTTTACAGGAATAAATGTCTTTACAGTGACCCTGACTTTCTACCAGGAACCCACACTGCTGTGAGCCTGTCTACAAGGTGACTGTAAAGTAAAGTGCACTGAACTTTTTTCTGTTTACTAGTTTGTGCCCTCAGAAACCCAGGTTCAGTCCTAATTGCGCAACAGGTTTCCCAGTAGAGCCAGATTTGAAACTAAACCCACTGATTTCCAGAAGAGTGTTCAGCACTGGAATATTGATTCTTTTTCCTCTCCTTTTTTTTGAGCTAAGACTTTTTAAAGTATTTTATATCAAGTGGAACAATTGCTAATGATTTAGTATTCACTAAGGGAATGAGACACTATAGTCTAATACCTGTCTTGCTCTGCTTAGAGGAAAGAAGACTTCAGCACAAAATCTCTACTATGTAAACCTTTAATTATTTTGAATAAGGCAGAAGAACTTTTGAGTAGGTGGGACTAGGCACACATCCCAGATAATTCTCTCACCTAAGTATTATGCTAGGAAGTGCCTGGCCCTCACAGAAACTGGCAAACTTCCTCGGTACTGTGAGTGGGGAAGGAAAAGATAATTCTTGCCAGTTCATGAATCCAGTATTTGCACAGAAGAAAATTGTTCAGTTAAGAATGGCAGAAGTGTCATTATGGCCAAATCCAAAGTCTTGCTGTTATCTATTTTGCAAATCCCTATATCTAGAGACTGTAAACAGACATATGGAGAGAAAGAAGCGAGTTGGGATACAGCACCATAGCCTTGGATCTTGCTGTCTGGGAAGTTGACTTTGGAAAACTTAAGAGAGAGGCAGAGATGTCCAGAATGCACCACACACCTTCAGCTGGCCAGTGATCTTGTTGAAGGTTTCCAATGTATGATAAACAAACTAAATATATTCCCAATCAGTATTAAATGAAGACAAGTTTCAAAAGCCAAGTCTGCTGTTGAAAGCAAGACAAGAAATTTAGTTTAAAGCTGCTTTTACCAATGACATGGTGAAAGCCTCTGGACTCCTTTAGTTCATGGTGTTGCTGATAACAGCATCTCTTCTTCAGCAATGGAGACATATGGATGCAAAACGTTGTTGGAGAGGAGAATCAGTCCCTAAAATTATGCACAGAAGGTGCATATAAAAAATATGAGAATAGGAACCCTACAAATAAAAGTGATCTACCCTCAAAAGACACATTTCTAAAGCAATTGTCCAATTGCTTTATGTCCCCCTGAGAAGGAATGAATTTTGTCTGCTCAGATTTCAGGAAATAAATACAATACAAACCATATTTACTTTGACAAGTTGAAAATTACAAGCATCAAGGGTCCTGCCTCTGAGCTGTGTTTTTGCAAAGCTTGACATTTTTTAAGTTTCCAGCAAGCATTGATGGAGAACTAAAGTGGAAGCCATGAAATCTCAGGTGAATGGGAATGGAAAACCAGCTGGATTTCAATCAGCTCTATCAACCATCTCTTCAGTTCCCGACAAACAAGGAGTCTGAGAAGATAAGCATTTCACTAGCAGTATTTTTATTTTTATCATGATAACTCTCAGCTTCCTCAGTTTCAACAGTACTAAAGTGGTAAGAAAGTCTTCAGAATGTAAAGCTGTCCACAAATTGATTTTTTTCCTGTCGTTTTCACTTTCATCAAAATGAAAACAAAGCATTATTTGGAGCTTGAAATATTTACACTTAAAATAAAAGAACTTTGCTTAGAAATGTCATGTTGAAGTGTTGTAGTGTGAAGCTTTTTGTTGTCTCTAAAGTACCCTTCCATACTGCATCTCAGTGCCTGAGCTGTTTCAATAGTGCACCAATTTTGAGCAAAATAAAATACCAATGGAAAGGAGACGCTTCAACACTGTAATCTTCTTCAGATGCTGTAACTTAAAACATTAGAAAGAAAGTATCAAATGACAAAATATTTTCAAAGGGAATTTTAAATCTCTGTCTCCGTGCTCCTAGAAGACAAAACTCAGAGTTCATACTCTTGTTTAGCTTTATCAACTAGATTCTGTCTCTTCGTCCAAGTATTTGAAATTAAAGCCTTTATATTCATGTTGGAAAAAGATTTTTTCAGTGCATGATTTTTTTCCTTTTTACAATATTTCTTCCACCTCAACATTTAATAAAAGCTTTGCAATGTTGTCCATACAGAAAGCGTGACCAGAATACCATGATAAGTGGGATACTCTATTGGGTTGTAAAAGATCTCAATTCAAATTCCTTCTCTGCATGATCCTGTCTTGGGGCTTGAACCTCGATTTTTATCTCTTAAGCAGTACCAGTTAGCTTGCAGGCTACTTAAAACATTATGCTTTTTCTGTGTGGAACAAAAGTAGCATTTATCCAGGAAAATCTCGGATAAGTGTACCCACATGATCTTAATTATGGTTCTTTGCAGTTTGGCTCTGCAAGTCTGCTGCTGCACTGAAAGACAGAGAAAGAGTGTTACACATCCCAGACTGGATCCTCACACAGTTATCAGATAAGATCAATGTAGAAACTTCAATGCCTATTCCTTCAGCTTTCCCTTTACTGCAGCACATAGTAACTTGCAATCCAGAGCATGAAACGTAATGTCAAAGGGATTAGGTATCTAAATCACTTTCTTAACCTAGTTTTCAGCATCAGCCTGTATCACCTTCAATTTTTGGCATGTGCATACTCCCTTTATTGTCCTGTGATTTCAGCCAGCAGCAGAGAAGGCAGAGTGAAGTCTTGCCCCACTCCCTCCTGCCTGATCACTTGCTTTCTGTAAGTGGGCAGGAAAAAAAGTCAGGTGTGTTACTTTCCAAATTCAGGCTTTCTGCATAAACCCCATGTGACAGCAGAAAGCCCAAGGGCAGATTCTACCTCATTCCTACAGTTTCGGTGCTTTTGCATTCCTTGGGTGATTCTTGTTTTCATGAAACTTTTTTCCTTTCCTTAGAGTGGAAGAGAGGAGGTTAAAGAAGGAAAGATTATTTTAATCTGCTGGCAGTAAACCCCTTCAGTCAAGACAATTATAACAGTTGCACCAACTTGTGTAGTAAATCAAACAAACATGAAAGAGAAGAACATGCAGCCAAGATAAAAAAGGAACCAGAAGATGCACTTGTCTTCAGTTTCCTACTCATGTGCTTTGATTTGCCTTTCTTTGCAGGCATTTTAAGTTTTCTAAGCAGCTGTGCTCACATATTCTGACAGCCCTGCCAATTCTACCAACTCAGTGATGTCTGTTTGAAACTCTGAACACCAAGGTGAGCAGACCTGAGCACTCACAACTTCTTTTAAGCATATCCAGAGTTGTTAATTTCCTGTGTAACAGATATGCACATACAACAGTGCTCATTTATTAATGTAGCCTATATATATAAACATGTACACAGGTATGCATGTGTGTGCACACACAAACGAAAAGATATGTTTTGTTTCTTCAAAGAGAATCAGTCTACAAATGCAAGGATGGACCTTGCCCAAAGTACAGAGAAAAAGATGCAGTTTATCCTGGGAAAAAAAGAAAAGAATTCTCATGACATCGAAATAGAAAATTCAGTTACTTGTTTGTAAGAGTTTGTACCATCTGCTATTTCCAAAACACAAAATGTACCAGAACAAACCAAAGACTTGTTACTTGTGTGACAGTAGTGTTAGCTACACAAAATAGACATTTATATCTCAATAGATACCTTGGTGCCACAGATGAGTTCAGACAACAGCCCAACTGGTATATTTTCATGTACTGAATCAAAGAAATCCTACAGGTATGTAAGAAAAGCATAATTTTTATATCAATACCTCAACTGGCCTTCTCAGGACTAAGGCTTTCAACAGTAAAACTGTCAACAAAAAAGCATCAAGCCCCAGCCACAGTTAGTGAAAGTAAACACAGGTACCAGGTACTGTCTTGTCTTCTGGTGTCTTATGATAGTTGCATGAAAAATTCTAGTGAAATGCCACAAGACTGTTGTCTTAGATTCGCTGCATTAGACCTATTCCCTTAGTGTTTAGTCCATTTCAAGTCCCTAAATTACATGATATTCTGCTCCCATAAGAGCAGAGCAATACCACAGTGAATCATGTCCCATATAGGAATAAATCCCATCTTGCCATCAGAGATATACTAAAGCAAAGGGCAAGAAAGAGTGACAGTAATGGCAGAAGCATCCAAGCAAGTGCAGAAAGGAGGGACTGGAGACTCACAAGGTGATCAAACGTGAGAAGGCTGTGTGACAGCTTTATCTGTCCACAAAGTAGATGAGGATTTCTAAAACAAGCATGCTAGGTTAACTTTGTAGTTAAGGAATATTTAGTCAGTATAATTAATGGAGTTTAGAGTACATTTTTTCACAGATGTCTGATTAAAAAAAATTCCCACTTGCCTCTGCAGATTGTGATGACCAATTCTCTACAGAGACAAAAGGGATCCTTATACAACTAATATTGCAGCATACTCTTGGTCAGATGAAGCCCCCTGTGTCTTGCTGATGTTATAAAATGCACAGTGCATATCATCTACTCCATGCTTTGGCAGGCTGTATCTACTCAGATTCACAAAACATATCAGCCATATAAGCATCTGTTCTGCTCATACCTCAAATATTTAAGCTGTAATTAAGGTTAAATGTTTTACATTTGCAGCAGTGAGGATTTGAGGCCCCTGGTGCTAAAATGAGAATGGGAGAGGGAAACCTGTCTACTCCTCAATGTTGTCTACTCTCACAATATATTGTAACTCTCATCATTTTTGTAAGCACTTCTCCAGCTCGTACTGTGAGCACAACACTTATTTACCTGTAGAGCTGCAAGGAATAGGTTAGATAATCCTCTGGGTAAATGCTTTTAGATGAAAAAGAATTTAAATCTATCTGACAAGAGGGGAAGAAAGATTATTTGTGGTTTTCATGGCCAGGATGCAGTGATTTCTTCTGCTGCAGAGAAAGAAAAAAAAAATATGGCTTGTCCTGTAAATTTTGTTTCATACTTGTACTGAATTCAAACTCTTGCAAAAAATGTGCACCAAAGTAGTGGAATGAGAAGTTTAATAAATACAGTGGCCTAAAGGAAATAATATAGCAATGTTTAATTAATATCTGTAACGCTTCAGAGTCAACACAATTCCTTTTTTTCCCTTTGGTGTGAGAAGATAGGACTTTTTTACCATAACTTACTCCAGACTCCTATATCAGTAAACAGCAGCAGAGAAATGTATCTGCTGAAAGAAAGCTCAGCATTATGCAAAGAGTGATAAACTTCTCAGAAGGTGTTTACAAATGCATTCAGTGAAACAGAATTTTAATGAATTGTGCCACATAATCTTGCAGTTAATGAGCTGTAAAAGCTTTTGTCAATTATAGTGACTCAAAACTAACTCTTTTGGATTCCAGATCAATAATGGAACTCCTTTTGCACATTTTTATTTTTTAAAGGAAAATTAGGATCTAAGAAAAACAAAAGGTGTCTTTCTCATATTAAGCATCTCAGAAATATCCCTCATTATTATAACAGAGCTATCTATATTCTTGTTATTTGTAAAATCATCTCTCAACTATATTAAAAGAAACAAGCTTTCTGAGATCAAATGGCACCAGTACTGTAAAATGCCAGTGGCAAAACCAGAAAAGACTAACAACTTCAATAATAACTAGGGATTTTTTACCCAAAGTTATATTAAATTCAACCATTGTGCATAACCTCTTAGAAAACAAAAAATATCCTTCTTTGTGTTTGCTATCCACGATAATTCTCTGATGTTAGAAAGGAGACACCTAAAAACTCTCTGAAAGACTGGTTAATCTGTTTGTGTCTTATTCTAAGTGAAGAGTCCGCATACATTGGGTTTTTTTCAGGTGAGATCACTATTCCTGCCTAGGAGCATGACATTATAACACATCAGAACTGCCACAGTATCCAGGGACAATTTAATACTCTGCCCAAATAGTTCCTGTGACTGTCTATCCAGATAGTAAAATATTCTTTTAAAAACAAAAGTTTGTCTCAATATTTTAATGTCTTCAAAATCTAAAGGAGATGAGACCAACATTTATCAAAGAAAAATATGGAAGACAGTTTTATTGCCTCTGATCTCCAATTTATTATGTGACTTATTCCCAGTATGATTCTACTTTTTCCTTCTCTAAAGATTTTTTTCTCTTACTCATGCCTCAGTGTGGAGGATCCATTAACAGAGGAACCACATAAAAAGTAATTTCAAGGAAAAGCCTTATAAAATGTGAAAAATTAAAGCTGTGCTCAGATCCCATTAAGAAAAGAAATTGCCTTGAGGCATCCACTAAATATGTGAAATCCATTTCTGCTGAAGGGCTTCAGAGTTTATTTCTCTCTTACAAATGCAATTTCACAGCACAAGTTGAACGTTTAAACAAAGCAAAGCAGGATCTTTTCCCAGTTAGCGCCTCTTTTCCTTGATTGCTGCCAGGTCACCAAGTGCAAATTTACATGAGACTCCAAGATTAAATAAATCTCAACCAAGGGGCTTTAAGGGCACCTCTGCTTGGGAAGACTGTAAACCAGGAAATGCTCTCAGTATGGAGGGTTTACTGTTGTTATTATCAGTATTTATTTTGCTCAGCTTTATCCAGAAAGCTAGAGGAGGCTGTGGGTTTAACACCTCCTTTCCCTAAGTGGGTAGTTTAGGATCCCTGATACCCAGCTCCCTCTGACCTTCTGTTTCTGGTGCTGGAACCTCACATATTTCTAGTACAGCACCCTGGTTCATCTTCATCTCCATACATAAGATGAAAGGAAAAATAAAGGATCAAAAGAGGGAGCAGCCACCAAGGAGGATGTCTTGTCCCTGCTGAAATCCACCACTGCCAACTGCTTATTTCCCTCTGTCCCATGGAGAGGTGCATCTGCCATGCATTTTGAGGACCCTAGCCCAGCTCAGAGGGGCTGTGAGGAGGTAGCAACCCTTCCACCTTCCTACTGGAAAGAAGCTCTTTATCCAGACAGCAAGGCACTATCTACTTAGGCTCCTTGACTGAAACATCATGCTTTCTCCATAGCTATGGAACCACATCCTGGTGCCACCTCCTGGATGCAAATCCTTGCCAACACAAGCCACTGAGACAGGCTCTTTTAAGCAGATTCAAAACAATATGGTAATGTCCCTGCGCTGAATTCAGAACATTACTCCATAAAAATCCAGTGTACCTTGGGACAGGAGAGCAGGTGGAAAATTACAGTTTTCTCCTCTTCCAGACATGAGATCCTGCTGTCTGTTGGGGAAATGTACTTTGCCATCTCCTCAGCTAAAGTTTAATATCTAGGACCTGAGGTGCTAGATAGCTTTCTCCTTGCCCAAAGCAATGTTGCATGCCCACCCATCCCTGCAGCCCTGAGACAACAGACCCAGTCTGGTGGCAGCTGCCAGAGCTCTCTTCATCACTTTCCTCGGTCCTGCAGAATGAAAGATACCTTCAGTGCTGCAAAAGGCTTCAGTGGTCAGAAGTAACAAGCTGTCTGAACAGGCTTCAAAAATCATAAGTGGAAATTTGTACAAAATACCCAGAGAGGAAGAAGTGGGTTTTACCCATGTAATTTTCTTGCCTAGTCATAATTTCAAGGTAATATCTGGAGAGGAGAAATAGCACCTCTGAATGGTATTGGGGACCCTCTTTAAATGTAACAAACAAAAATGACTGCAAGCCTGATGAAAATTCAAAAGATTTCTAATCCAGCTAAAATATATGAAAGAGCCCCCTACTCTCTGGTCTATTTATTATTGGTTGCTATTTCTCAAATGGAAATAAATGATAACATTTTAGCCCATCGGCACAAAGCCTGTCCTCAGGAGCTGTATGCCAGCCCCCCAGAGTTTATGGTAATGTAAACTAATTGTGGCAGGGGTCTAGATCATGGGTGTTGCCTCTAACCATCCTGCTTCCAATGCAAACATTCAGAAAAGACTCTTCCCTTTAAAGTAAACTGGGGAGTGTGGGGGTGTAGAGAAGCTTTTCTAGATATAATAGTATTGCTTTAATGAAAGGAATGGGTTAGTTCTGGAAATGCAATACCACCAAATCAAAGCAATAAGCGACAACAAATTATCAGAATTAGCAGCTCTTCTTATAATTCCTTTGCAATATGTGTACTTGGCTAATATGGTCCCTGTTCACAGCTTCTGAATACCTAATTATAATGTGGTTCTTTCTATACAATTTTTCAATTTCCTTCTTGCTGAAAGTACTGGACCTTTTCTAACAGTTCTCTAGTTTCTGAATTTCCCACATGTTTCTTGGGCCTGAATATTTTATAATGTACATGCAACTGAACAAATACCTATATTCTTACACTGCCTGCTGAACATTTACTTTCTAACTCAAGATGTTTCTCAGTTCCTTCACTCTTCTACTTAACAGAAAATGCCAGTAATTGTTATGCATATTTTCTATTATAAGAAAAATTTTAAGGTCTCAATAACACGTTTAAAAATATAGCACAGCTCTGTAAAATTACTACAGATTTATATCACCATTACTGAGTACTTGATCCATTTTTTGGTAAGGTGAGTAAATATACTCATTGGGTTTTCTGTATAAAATTACTTCTAAACCAATAATGGAGGTACATTATAATTAAGCCAAATATATCTGAGAGAGACCCACATTTTGACATCAGTTACAGATGAGCAATCCTATCAAAGGATATCAAATTCCACTGATGCTACAGAGCAAAGGTTCTTCCCCTGTAATTACACTTTAGACATAATGTTTGTTGAAAAATCTAAACTGAGAGCTGGCACAACACCTGAAATTCAGCTTCAGTAGAAGACTTGAATGCTCCAGTATTTAAGGTAGTAACCCAGGACTTGAGGTTTCCAGCTTCAAATCTTTATTTCCTCATGGGTTTCTGCTGTGTGATCTTCAGTGAATCATTTAATGACAGTCTCTTTGAGGTGTTGCAGAATTTAACACCTGCTGTTTTCAGGGGAAGTTAAGATCTGAAAGACCTAAGACATTGTCTCTCCATGCCTCAGTTGCCCTGCTGTGAAATAGAAGACTTGCAGGGATAAGAGCCTTATCTGCTCAGGTACTACAGTCATGAAAGCCGATATGCATTGCATTTAAATTCTGCTCTCATTTTACTGAAGTACATATAAGCATTTAATACTTGGAAGAGCTTCTTAGGACTTTGATAATTTTTGAAATTTTATTTCTTTAATGTTTTCTATTCCGCTTTTCAACAAAGCATTAACTAGAGCAGCAAAATACCTTACTTTTTGACTAAATGGATTAATTTATCTCTTCTGTTGTGAAGATTGAAATGCTTGAGATGGACTGTTACTTGTAGCTCTTTACCTGGAAAGATTTCCAGTGTTAGGTGGTAATGGTCACTCTTCTTCATGACTTTAAGTATTCCTTTTTCAAAATCCTTCTCTCTTCACTCACCATCATTTTATGTGTTTTATATCTGTAGCATTGTCTCTTTTTTTGCATCTTTGACTCCTCTGCTTCTCCCACCACTCAACATGTAGTTTTTAGCCCTGATGAGAAGTCCCTTGGACACTCTTTACACCTTTTTTTTTTTTTTTGAGAAAATCCATCCCCTAAATATGTCTTTCAGATGCCACCATAACAAGCATGTCTCAGCATAGGGTCAGCATCAGTAGTGGTACCTGATAGAAAAATTATTTACTCTCATTTGTAAGAGATAAGGCCCTAGCTACTTTGGAAGTCAACTTGCTCACACAAAAAATAGACTAACATGAGTAACATATCCTTTATATTATGAGTCATCTTTTGGAGGGAATTTGACCATTTAAAAGAGAACAAGCTCAGGATGGTAATCCTTCAAAACTCGTGCACAAAATGGAAGAACATTTGAACCCTCTATGCTAGAAAGCCCATGTACCCAAGGGGACCTATTACAGACAAGCATTAATTGGTGAAAATCTGGGAGCTGCAGAAGCTGTTTGCTGAGAAGATGGCTGATTTGCATAGGCACATTGCTTAAGCACTTTGTAAATGACATTAATTAGTTATTTTACTATTTAAATTACCTTTAATTATTCTTGCATGCAAAACTTTGCACAGGGTGCATCATCCTATTTGTTTGTACCAGAAAGCATCTGTCAGTTGAATAGGAACAAAGATAAAGAAAGAAAAGCAGGACATTTCTCTTCCACTTTCATCTTGCCTTTTCTAGCCTGATAGCTTAAAAAAACCTCTTCCTCATTTTCTTTCAGAACTCCTAATGTTACTTGTCTCAATGTTACCAAGTTGATTATGATTATTATTCTTTATGAGGTAGAAATTGTCTCAGGCTGGGTGATCTTTCTGATGTCTCTAAATATACCCTCTAATTTTCACAGTTTTACTGTTTTACAGATATCTCTGTAGTTGTCAAAATTCAGCTGTGTGACACCGCACCCACAAATAGAAAGGCGCTACAGAACATATAAGTAACACTGGGAAAAGGGAAAGATGGAATAAAAGTTCTCCTCCAGTTTAGAGGTGAAAAAATAAAAGACAACAACATCCAATAATTTCACTGCAACACTCACCGAAAAAATAATGCCAGGTCTCTGAAATGCCAAGACTAAATAATTATACCATGTCTAACCCAGTAAGGCCAGGCTCACTAAGCATTTCTAGGTGCTACTGTGCTTCAGCAATAATAGACTTCCAAGCACAAAAGTCAGTAAGGTTTTCATTATGCTACAGTTGAAAAGATTTAAAAGTATCCAGAAACTAGAAGCAATGTAACTCTTAACTCAATAAGAACTCTTCAGCTATGTTACTGCCATATTAAGGGCAGTGTAAGCTCTCTACAATTCATTATTTTTTTGTCATAATTATTCTCTATTTAAAACTCATCTTTGACACTGTGTCATTTTGAAACTCTCAGTCATGCCCACAACTTAATTGGCCATATTCCTGTCCTTTTCTTGCTTGCCTAAGTCTAGTTTTAAAAAATTCTTTGTCTTCTGCTTCTTCCTTCCTTAGGAGGAGATTTTGACCTCCTTACTCTCTTTCTGTAAATGCTGTGCTTCACTGTCTTCTTGCCCTGCACCATATTTTGAGATGATCATATCTTCTAAAACAAATTAAACTACAGTTCTGTGCCACATTTATCAAACATATTAGAACAACCTAGATTTCATTCAGACAGTGTTTGTCGTAGGTCTTTATCCAACGTCTCCATCTACAGGTGACCTGAATGCCAAATATCTAGAGACTGATCAATTAACACACATAACAGCTAAAAAATAAAGATTGTATGTATGTCCTCAGGTTCCAGGAGGCTCCCAGTGGAGCTTTCTCACATGAAGAACTTGCTGTGCCTGTCTTTATGGATCTTGGACCTGTGAGAATCAAAGCTGGATATCCAGATAGGGTGACAACCTGATTTGACAGAGCTGCTTTCTTCTTCCCTCTATTCTGTCACAGAAAGCTGCTTCTTTCTATGTTCTAAGTCTTTCCTCACTTATCCCTTTCCTACTGAATTTCTCCTTCCCTCCCAAGATGTAATTTCCAGCTTCCAACCAGCTCCTAATGCTAGTGCTCAATAGCTGCTTATTCAATGATGACACCAGCACTTTCATGCTTCCTCTCAGGCAGTGTCTCAAGCTTTGAAGCAGTTCTCTGAAAATATGCCCCAATACACATATTGGTTCTCCTTCAGTTCTTGCCTTTTGCACAAAACACAAGGAAGTTTTGTAAACAAAAGCAACATATTGATCTCTGTAGTACTGGTCTATCATTCCTTGCTGCTATACTGTTATCTATCACACACAATAATTAAAATTTATAAACAGTCTTTCAACTAAGAGTGTTGGGGCCTGACTCCATTTCCATGAAAGTCACTGGTAGAGATTTGCCTCATTCTCTGTATTATATATATAATAGTATATATATTTCTTCATGGGATTTTCAGAGAGAAAATTCCTCCTCCTATAACTTTCCAGAATACATGCTACTACAAATTACCATTATATCTATTACATGAGGACCCTCACAGATGCAGGAACTCTGTTGTACTGTGGGGCATATATTGCCACCACTAAAAGACAGTTTCAGTCTGAAATGACTTCAGACCTTACTTTTCTATCCCATAACGTTATTGCCTGAAGGTCTTCATCTCCACGTGTCCCTCTGAACTCTCACCAGGGCAATCTGAAGGAGCAGAGTCTATTAGGACCCAGGTTCAACAGCCTCAGGCCTATAATCTGTTGGGTTTTCCTCAGTGCTGAATGGAAATAGTGAAGCATGAGAAATGCCATGGGTTTTAAAACTAATTGAAAGCTCTTAATTGAAATGAGCAAAGACAACTTATTCATTCATCCATATTTTACCAGAAAAATTAACTGCACACAGAATTAATTTATGGCACTTTGTTTAGACTTAAGTATAAATGAATATGAAAAATGAGTGACATGTTGGAGAAACATGGAGGAAAAAAAATCTGTATGGGAAAATATAACTGCCTGCCAAGAATCTATTAGTGAAATTTCAACATCAGATAATAATCTGATTATTTTCAGAACACAGGAAGAGTTCTGAACATATTTCCTTCTGTGTTATTAACTAAATCATAAATATTTTTGTGCACGTGCATGTGTTTGTTAACATGCTTGTGATTTTCACAAAGTTTAAAGTGGTCTAATTTGGAAGTGTCTTCTAATAGCTATTCCACCACATCCACATGGTGGGAGGGTGAAGGAGTTGGGAGCTTTTAACAACATAAACATGATGAAGGACTGATTACAAACTGGTAAGAAAGGCAATGGCTGTCCTTTCAGATTCCCATTTTACAGCTGCAGAAGGGATAAACAGAAAGAGGCTGAAAGCTTCAGGGTCAGAGGGGAAGTTAGTGGCAAAGGTAATCCTCCTCTGTCTAGACTCTCTAAACCCAAATCTATTGCCTCTTAATTCTTGTTATTTAGCATAAGGCTGAAGAGAACTGATTTCATGTTGGAAATGCCTCCGAGCACCATCACAAACTGTACTAATTCCCATCTTCACTCTGCCTTGCCAAGTGTTTTGCTGTTGGTAACTACTGGAAACATTTTGCCTGTTGCTCAAAGGAGCAGTTCCCGTTTCCTCATTTTGACTAATTCCACTTTTTCTCAAGGTAGATTTTCTTAAGATTATGGTGGGTATTAGCTAGAATTAGTTATAGTGATGGCTGGAGTGGGGGAACAGAAAAAGAAAGAAAAAGGTAAAGACACAGTGAATGAATGCAGCACAACTGGATTGATTTCAGGGTAAAATCTTCCAATGCCATAATCTCTTGCTAAGTTCTAATACAGCATGTCTTCCAATTACAGAAGTCTGAATTCGGTGCATTGTTGGTAGCATTGATTCTAAAAAATACTTTGGAGTCCTGTTCTTCGTCACCATCCCTGAAAGTATTCCCACTCTGAGGGTGTTGATGGGATGTGCTTGCCAGAGTCAGCTACCTGCCAGTGTTCTTAGCAGATTTTGACAGAGAATACTGAACACTGAACAGCAAGCTTGATCCTTTGATGACGAAAAATAGATGAGCAAATTAAATCTTCTGGAGAAGAATTCAGGTTAAATTCACTCAGCAATTGAGGGGGTGGTTCAGTTAGTTGATTGGTTTGCTTTGGTCAGGGAAAACAGTTTAAAACTGAGTTGAGTTTTATCAGCTTTGCAAAAATAAAGTCTATGGTACTTGAATATATTTCTCACCATTTAATTTACAGTGGATTATTGTGGCACTTTCAGAAGTATGAAATATAAAGATTGGAGCAGGGGATTATGAACTCATCTTGAAAATGGGAAATTGGCTGAAAGATTGAATGCTATTCTTCATAAATATATTTAAGTTTGGAAAGCCAAAGGTGTCAAAAGGCAAAACCATGTGAAATGTATTCATGAAAATCCAAATATACCACAAGGGAAAGGTTTCATGGCACTTGGAGTGTTTGGCAGCAGCCACAAATGCTGGAGACATGCATCTGTATGAGAAGAGACCAGAGCTGCCCACCCCAACACCAGTGAACATTCAGCTGTTTCCTCATCTCCCTGCATTTCTCCCAGTCTAAAAGAGGGACTGGCTTTCTGCCACAGATGTGCTCTCTGGTGCTGAACTGATGGTTGTCTTCTTTCCACCTTTTCCACTAGATGGCTGCTAATTTTGAAACAGCTTTGTCTCCTGCCTCAGTTTCTCTGACTCTGTTAAGGAGCTAATAAAGTTAATTTCCCTAATTGCTAATTTCATGTTTATTTGCCTTGAAATCTTCAGCCAGTAAGAACTGTTAGAGTTCAGTGCTATTATTTCTGCACTGAATACATGAAGGCAGCCCTTTGCTGTGCAATGGTATTTATTCACTGTTTCACCATTTATAACAGCTGTACAGCCAACCAACATAACTTTAAGGTTTCTGATATAAAGAACCCAGAATTGACCTCGAGTATTTCTTACTAGATGTTGTTAACAACTAACAAATTAATTTGGAATAGGTGAAAATATGTTTTCTAGAAATTAATTTCAAACCTATTTGAAATGTTTATTGCTTGAATAGAATTTAATTTCATTTTTAGTTTTGTTTTTGGTTTGTTTTGTTTAACTTCTGAAAGATAAAAAGTGTCTAATCTGAATTACGTTTAACCACTTTGCCCAGTAAAAGGCTAAGCATGCATTTAAACGCTTGCCTGAAATGCAGTCTCCAATTTTTCCTCACTATCTACATGTAACCTCTTTCTACAAGATTGAGATTTTTTCTTTTCTAATTTCATGTATCTAAAACTCCATTTTAAACTGTATCCCTTTTAACAGATAATTCAAATTTATTTTTCTCTTTCTTGAAAAGTGAGTTTTTGCAGCCTCTGCCATAAAGCAAATGACAAGCTTGACTCTAAGCTACATATCAACTAATTCCATTCAATACCAATAATTAGTCAGAGGTGTCTTGGACAGTATGACCAAATAAAAGCTGTGCTCAAAGAAATCCCAATTCTCCTAATTTCAGGACTGATAGAGTCTTTGCTCTCGAAGCCTAAAATAAATAAATAAATGAGGCCAAGGAATTCATTTGAAATATTAATTAAAATGCAAATTAAATCCAGATTGCATGGGCTTTAAAAACTCTCTCTGAAGTTTCCATGAATATAAAGCATGTGACAAGCTACTGTTTTAAATGATCTGCATAAACATACATTGTTGAAAAACTGCTTGACTTGAAAATAACCTTACCAACACCACGAACTGCGAATAATGAGGGGAAATCTTCAGCAGCAACAGCTTTCATTACTGACAACCCTGTTTGTCAGGCTCTGCAGCGTGGCAGGAGGGAAGGCGATGTGACGTACCCTGGCCCACTACCACTCCTGCCCATCTGTGGCGGTGGCCGGTTGCCGGCATTCCAGGCGGCACGCCAGCTCCGGCGGGATGTGGCGTGCCAAGGTGAAACAGCTCTGTGAGAGCCAGTGGTGCATAACCACTGCCAGCCAGCAAGGCAGGACAGCCCACCACCCTGGCACCACACCCCTGGCATGTGCAACCACGCCAGCCATGCTCAGGCATCACACATTCCTTCCCACCCAGAGTAACCAAAAGCAGAAAACACCTAATTCTTCCCTTCACCACTAACAAGCGCCTTTTTCTGCAAAGCCTCTCTTTGACTCAGTGCTGCAGATGAATTGCTGTAAGAGAAAGGCAAAAGAAATAAGGGCACCACCTGAAGCAGAGACTAACACAGGCATCTAGAAATCCTCTCTCTAAATATTGTCTTAATGTAAAATGATGTTGTTGGCAGATTACAATCTCTGTTTAATTCACTTTCAAATCCCCACTCCCAAAAGCAAGCCTTGTGTCTACTGGGAAAGGGTTTGTTTTACTTCTGACCAATAGACTTTCTATAGTTTGCCTGGGCAACTACTTCTGACCCTCTGCCAAGCACTGTAACCCTGTTAACTGGCCCTGGGAGCGGGCTGTGGGATGGCCAAGGCTCTGCTGAAATGGGCTGTGGCCGAGTCACGCCACTGAGCAACACAACCTCAAGGCACTTTATGAGGAAGATAAATGACGTTCAGGATACAATATAAACAAAGAATCTAAGTACATCCCCACCGTCTTGGGAACACCAGACTGTCTGGAAGAAGCTTGTACGGCATGAACATGATGAAAGTGTCCACAAGGAAGAGAAAGATTCTGCCTTAGGAGCTCCAGTGGAGTCATAGTAAATAATGCATAGGGCCACATGCCGAATGACAAAGCCAATAAAAGACATCAAACATCTGCATGTCCTTTGAGCCTCATCCATCCTGCTTGCCAAACAGGCAGGTGTTCAGAGAAATAAGAGAATCTAACTATGGATGAGAAGAGCCAATCAAAATGCAAAACCACTAGTAGCTGAGTTCAGGTTACAAGGCTGCCCCTCTCTGGTATTTGCTAGTCTCTAAATGCAGGACTTTGTAATGAAAAAAAATTTAATGTGAGTTTGAGGTGTGGCAGTTAATATATGAATATTATGCTGCCCCCCCTGGGGAGAGCTTCTAGGAACAGAAGTTTAATACAATCTAATTTCTGTACCTGGAAGAGTTGACCTCCCAGCATTTCGTCAGCCATTGAAACCATTGGTGTCCTTGGCCATTTCTTTATAGCTGTAAGCTGTACCAAGACTAATTAATGCTGTTGAAAGATCTGGCTCAGTGGGAAACACCATCTAGATGTGATGATCTTGCCTTTAATTTCTGAGCAGACTTGCTTAAAACAAAGTCAGGTATCTTGGCACAGAAGAACCCTTTGTTTTCAGAGCTATCAGACTTTAAAGTATTTTTTCACTTAATTGAAATAAAATTTCCCCAGAGTGCTGGAGTCTGCTCTTAATGCATGTGCGCAGCTCTAATTAATGTTAATTATTTGCATTCACCAAGGGAAGAAGCCTATTACTTCAGGTACCTACTTGGAATATGTTACTTTAGCCTTTCATATGACTCCAAGTGGTACACTCAAATGGAAGGATGCAGCTCTCTCAAAATCCAAACATCTAGTGCCTGAAGGTAATCCAGATTGAGTGTAGGACAGGAGGTACTACACCATAAATAGCTTCCTGCACCACACAAAGTCTGACTCACAGAGCTTGCACACACAGCAGCACAGAGATCACTGCTAGTTCATTTTCCCTCTGCAGATTTGGGCAGGGGAAGCATTTCATCAGATGCTTGAACATGCATAGCCAAATGGGCCATGAGCCCCGGTACCACATTGCCTCAGCATAAACAACAAACAAGGACTGCTCAGGCTGGGACCACACAACAGGTCAGTGCTAGATCCAGAAACAAAGCCCAGATCTCTGGAGATCTAAGCTCAAGTTTTATCTACTCAGCTACACTTCATTTTGTGTCAGGGCTGAAGTCTCCAAGGGATGTTATTTTAGAGCACCGCTGAAATAATAAAGCAGGACAGATTTATTCCAATTGAAGAATGTGGTCCATACACTTTTGCTGTAAATAAACTGCAAAACCTGGACATCTCCCATGCTCTGCACCACACATACAAGTTCATCCAAATTCATCAACCTTGCCAGCATCTTTCTAGATGGTTACTCTTTAACTAGGGCTTTATTGGATGGCTGTAACCGAATTTGTTGCAGCTGCGTGACCCTGGTTCGTTTTTGGAATGGAGCAAGCTGTGGGAGGAAGTGCCAAGTGGGAGCCCACCTGCCAGGCAGCCACTGTAGCTAGAAAGGAGCAGTCTGAATGTGCAAAATCTGGCAGGTGGCAAAGATGTGCTGTTTATTTTTCCTAATGACAAAATTAGCACATTGATAATAATCAAACAGAGCTGTGTGCAATGGGGGTTTATTTAATTAACAAATGTCCTTTTTCAGGTATGAGCAGGACGCAGGCACTGTGCTCATCCATGCAAGCTGTCACTCACGTCCCTGGAAAGCTCATATGCAAAGTGCCTTCAGCTTCCTTTGTCTGGGTTTGCTCTGGAGAGGAGGTGGTTCCTACTTGCCTTTTTTAATCACGTATTCTCTTTCTGCAGAATGTTATATTCTTGCTCACATCCAATAACACAGATCACATCTAATAGAATAGATTGCTTTGAAAAGCACAGTGGAAAAGGCTTTCTTCCAATATGTGCCCACAAAGTAGTGTTGGGAATGCTGCCTCCTGCTACTTTTAACTATAGTACATCGCAGCTGCCTGATTGAAATTGGCTTTTTCTTATTAAGTTATCTGTGGCTTTAATATTTAATATATAGAAACATCTTACTCCTTGACTACCTTTATGTAATACAGCGGTTTCACAGGCACGATCATTCCTTTTGCTAGTATCCAGCTCTAGGGACCCACCCAGTAGCAGAAGTCAATAGTGGTGATACAACTGTTCTTCTCTGGGTTTATGTTATGCATTGAAGGAGTTGGTGCAGCTGCTCAGAGTTGCATTGGTCTGCCTATGTAAGAGGGAAGTTGATCAACAGACGTGACAGAAAAGATTTTTCTGTTGTATACTGTCCTTCAGAAAGAAGGCAAGTAAGGAAGAACAGCAGTAGACTCTTTATACAAAAGTCAGTTCAAACAGTAGCAGTTGTTTTCAATTTACCCCTGCTCAAGGGACATCAGCACACTGAACTTTCTTACAACTGAGTCATAAATTTCTAACTCCAACAGCTTCCCTTTAAAAAAAAATAGGAGAAGAATGTTCAAGATATAAAACTCAGGTTTATCTTCTACTTATTAGTGATTTGCTCTAAAGAGAGATCCTAGCCTCAAACTTAACAAATTTGCCACCAACTTCTCCAAGACAAGGATATTCAAGTGTTATGTTTTCACTCATTCTTTCATGGAGATAAGGTCCAGATGTGAATTAAAAACACTTATTTCCTCAAACCTCATGGCTGGTTTGAAATAAAGTTTTAGATTTCTTTTGCTTCAACTTTGAATTTTCCTCATTCTGTTTCATTCTGCTTTTTTACTATTTTTATCAGCACTGAAATCTCTTCTAGGCAAGTTCAGATAGCCCTAATCAGTGCTCAAGAGTTTTCAGGGTAGTCAGTACCTTGTAACCAGTGACGAGGTAAAACTTTAATACTCCTTCAGTAAGGGCAGCTGTGTAATCTAGGCTTGAATTTCTCTAGCTAGCCTGGCTAATTTGGAGTTGGTAAAAGATGGAAGCAGATTTAAGAGATGAAATTAAAAGGATGCTAACCATATATCAGCTCAGGAAAGGAATGTTCCTACCAGCACCTCTAGGGGTGTTTAAAGAGGTTTGTGGCATTGTAGGAAGCCTAGCACAGCAGTCATGGTTGAGATGGGAGCACCTCATCAGATAAATAGCTACAAGCGGAGTCACTAAACACCTTCATGATGCTGGGACAGAGACAGAGTCAATGAGATGAGATGAGATGAGCCAGTAGGAATGTGACAGGAAGGCAGAGGAGGATGTGAATAGATTAACATTGCAACCAAGGCTTGTATATTCATCATTGTAACTATTCATTGAAGGGATCAAAGAGCTGCAGGTAAAAGGTCAGAAAAGAAGGGATTATAGTTATCCAGGTGCATGTGACAAGATTACACTGGAAAACTGCAGAGTAGGATTTTGAGAAGTGTGGATAGGAGCTAAAAAGGCAGAATCAAAGCTGAAAACCATTCTCATGTAGAGCCAGAGAAATTTGGAAGCCAGTGTTTGTGATAACAAAAAAGAGCTGGAGTCCAAAAATAAATTGAATTTGATCAGGAGATGACAAGAACACAGGGCCGATGTGGGATTGAATGGAGAGCAGGGGTCAGGAGCAGGCTGTGTGGCTGAAGACAATAGAAACAGGAGGTGAGTTAATTCTCAAAATGAGTTGAGCAGTGCCTTTTTAAAAGGGGCTAAATGCAAAGAAGAGGCATATTAAGGATTGAATTAGTAATAGAGAAAGGAAAAGGACATGGAGGCAAAAACTTCTAAAAATAATAATGTAATTAGTGATGTTGGCATAGTAAATATCAAAGTAATAAAATCATTCTTTGCTGCATTTGGAGTTAAAGGAAATGTTGCTGAGGCTGGAGAGACTTGCTTTTTCTTTCATATGTGATTTTTAAAAATGCGTGCAATGGGTATTATGTTCATTATCAGCAATCAAGCTTGGAGCAAAGGAATAGGTAAGGAGGAGGAAAGAAGAGAGATCCAGAACTGTGCATTTAGCCAATTTTGTTGTTCTATTTGTTGTGGAAGAAACTTTATAATAAAATCTGAAATTACACATGCATATATACACGTATATAACTTTTAATTCAAAGCACTGAAAATAGTAACTCATCCTAGAGATGGATATCCTGGGCTTTGTTTAAGGCATAATCTCTATTCCTTTTGAGTTTATGGAGCAAGAAGAGCTGTTGAAATTGAGTGAAAGCTGCAGATAGAGTCTTTAATCAATCTCAAAAGCTGTTTATTGCAAGTATACTATAAAGCAATAGAGATTAATGTCAGTTTCTATAAATCACAGCAAAAAGCATCTTCTCTTTCACTGCCAGAGGTGTAAATATCATTCCTTTTTTCTCAGATTTTGCTGTAACATGTTAGCTGCAGAGGTCCTTCAGGGGAAGAGAACACAAGCACAGAGTCATGTGCTTCTAAAAAAAGTAAATTTAAAAACAACTGTATATTTATTTACAAAACTGGAATCTGCTGGAAGTTTTAGGCACCTAGTTCCTATTGAGCAGCTTTTGAAAATGTCAACCCATCTACAGAGGAGAACTGCCAATTAACTGCAGCTACCAATGGGGCAGGAACCAGGCACACAGCGAGCAGCAAATTGTCTTTCCAGTGCAAATCCCACAGGTTCCAGACAGTGAATACAATAGACATATCATCATTTTCTTTCCTTGTGAAAGCAGTGGTTGGGCATTTGATATTACTACCTGACAAAAGAAATCATAAAAAATTCCTGGGGCATATTCAAAAAAATATCTCTATTCATGTGGCTTTAAGCCTATTTCTGTTCATTTATGGCCTTATACTGTAAGAAATGGACTTAAAGTGGAGAGAACAGAAAGCTGTGGGACAGCTTGTGTTGCAAAACTAAGATGCAAAATAGAAAGTTGTTGCCATACAAGGGAGTGAACACAAGAGCTGGGCTTGCCCACCACTCCTGGCAGTCCTGCCCTCCCATCGTTAGCTGTTAGGTGTTGAACACCTCTACCAATACCACATAAAAAACTTCAATAGCTGCCCTATTATTTCTGCCCTGATCCATATGAGCTGCAAAGCATCTTCTGCAGCTCCACAGACTACCTACCTAGAGAGATATCCTGCCTTTGTGACAAGGTGGCCAGACCTTCTTGTACCAACTGTGAAGAGAGATTCTCCCTCCTCCAGAAGGAAAGTCACAGTGTTTAAGCTAGGCTGCTCCTCTGAATCCTCTGAATCTGGAGCAATCTTTCCATATACAATGACTGTACAGGGGGTTGATAGAAATGATCCTCTTGGGTTAGGCACTTAAAATTTCTAGGGCACTTCAGGGTAAATGATGTGACTGCACAGCAGTGTGCACACAGTTTGATCTTAAGGAAGATAAAGTAGAAGATAAGTTCATTCATCTGAAAAGTAGGGACCAGTGTCAATCAAAATACTGCATTGTAACAGGCAGGCCTTGAGAGAAAGTGTCTTACCTGAGGTCTCCACATACCAGCTGGAACTCTGCAAAAGGCCATGACAGGTTGAAGCAAGACACAAATGCTGAGACCTTGGCAAAATGTTCAGAAAAAGCATCATCATACTGAAATGTCTCACAAGATGCTAGCAGAAAAATTCAAAAACTATCCTTTGCTGAACATAAAGTTGTGCATAGGCTGAGACTAAGAAAAATGTATTTTTATGTGGATCTCATTTCCTGAGCTCAAAGGCAGAATAGTGAAGTAAGATTCAGTCATTGCATTTGGGCAAAGTTCCTACAAATCCCCCACTGATATATCTGAATAGTTTTTTCTGTTATCGTTCTTGTTAAATAGCTGAGATGTTTGAATGGAATATTCATTGAGATTCAACACCAAGGAAAATATCACATGGATTAAAATCCAGTTTCAGAACGTAAAACTATGCCACAATGTTTTACTGAGTCCCACACCAAAGGGTAAAGCAATGATGAAGTGCTAGGCTACCCAGAGTGAACTCAGAGATTTTTGCTTACTGACTTTTGATAAAAACTTTCAAGGAAAGAATATAGTCATTCCAAAAGCATTTAATAAATGTTAAGATACTAGTTCTGTCTTAGTTAATTAAACTTAAGGAACATGGAAGTGGATAAAAGTTCATTAAAAAGGTACAGGCTGATGGTGAATTGGAATACTAATTGAGCTTTTATGTGCAACAAAAGAGATACAAATGGAAATGCACTGTTATTCTAGTGAATGCCTCACATAAAAGGCCCCAATGGAGCAGAGAATGCATGAAGAAAATTGGATTGTAAAATCTCTGAGATAAAGATCAGTTCTATGAAACACGATGCCCCATTGCTTGCTTTTCTATTTTGAGAAGATTCTTTTAATAATGCCAACAAATGATGCAGTGACTGCTATAGGTGCATTTGAAAGTTTCACAGTCAGATTCAGAAACGAGGCAGTTAGATTTAGGGCTTACAAAATAGAAGGTGATGTGATGGGACCTTCACTTATTTAACGGTATGTTTGAGTATCACTGGCTTAAAGAGCATGAAACCTTAGATTAGAAAGAGTCATATATTCCAATGCTGTTCTTAAACTTTAGGAGTGTAGTGGTTATTTAGTTTGGAAAACCTTTCTCCAGTACAATTTGTAGCATAACCCTGAAATGCATATGAACTGTCCAAGCTTAGAGAGAAGAAATGGGGCTGGGCTGGAATGAATATACAAAAAATTGTTTCTGAATGTTGGAGGACACAACTGAACCATGTGCTTCTCCCTGGTTTTCCTCCTCCAGTAACAATAACTGCCTTGCATCTCCAAGCCAGCTTCTGAGATGCTCCTTGGGGCTGCAGCTGACTTTTTACTAGCAATAGCAGTGGTAGTAACATACTTCCTTGAAAGATCAAAAAGAAGGTACAGGTACAACATTTCCCACACCTTTTGGAACCCAGTTTATCTTGGAGCATTGACAGCCAGTAAAGAAAATTCTGGAATGGCAATAGGAAAAGCTAAGAATCTACACTGAGAAGGGCTGAATTTCAGGGCATTTTTCCCTGCATGAAGTAAATGTTCATTGTAGGGCGAATAATGACTTTAAAATGTACTTTGTTTTAATTATGTGTAGAACCAGAACTGTTCATATATTAACCTCCATATAGAATTGTCCAAATATTGTTATGTGGTCACATCAGATGTAATTTGAACTGCACCCAGAGTTCACAAGATATTGAATCTGGACTTATGTCCTCTAAGTCCAGACAGAACAGTCTCTATGCATGTAAATTACCATTAAAAACTCCATTGATCTATTTGAGTTTTTCAGCTATTTTGTAAGATAATTTTGACTGCACAGAGACATCTCCAGACAGCCTAATTTTATCTACATCCCTGTGGCTTCAGTGGTGTCTAGCCAGGAGGAATCATTAGGCACAGGGACTCTGGTGGGATTTCAGATGTTAGGGAAATGTTTGTAAATGTAGGGAGTGCCCTGTCCTGGAGTGGACTCCCCAGGAAAGGGAAAGGAGTGCTCATTATTGAAGGTTTTAGGGAGCAGCTGGTAGGAACACCATAACTATACATCCTTGCTTTGGGAGAGGGAGGAACTAGATGACCTTTCATCTGCCTTTCAGCCATATAAGATTATCGTTATACAGTCACAGTGGTTTCTGTCAAAATAGCTTCAGGGTACCTCACAATATAGAAAAAATTAAATTCTGATGTAAACATGAATCCTGTCAAGTCCAATTTAAAATACATATAGACTTGGCATTCCTGTTATAAAAATATAATAGACCTAAAATTGCTATGCCTAATTATTTAGGGGGTTTTATAGATTATTCTTAAGCTTCCATGTCATATAGGAAGAGCCATAAAAAATTCAACTGGTGTTGAGCCAAGTATACAAAAATGAAAAACACTTCTTATGGGAACCATGTTTCAACCACATACCAACATGACAGAAATGTAGGGAGACTGCCATGATCCTTGGTAGGGCAAGACAGATGAGATCATATCCACATGCAAACTGAAAACCTGATCCAGGATGTGCACTGAATCATGAGTTTCTCACTGCAACCAAGATTGCCTGAAGGCTTCAGCCTGTGCTAGTCACAGATGATGGGCTAAAGAGCAATCCAAACAAAACACAGACATTTTCAGGTCTCAGTAATTTGTTTACCTACAGAAATAAACCCATGTGTTTGGTTTTTGGCTGGTCCCCTCCAGTAATTCCAGTTTAGGACAGGCCTTGATTTTCCCATCTCCTACAGGTAGTGATATTCACGTGAGTGAAATCATTTTGCCTGTAATGACAACCAACACAAAGGAGAAAGGGAAGAAGGAAATTATATATTAGTATGCTCTGGCACTGTTAATTTCCACTACTTGGTAAAATCCAAATACTACAGACACGGGCTCAACTGAGCTGTGAAGGTTATTTGATTTCTTCATGTTCTGCTGATGGTTTACCATCTGTTGTCCTGATAACAATGCTAAAGGGAGTATTCACACTACTGAAATGCCCCCTGGTAGCACATCTCTCCCCATGTGTTTCTCCAGTATGGCTCTTCCCTCCATATCCTCCCTCTCATACCATCTCTAAGTTAACATTCTTCCATTTACTTTGATAATCCTGATGCCTTTTCAATCGTATTTATTTTCACCTCACTGGCATTCATATAACCTCTGGCTGTGATCTTATCAGCTCCCTGGGGAAAGTATTCCTGTAACTGCCTATTGAGGAGTTCTCCCCTCTATTCTCCAAAGAAGCCAGTCACTGTTAGAGACAGAACACAGGATTAGGCAGACCACTGCTTTGATCCAGCAGGCAAATCCCTCTTGAAGCAATTGAAGTTGGCTTTGGGTAGTGATTAAATGAGGCACCGCTAGAGAAAATCCAAAGTGTTGTAGGAAGCCTTATTGGATACAAAACAGTTTTCTTTCTGAATCCGCAATGCCCAAGCAAATTCATGTTACTTTGCTGCTTCAAAAGCTATGCAACTAAAGGAGCAACAGAAAGATTCTCATATCCCTGCCAATACAGACATGCTACTTCACCGTACTGCTGTGTCCAAGATAAGACTTTCAGTGTGTTTGTGGCTTAGTGCCCTAAGTGTGGTGTGCTGCCTCATAGCATGATGCTCTCTTTCCTGCTATCACCCTTTCTCCCCAGGTTACTTGCAGTTTTCTTCGGATGCTTTTTAATGGAAAGTTTTCATCATCACCTCAGATCTCGAGGACTGAAAAAGATGCCCCTGTGGCTCTGGACTAGAAACTGTCTCTTCATTTCCGAGCCTCTCATGTAGCACTGATTGCAGAGTCATTATCTCTGCATTTGCAGAGAGGTTTGTCCAGCTCCATCCTTCTCCAGTCACTCAGGCTTAGCTCAACTTTGTACATGCCTCTCTGCTCTGAAGGAGTTTGGGCAAGATCCCTGAAAGCACAGCTTTTCTTTGTGGCAAGACCAAGGAAAAACAGCAGTGCCCAAGAAAATGACAGAATAAATTATTAAAAGCTACAGCTATCAGTCCAAGAATTTTCATTTATAAATAAAGTCTTACTGGCTTCAATGGAGGCAGGATCAAGATCTTAAAGTACATAAATGGATACACACTTGAAATAAGTAAAACAATCCTTTATTTTTATTGAGGTAGAAATAAGACCAAAAAAAATGCAAAAAAGCTGGGATTTCAGCTGTCATTTTTTATAGAAATTGTTTGTAGAGGATGAGAGGGTTGATACAAGCAATTAACTCACATTTCACCAGATCAGCAAAACAATGGATTATTTTTCTTCATTTACACATCCTTTACTCTGAGTTTCTGGGGAAACTTTGCAAACATCCTTCTGTAGTTTCATCCTGAGACAGGCTCTGCACAGGGAGCCTCCCACATCACAGTTTTTAGGAGGTGTGGTGGTTTTCCTGAACTGCTGCAGGCAGCAATGCAGCAGAATTCTGTTTTAAAAGGCCCAAGAGGTTTGCAGTTAATTACTGGTTTTCAGGATTTTCAGAGAAATGCAGTGCTGAAGTGATCTAGGCCAATCTCCCCCCTCACTCTTTTGCCCTTCTTTTGACCTTGTGGTGACACTGTCTCTGCTGCGGATTTTGGAAAGAAGTCAAGTAACTAATAAATGCACCAGGCTGCTCCTTTACAGGACTTTGCATCTGGTCTGGAAGCTACAGTTATTAACTCCTCTGGCAGCCCATCATTTAATTTACCTGCTACTCACCCCTTTTGAGCATCCAGAGCATAATCCAGTCCACAAGAGCCCTGCTATAGCTGGTGTGCAGGAAATCATTGTCCTATTCCCAATTTATCTAATGTAATCACTTCATTGCCTTCCTATAAGAGCTCTATCCCATCAAGAAGCTTTGGAATAATGTAAAGACATTAGAGATTAGAATCTATCGATCCTGAAGTTCATAAATTTAATGAAAAATCATGATTCTCCAAAGGAACTTAATCTTCATTTGTTCTGTCAGTGGAGGTGTCAAGAATTAGTTTATGATTCATTAACCCATTGCCTACTGCTACTTTTTCCATATTCAGCTTTTCAGGAAAAGGAAAGATACATTGTGTGCACTTACATACAGTGCTTTCTCTTAGCTGCTGTACTGGAGACACCAACTGATAGTCTCTGGTTGTAAAGTGATAATGGAATGTGGTTTCTCTTACTGACTTCAACTCCCTCAGCTGATCCTCATATGACTTAGTCTCTAGACCCTTCCCCACCTCCATTGCCCTTCTGTGGACTCACTCCAGCACCTCACTGTCTTTCTTGTAGGGAGGGGCCCAAAACTTATTAAAAATTCTGTCTAGCATCAAGGGATTGGTCTTGTTATTAGTTTCTTCTACTCCCTGTGTAGAAAGATAATTTGACTTATTTTTTTGCCAAAAGTTTAGCACCTCTGACTGCTGCTCTCATCCCTAACGCTGGCATGAACCCTTCCAGTTAAGAAGAGTGTGTTTTCAGCTAAGCAGCCCTGGCACCAGATGCTGCACAGTTAAGCTATAGAGACCTTATAGGAAAATACTCATGCTCAAGTCTTCTTCACCCTAATAATATGTTCCCCAAATAACTCTGTGTATTTCTGTCCCACCACACACTGCAGTACACAGATCTTTCCTGTTTTGGATGCCTGTTATTTTGTCTGCCCCATAAAACCTTGTGATGAAGTCCATAGTCTTTTGGACACATTGAGAAAAATCCATAATCAAGGGGAGTAAAAATAAAAAAACAACCCCAAAAAACCCCACAAAAAAACCCCCACACCAACTTATGCAGGAAGTGTGGAGAAGAATTTTAAAATCTCTGACATTTCTTCCAGAAGTGCTATGTGAGGCTGTTCAGATCTGCTCTGCAACTCACAGAAGTCAATGGAATTCTATTCATTGATTTCAACAAACTTTAATGCCCACCTTTGATCTCCACTTACCCCTTTTCAGCTCATAAGGTTTTTCCCAGCACTGATGTAAATAATGCAATGCAAACTTGACTTCAATCTTCTTTTGTCCTACACTTATTTTGTTACCCAAAAATACTCCTTCCTCTGGTGTCATGAACAACAACCACATTTAGATTCTAATATCAGGACAACTGCCCATTTTGGAGAGGAAACAGAATATCTGGAAGAATATCACAGTCAGAGTCATCTGGGTTTAAATAACTCACCCGCCCAGACCCACTGCCAGCTGTGACAGTGCTGCTGCCAGTCCCTACACAAAACGAACTTGCAGTGTGATACACTGCTCAGGCTTGGGCATGACTGAATGAGGAGAAGGCTCTGGATGTGGATCTGGACTTCAGCAAAGCCTTTGACACCATCTCCCACAGCATACTCCAGGAAAAGCTGGCAGCCCATGGCTTGGACAGGGGCACTCTGTGCTGGGTTAGGAACTGGCTGAAGGGCCGGGCCCAGAGAGTGCTGTTAAATGGGGCTGCATCCAGTTGGTGGCCGGTCACTTGTGGTTCCCCCAGGGGTCAGTGTTGGGCCCAGTTCTGTTTAGTATCTTTATTGATGATCTGGATGATGAGATTGAGTCCACCATTAGCAAATTTGCAGATGACACCAAGTGGGCGGGGGAGTGTCAATCTGCTGGAGGGTAGAAGGGCTCTGTAGAGGGACCTGGACAAGCTGGATAAACAGGCTGAATCCAATGGTATGATATTTAACAAGACCAAGTGCCAGATCCTGCACATTGGCCACAACAACCCCCTGCAGCGCTACAGGCCGGGCACGGAGTGGCTGGAGAGTGACCAGGCAGAGAGGGACCTGGGGGTACTGACTGACAGCAGCTGAACATGAGCCAGCAGTGTGCCCAGGTGGCCAAGAAGGCCAACGGCATCCTGGCTTGTATCAGGAATGGTGTGGCCAGCAGGACCAAGGAAGTGATTCTTCCCCTGTACTCAGCACTGGTGAGGCCACACCTGGAGTGCTGTGTC
>JAWWLV010000183.1:12876969-12894226 GCA_035041135.1 Platyrinchus mystaceus | reverse complement strand
GAAGTGATTCTTCCCCTGTACTCAGCACTGGTGAGGCCACACCTGGAGTGCTGTGTCCAGTTCTGGGCCCCTCAATTTAGGAAGGACATTGAGGTGCTGGAGGGTGTCCAAACAAGGGCAACAAGGCTCGTTAAGGGCTGGAGCACAGGTCCTATGAGGAGAGGCTGAGGCAGCTGGGGCTGTTTAGCCTGGAGAAGAGGAGGTTCAGGGGAGACCTCATCACTCTCTACAACTGCCTGAGAAGAGGTTGGAGAGAGGTGGGGGTCAATCTCTTCTCCAGGAAACTATCAGTAGGACAAGAGGGCACAATCTTAAGCTGTGCCAGTGGAGGTTTAGGTTAGACATTAGAAAGAAGTTCTTTACAGAGAGAGTGATCAGACATTGGAATGGGCTGCCCAGGGAGGTGGTCACTGTCCCTGGAGGTATTTAAGAAGAAACTGGATGTGAGACTTAGTGCCATTGTCTAGTTGACTGAGTGGTGTTGGGAGATGGGTTGGACTCGATGATCTCGGAGGTCTTTTCCAACCTGGTTGATTCTGTGATTCTGTGTGACTTCAGGCAGCAGCAAGAGGTTGTTCTGCCTCTTGACAATGTAAAACTGTTGTTTTCCTCATGAGCAGAGCTGGAAGATCATAGAAGAAGGCAGCCTGTCTCCTCCCTAGGCAAGCACATCAAGGGAAGTAACAACCATGCAGCAAGAGATGTGACAAATGGCCTCTTTCATTATCTCACTACTATTCTCAATTAAGCATCCTCTCATGGGACTGATCTTTCCGATTAAAACCACATGCAGAAAATAAGAAAGATGAAAATGGCTGAAAGTCTTGGGGGAAAAAAGAAGTATCCTGAGTTACCAGTTAGTAGAGAAACTCTTTCTGTGTATATTTTGACAGAATTAGCAAAGGTAAATGATTCTGGGAGGGCCATTTACTATACTGGGTCACTTAAGAATCACAAGAGTACCTTTAGAATTTAGCTTTTGCTTCAGAAATTCACTCCAAAAATTCTTCTGTAAAGGAAAGGTACATGGTTGACTGCACTTTTTCTCACTTTCTTGCTTTCTCTCTCTCCCTACGTAGCTATATGGCCAATAGCCCTTAGCAATTTTTCTTTAAAATTCTGCCTATAGCAAAGTTAAGATGCAGGCACAAAGCCCCAGGCTCTCTACACTCTTAAGTATTTCAGCTTCAGTATCCTTCTAAATTGCTGTCCTAGAAGCAAGGAGTGAAAACAGCCAACATTTCAGCCACTTCTTATGCATACTAACCACATGCTTCTGCCTGTACCTTTTTTAGAAAATATAATCTCTGTTCAGTGAGAGCTTAAACTGAAGAATGCCAACAGTGTGCCCTCAGTACTTCTATACCAGGTTCACTAACAATAGTGATTATGCCCTTAGTTTTCAGGTCCATGCAGGGTCACAAGCAGAAATAGCTAGTAAAGCCATGTTTGCAGTGAGCCAGTTTGGGACTGGGTGGGTCCAAAGACCATCCCAAAAACTTGGGCACTTTCTGAGCCCATTTCATTCAGCCCTGGCTAATGTTGCAGCCAGTGCTTGGGAAGGAATATTAAATCTAAGGATGGTATAACCATGAATAAACATCCAACAAAAAACTGATCATCATGACCATAATCTTGAGAAGAACACTAAGCAGGACACCAGAAGTGTCAGGGGTGTCTTGATTAGTGCTGCACCATGCTGTGTAACTGTATATGGGTTAATGGATAAAGTTACAGCAAGTATGCTCAAGAAATCATAGCATTTCAGGGTTTTGACTTATTTTTCAGAGAAGCAGTATTTGTTTCCCACTCTGAGGGTCTTCTTGTGACAGCTTGCCACACCAATTTTTAGTATACTCTGGGACTGATTGTTTTTACTCTAACATCTCTTTACAGGGTTCTGTCGGTGCAAAGCCACTTAATGTTGAGGATTTTCTGGCTAGGGAGTAGAAAATTGTCTTGCTGCAAAGAGAGATTAGCCTTTGCCTATAGTCTGGAGGAAGGCTTACAGATCTATGTGTTGCTTTATGTGTTTCTTTAACAATGAGTTAGACTGAGCATCAAAAATAGCCAGAGTCTGAACAGCTGCAGTAATTTCTGTGACCGTGGTTTTGTGCAAAAATGTGGATCCAAGGACCAAGAAGAGAAGGGCTTTTTGACTGCAGACCCTGAACAAGGCTCAAATGACAAACTCAGCATGATCTCAAAACTGTAGTTCATTTTACCTGTCTGAGAGTAGTTACCCGAGACTGGGAATGCACATGGCAGCCTATGTCCAGTCTTTAAATCATTTCTTATAATCAACCACAATAATTTCAGTATTTTCATAACACAATTATGCTTTCCTGTGGATATTTCCAAACACCAGAGAACCTCTGGAGAAATCTCAACTGTACAAGTTGGCTAACAGGACAAGTTAGTCCAAGTCTTGCCAAAAGCTCAGATCCTGAAAAGCTGCATTAATAGCACTGGAAAATTATGTCATCAACACCTCAGTTCACATCTCCTTAGAATGTCCTCCAAAAGCTGTCACAGTTCCTGCACTGAATCTTGCAATCCTCACCTGCCAAAAGTCATGAGGGCTGATCAGCAAGATAAGATGAGTCAAAAGGGAAAAATGAAAATGTAACAGAGTCGATCTTAAAGTGGAGGTATGCAATGAAGAAGAGATAACTTACGTTGGCAGAAAAGCCAAGTCTCAAAAATTGCTCAGCATGCCTAGGACCAGTGTTTTCCACACCAGCAACAATTGAGAGACTTGGTGGCAGTTTTGTGGGTTCACCTTTTCTAGCAGACATGCAACCAAATGATGCTCATCTACGAGAAACAATTTAGGGATAATGTAATTATCCTGCCATTGTGACTTACTACAGATCCCATTGACCCAAAGGTCTCTGTAATTTCTCAAGCATAGATAACCTGGTATTAATCCATGGTGGGAAAATACTTTTCATATATAAATGCCCTTTATTTACTGTAACAATAAGGTACAATGATCTGATCAGGCCTCACTGCCTCAGCATAGGCAGCACATTAAATCACTGCTGCTAGGACTATGAATAACAGCTTATGGGAGTCCTCACAAAAGTCCTATAACCATTTAAAATGAGTCAAGAACTGTGTGTATGCTATTCTCCTTCCTGCGAGAAAAACTTTTAATTTATAAGAGTGGTTCATTGTTCAATACCCATTGTGTTTTCTTCATTAACTCCAACGTTTGCCTGATTTCATTTTTCCACCAAAGGGGAAAAATATATTGAGCTGTCAGTGATGTTATCTATGAAGAGAGGCTGCGGATTTCATATACTGAATCTAAGCTTTACAAATAGTCAAGTAATGGGAAAGGCTTTTGTAATAAAACACAGGTAAAAATAAGCTTGCAAAAAATCAAAGGGAAAAGAAAAGTCTAAATTGTTTATGCAATCAGTTATACTCCCCTGAGTTGTTGATCTGTCTCTTCCTTTTGAAATTTTCTTTTATATTTTCCAGAGTTGGTATACCAGTATTTGAATCCAACTGCATAAAAACAGTATCTCAGTTGCTTCACAGATATTGTCGTCTAGTTCTCGCCCACGTGAGAGGAAGCTCAAGCACAGACATGCACATACTGTTTGGTCTGATTTATTCATGGGAAAACTAAAGTAGGAACTGGGCAACAACATTTGTTTAAGGTCACAGAGAGGGAAAGGAGGTTTCCATGAAAAATTGGGGTTGGTCATTTCATTTGATGCCAATCCATTTTACAGGGACAACCTGAAATGCAAAAGAAAGGAGGTATGGTTGCAGACAGACTAGGAGTGAGAAGAGACTGGATTCATTTCCATGAAAATGGCAATTGAACAAGTTTGAGTGAGTGGGAGAACTCTGAGGCTGGGGAAAGGGAGGGACACCCTAAGAGGTTGGAGGAATCTCAAAAGACTTGGAAATATATCATTATGGAGGGACCAGCAAAAACAGTTGAGAGGATAAAGAGGATTAAGATGACCAGAAGGTCTGAAATGTGGCCAAAAGGACATTTGAGACTTTGGGAATAGCCATTTCAGCACAATGAAAACCGAAATATTGAATTTACAAAAATGAACCACTTAGATGGAAAGAACTGAGGCAGTGACAGGAGCTGGAGGCAGCATGGGGGTGAGATTGACAAGGGGCTTTGTGGAGAATGGCCATTGAGTAAAATATTTCCTACCGTGAGATGATAAAGAGCCATAAAAAGAAGTGAGGAACACAAGTGGAGTTGTTGAACACAGTGGGAATTGGAGGAATAATAGACTAGTTCAATGACCAATTCACAGGTGACTTTGAAGCCTGTGGCACTTCAGTAACTTCAGGTCATATAATAAATTACCTTGACATATTAAATTTTAACACAACACACTCAGGAACACAGTCTCACTTAAGTCAGTGCAAAATGTGTTCCTGTGTTGGTCATGTGCTTTCCAAATTCCCTCCTAAATGTCTTCAACTCTTGGGATAAATGTTGACACACACCACAAAAAGAGTACAAACTGAGATATTTATATTACAGGTCTTCCTGCCAAATTGTATAGAGAATCAATACAAAAATAGATGAAATTGCATTTATTTATATGCCCCATGTATTTGTTTCACCTCCCCAGCAGTCATCTTCTCTCTGTTTTTCCTTTCTCTTAAATCTAATATTCTTTGCAGCAGTTCAGCTTTAGATGCTACTGATTTTTTTTTTGTTTGCTTGTTTGTTTAGTGAATAATCATCCAAAACCTCTAGAGCATATCCTGTTCTAATCTAATGTGAAATGTTAAAAGCAGCTTACCAGCAAATTAGCTCTTGCCAAATTATGTGCACACCAGATCCTACAAGTCAAATAAAATTAAACTGAAGTTTGGTTTCCACTTTGGTAGAGATAACTTAGAAACTGGCCCTGGGGCACACAGTCAACTAACTGGCTGTCTGGCTTAATAGCACAAAGCACATACTGTAATTATGCCCATCATTTCCTCTTAACGACTCACTGTTGCAAAATGCACACTTCAGAGATGTTCACCTGCTTTTTCAGGGATAAAGAACACCAGGAAATCCTACTGCTCTGACAGAACTGCAAGTCACAGCTTACAGCACACTGCTTTTCAGGAATACACTTGAGGTGTTTGGCAGCTAAACATCATAGCATTTGACGGAGTTTCAACATGAAGGGCAATAACTCCAGAGCTCTCCTGCCTCCCCAAGCTTTGCTTTTCAACCCTTTCTTAACTTCATTTGAAGTATCCTGTTTATTTGCACAACTGTGTGTTAGAACAAGACCTTGTAAGGAATTTGGGGTTCAGACATTGCCTGGTTAAGGAGATTTATTTCCTGCTTTGATCACACACTTTATTCCAAAGTCTTGTGTTTCTGTCTCACAAACACAGCCTTTGTCATGGGAATGCATAAGGAGAAAGAATTGTTCCAGCATTAAAGGGTAAAACCCCACCTCTGCTGAAACCAAGGGCCATTTCCCATAGGCCCCTTACAGCCTCTACAAATTAAATGCAGGGAGAAATGTAATGGGACAGTTTAGAAAAGGGAGCTTCCTTGTGTTGAGAGGCAGCCTGCCTGTTTATCACCATTCACTCCAGACCAGAAACCTTCCACAGAGGGACAAGAAATTAGAGCAGATAATACGTGAGAGAAAGGTGAAGAGCAGGACACTGCAGAATTTTATTATTAGTGGTGCCAAGCAGCCCATAAACTCACCCTTCTTGATATCACTATACGAGTGCAAGCAATTACTCTGATCTGAATGTCACTGAGCTCGGCAGAACCTTTCAGTTACCACCAGCATGTGCAGTAGTAACACAAGCATTTCTTTAATTTATGCAGGTTTTGTAGAACAAGTGAGTACCACAAGGACAAAGCAAATCCATATGATGTACCTTTTCAAAGAACCAGCATGTTGTCTGTAAAAAATTCTTAAATTATTTCTAATGGCTAGAGTTCCTTCAGACTGGATTGTCAAAATATGTCTAAAATGCACATGTAAGGCTGAAGCTACTCATAAATCATGATGAATATTTTCAGATAGGAAAAAAAAATAGAAGTGAGAAAATTTGTAATTATAAGGGGTTTTTTTTCCTGGGATTTTTAGATAAAGCATTTTGATTTGTAAAATTACAGAGGAGAGTTTCAGAATAGAAGAAGCTTCATTTAAGGAACACCTGAAAGGATTATTTTTTTTAATAATTTATGAGAGAAAGAAATTAATTCAGATTAACTAAATTTTAATGTAAATTTTTTTTTCTGTTGGTTTTGTTTTGTTTTGTTTTTTCTTTGGCCAGGAATCCATGAGCTTTACTGCTTGGATCCTAGGAGAAATGCCATTTTTATAAACAATGTGTTACCAGAACATGTGCCTAATAAAACAATGTGGCTTCATGATATACTTTTAAGACTGCTAGCCTTGTCAGTGATTAATTCAGCCTCTCTGAAGTGGAATGCAAAGCAGAATATAAAGGAAGATAGATAGTAATCAGTCAATATTGTAAATCACCACTAAAATCCACAGACAGCATAAATGTACAGTAAGAGAAACACTTTTATATGGAATTCATGTCAAAGCAGTACTGCTCAAGCACCCTGGGGTTCAATTATATCTACAGTGGCTCTGTATAGGATTAGTCTCTCAACTCTAGGAGGGTGGAGAGAAGGGGATAGAAGAAGGAGAATGTCACCCAAAACTGCAAAACGTTGAATGAAAAATGTAGGTGTGAACATTCTTTCTGGAACTTTAAAGTGAGTTTAATTCAAATGAAACTATCCAATAAATAATACCTTGCAGCTGACTTTGAAATGTTTGCACCAGTGCTACTGAATTCTACAGCTGCAAACTTTCATTCTCATCATAAATGACATGTTATAATTATATTTTTTACAGGGTTCTCTGTATATGATGATTTATATTTTTTAATTTCTCTTTCATTAATAGCCTTTTTCTTCCTTGGGAAGATAAGGTGATCTGAAAAATGCACACTGGCTTTTTCAGTGACCCTGTTTTTTTTGGCATGACAGTGCCAATAATAAAAACTAATTTCCTCCCCTGATTTCCTCATATGTACAAAGGAAAGATTGCTTCTGCCTGTGCTTGAAAGCTATTGGGAATACAAAGGCCATCAAACAACTGGTCTAAAACACATGCATATTTTTTCATCTTCTCTTGAAGAGCTCACTTTTTAATCCATTAACAATCACAAACAGCAAACCAAGTCACGGGTGGTTTGGGTTCCCCTATCATGGTATATCACTGCTATAATTGATTGCCAGTTAACTTGTGTTAGCCAGCCAGTTCAGTAAGCCACAAACATTCATCTTCAGGAATAAATGTTTGCAGACTGCCTATATTAGCATTTACAAATGCATTATCTAACCAGAGTTAATTCCAGCCATCCTTTAACAAAATTAAATCTAGTATAGAGAAGAGCTCTGTTATTACTTTTCCTTGTACATCTGCTTCTTGGGTTGTTTAGATGGGTTATTTGTTACTGACAGTATTGCATTACAGACTCTTGTGTTGAGGCTTCCCTGGAGCTGGTCTTGTCTGTCTTTCCTCCTTGGCTGTTTTTTTTTTGGCTGCCATGACTGCATTTTTCTCTGTGATACCCCTCGAGAGCCCTTCCTGAGCCCACGTGTGGGTCATCTGTCTCGCACAAGTCTGTGTTTTGCCAGTAGGGTGGTCTGCTCCTCTTCATGGTGTCCAACATTGATGCACATCAGCAGCAGGCAGAGGGCCGTGGAAGTATGTGATGTCCTGTTTTTATACCCTTAAAGGTACCTGTCCAAACTGAGGGTTAAGGAAGGGCATGCAGACACAAGAAATGGTTCTTTCCCCAGACAAATTATGAAGTGTCCGCCTAACATGGCAGGAAAGTCAGGCAGAAAAGACATAAGACATAGTCTGTGTTCCTCAGTTTTTATTGTTGAAGGAAGATAGGAAAATGGGAGAGATAAAGGAAGTAGTAGTGTAATGGTAGGAAACCACTGGGAAAAAAATGAAGAAACAGAAGGTAAGTCAGGATGGTGACCAAGCAGATTTAAGAAATGGTACTCATGATTTTGGTGCCAACTTTCAAGGCTGTAGAGTGTTGAGGAAGGTAGTAATATGTAGTAGTAATATGTTATAGTGAAAAGTCTTATGTGGCCCAAGAAGACGTTTCAATCCCAAACTCACTGTGAGTATACCAAAGCTGTGAAGCTGTGGAGATGGGTGCTTTAAAGCCAAGACACATTTACTACTGAGCCTTTGTGGGAAAGGAGAGGTTATGAAAAGCAACACTGTACAAGAAAACATCTTTAGGAATGAGCAAAGTTGATCCAGTCATTCTGAGAGAGGTTGTAAGCCAGGCTTGTACCTGTGTAAACACATTGTTTGAATGTGTTTACAACCCCTTAAAGAAGAATTTGGCTTCCCTTCACTAAAATGCCTCCAGACGGCCCCAGGGCTGCTTAGGTAGGGGCATAAATGGTTTGTGATGCTGAGGGTCCTACTGACAAATTGCCAGGAGGCTGAGTCATGCTTAATTTGCATATAAATTGCAACCATTTTTATCAAATATAAATGCACACAATCGTAATAGAGCATTTGCTTATTCTTCCTTCTCCTTTGAGAGATGAATACAAATTGTTTGCCTTTAAGTTTAATATTAAATAGCTGTACCACCTCAACATTGCAGAAAATGGAGGAGGGAGAGGGAGAAGAAATTGGCAGTGGAACCTAATTTAGGACCTTGGCAAACCAGATCTGGACAAGAGAGTATTTAGTGGATACCTACACGAACCATTTGATACCTCCAGACAAACCAAAGGTGAACAAATTCAAGCTAAGTCCCACAACTTCCAAAAAGTTCAGACCAAATGCAAAACTTAATGGTATCCGAGATTTATATTGAACTCAAGTCTGATTATTCCAGCAATTGGGGCTCCCACAGTTCTGGATTGAAAGGTTCAAGCTTTTTTTCCAAGGGAAAATTCTGGTAGTGGGGATGTTGGCTCTGGTAATATCACTAGACTTGTAGTCACAGTTTTAGGTAATGGGTCAAACACATTGCTGAAGACACTAAATTACACTGTCCCAGATTCCCAAAAAGGCCACTTGCTCTGACCTTCTCCTGTCCTTTCTGCACTTGCTGACTGGGGTTTGCACAAAGTGAGGTCATTAATGCCTAACATTTTTACCACTGTTCAGAACTGATTTTATTCACAATGTAAACACTGTGTCTGCTATTAGCTAGACTATATAGTCTCTGGGGTTTAGTCTTCTTTATGTTTTACAGTGACACAGGTTAAGAATATTGCTGTTAGCTTCTAATCATGCATAGTGATGATAATCCCTTTTTATAAAGTGCAGAGGGCTGTGAAGAGCCAGAAAGAAAATCAGCTGACATGAGGCCAGAAGCAAGAAATCACCATTATAAGGCCTGAGGGAAGGATGCTAATGGGTAGCACTTGGAGGCCTGCAAAGGGAGTGGGGGAGAAGGCACTACAGCTAGGATGTAAGGAGAAGAATGCTATATTCATGAGCCTAGGACAGAGAAAGTTTTCATTTGTGCATAGAAAACCTGCAATTAGCTGAATGCATATTGGCAGCAACAAAGATTCTCTCTGTGTAGTGGATGAACTTGTAAGACCTCATCTTTGCCTCCTCTGACTGTTACAGGGCAGCCAGCAGAAAAGTTTTCCTTTTTGCTACTCTTTCTTTCACTGTTTGGAAGAAGCTCTTTGTCTCTTCCACTTTAGCTTACAGCTAACATTTCCTTCTCCTTTGTTGTCTCTACATGTGGTTTCCTATTTCTCACAGCCAGTGCTGCGAGGATACCAAGGGCTAAATCTGGCTCTGAGCAGTGTGTCCTAGCAAACTCTTCCAAACTGCACTAATAGCTTCCCTGGGTTTCTAAAAAGCCTGTCATTTTTTTTTCCACTGGCGACAATGGAAGAAACTGCAGACAAATTGCTACCAGTACAGTATGTAAAGGGTCAATCTGTGTATGCAGAGCTCTGGAGAGACCATCATCTACTGAAGTGCCTTTCCCCACCCTCCTCCCACAAAACAGTGATCATAAGAAGAAGGAATTCAAGTACTGTGATCTAATCATGATCTCCCTCATTGTCACCTCCAACGCTGGCAATGTGGTGAAATCAAATGTTCGAACAATCATACAGCTTGAGGTGCAGATAACGCCAGAGTGGAGCTCCACATAAAAATTTCGTTGCCAACTTCTAAATACCTAAGGACATTAATAGCACAGAAACTGTCTGCCTTCTTTCTCAGACTAACATATCAGTTGTCACAGCTGGGGATTTGGTAAAAAGGACATGTGTTTTCTGGATAACATAAAATTTAAAATGTCTCTTGGAGGACTTTCTTTGAACCTGCTTTGTAGCCTTTAGTTCATTTCTTGCTTATTGTACAGCAATTTACATCAAAACTAGTAGTCAAAGATGAGTCTTGCTGTGATTTACATGCTTCTGGCAGTGCAACAGAGCTTCAATATATAAATGAGAATAAAGTCAGGTATTTCAAGCACCTGCCTGAGAATCAGTATTGCAAGAGTGTTTCTAGCTGTGGCGTAGTCTCACTAGGGAGAAATAAATGCCATAGGCAAAAGGTGAGACAAAAACACCAGGAAGGGAGAAAGTTCACTGCTCTCCTCTCTTCAAAATTGTGGGGTTTAATATCCTCTGAACACCATGCAGTGTTGCTTGTTACAGATTTACACATTGAATACTCCTGGTCTTTGGTATCACTGTAAATAGCATGACTAAATGGTACTCTGCACCTCAAGGAATAGTGATCAATGCATACAGCCAACAGTCTGACTTTTCGTCATTCCGGAGTTGCTCCCTAAAAAGTTTAGACATTTATAATTGCAACTTGTTGCTACATGAACAGTAAATTAGTGCTAAGGGTAGGAAAAAAATGTTTTTTACTGCAGAGAGGTCATTCCTTCAAAAGAGGTCTTCTGTCATACATCTGTCCTAGGACAATTTGTTACATTCAATTTGTACATTGCTAAATTATGTCAACAGTTGCAGAGCTTATTTTTAAAAAAAAAAATTAAACCTCACAGCAAACCCATTAATTATACAAAATGTCTAAATTAAGAATAGAACTGGGAGTCTTATCAAGAGAAAAAAAAATGAATCTTTAACTACAAGTAAGTTAAACTATGTGTGTCAAGAAGTGGAAAGTACCCAGCAGGCAAAAGAAATCCCTGAGAAGGACTCTTTTTGGCCTGGCTTTATATTCTTGCCTGGTCTCTGTGACAAGGCTGACCTGTCTCCCCTGTTGAGTTGCTCACTGACATGTGAGGAGGAGGCAGAGGATCTTGTACTGACCCCAGACATCACCAGTTACCAGGATACTTGCATCCTCAGGCAGCACTGCTGAGGTTGATTATGCATTTCACCCACAACTGTCAAGTCTCCGGGCAAGGACAAGCCTGAAGCCCCATCAGCTGTGGGGTGTGACAGGAGCCAGAAGCAAGAGGGCTCTTGCAAACCTGTGCTCTCTGCCCTGTGGGTGACCCCACTGCTATGCCTTCTCCTCATCAGACCTTTGGGGACCTTTAGTCTCAAGGTAGTTTGTTTCACTGGGGGGTCATAAGGGTCTTTTGCTGTGGCTGACACCTTTCTTGGGTAGCTTTTCTCAGTGAAGGAAGCCCTTTAATCCTCAGGATCCAGTATAGGCAGGTGGATGGACCTGAACTCCCACTTTTAATGCTGATAAAACCTCCACAGTCCTTCTATTTCACCTTCCCACCCTTGGATACATCAGTATGAGATGAGACCTCACTGAGTTTCTTACTCCAGTGTTAGGATATTGAGTCCAGGGGAATCAATAGATACCAGCTGGCTGTGGGCACCAACCATCCACACACACACACATGCTCTTTTCCTTTCTGGGGAATGAGAAATGCTACTCTATCTTGTTGTTCAAACTAAACAATATCCCAGGCACTAATCCTATTTCTTAATGACATCAATATAACCTCATACTGCTTTATCATTTGGGGATTTGACACTGTAACGTTTTTATTTTATTCTTAGCTAAGTCTAGAAAAAATTAAGCAGTTCTTATTGTACATTTGTGAAAAATTTCTTAATCCTAAAAGAATATGAGAACCTCTTTTTCTCCATAGTCTATAATGCATAAATATTTTAAGTAAGTATACTGGAAGATATCTCTAAAGCTTCAAATTCAAATCACAAATATTTTTAATAGCATGGTGGGAATTAATGATTACTAAAATAGTTTTCTTTTTTCAAATAATTTTAGAGTTGTTAATAATACAAAATAATGATGAATGTTAAATCAATACAAAATTGGTGTACTTATAATTCTTGTTTTCTTTCTGAGAGCTATAAGTTTTGACTGCTATTCTGAAGTTTAGAGAATCTGATCCTTTTAAGCAAATATCCTCCATGTGATACAATATTTCAAATGGAGCTTTTTGGTAGCTTTGGGTTTTGACTATTAACACACATTCCTAGTAAATAATTAAAGATGAAAGACTGAACTTAGCAAATGCTCTAGTGAGAAGATGGCACATTTTCCCTTACAGGCATGTGATAAGAAGCGCTGTTGGACCAGTTAAGCAACCAGCATGCAGAAACAAAATCTTCACAGCCTCATCCAAAACTTGCTGCAGACAATAGAAACAGACCTGTTAACATCAAAGAGGTTTAGATCACCTCTTCACTGAATAAGTGCTTGTATTATTGGAATGGTTAGGGACAAATGGAAAGAGTTGTTACTGATAAGACAGCAATTCAGCCATCTCCTTTGTTATTCTTGCAGGATGCATTATCTTTGGGTGCATGGATGTTGAGAGGCACAAAGGCTTCTCAAAAACTTAGGATAGGTACTGTTTGGTCTCTTTTCCTTCCCATGAAAATGAGTGAGGATACTCTCATGTGATATAACAAGGCCATGAGTTTTCGAACCAGCTATTTAGAAAAAGCCTCAGATGGCAGTTTTAACTCCAGAAATTAACATGTACAGAACTTTTTTTGGATTGAAGAAAAAAGACATGTTTTTCCATTATGCACACACTGTATTAGAGAGCAGGCCACAGTCACACCATCTAACTTTAATGTACCAGCGACAGGTCATGGCTGCTTCTGTTGCTCATGGAGAAATCTAACTTGGGCGTGGGGAGTTGTACAATGCCAGGCTCCACTAGTGACATAGCAAATATTCCTGAACTCAGAGAGTGTGAATATCTATTTACATGTACATCCATCCACAACACACAGTACAAAAGCACTACCTTTTTGAAGAAGAATAAAACCCAAACACCTTTTAGCTTTGGTGCAGTTTTTTAGATACAATTCCCTCAGTTATCTTTGGTTACTCTATTTTTTGTTGCTTCCTTATCTAAAATGTTTGACCGTGACTGTGAGTTGCTTACCAGATCACAGGTCTGTGCTCTTCTTCAGCCACAGGTACATGCAGCAGTAGTCTTGTCTTTGCTTAGCTTCTGTTACCACCAAAATCGACAAATTTGCTCTGACTTATTGTAGTAAGAGTTTATTGACTTCCTAAGAAAGATACTCTCCACCTTGTGCTTGACTCAGTGCATTAAGCCATTAAACTGAAAAAAAAAAGTGAATGGTGTTTCCCTTAAAAAAGAAAATTGAAAGACCTTTTTCAAAAAAGCAGAGGAAAGGTCCCTTAATGGACTTAGCCTGCATTAAACCTGCTATAAAATACCGTACAACTTATTATATTACTCCTGCCATTTTTACTGAATAAGCAAAAAAAATCCCCAAAGAAAAGCCTCTGAAACTTCTTAAAATCTATTTTAATATTGCCTGAGTTAACATTTAAGCAGTTTCTGGTGTTTCTATCTGTTTTCCTTCCTTTCTTTTAAAATTATTTTTGTATTACTATTTTTTATGTCAGGAGTAACAGGTTCCACATAAGTTGATGGCCAGGTAGGTTAGAGATTTTTCAGTCAATTACACCATGACACTTCAAAGAAGAAAAACATTACAAATCACCTCAGTGCCATTGATATTAGTAGCAGCAGAGAATTTAAACTGCATGAGTCAGCATTATGCTAGCTGAAAGATCACACCTTCGATATTTCATGTACCACAGCAGTAACAAAAGCCATTAAGTAATCATGTGACAGGTTTTGGGGTCTTTTTAACAATGACCTGGCAGGAGCTGGTGACCAGCTGAAAGTTTACATCTGGGAGAGGCCATCATTGCTGTGAGGCCAACACACAGACATTCACGCCCAGCACAAATTAAAGTGTAAGGGTTCCTTTTTTCTTGGAGCCAGGCTGATTCAGTACATAGATTTGGGGAGATGATTGCTTGGATTGTCTCTCAATGCTCCATTCAACTTTTAATAGTAGGTATAAAAATTTTATCTGATTTTCTACTTTACTCTTTTGAAATATTAACCATTGATAAATTATTAAGCTAAATATAAAGTGGTACAAATGTACATAGATTTCATAAAGAGGTCTGCTCAGGAAGGCAGATCTGGGGACTGCTTCTGCCACCCAAACAGGCCAGAAAGCAGCTCCTCTTCTCTTTTTCATTTTTTTCACATGTCTGTTGGCCCAGGTATTTCCAAGGTAGTTACATGTTAAACTGTCAATTTTTCTCAGAAAGTTAATAGTAATGGACCCTAAGAAGTCTATTCACCCACCCTAAAGCAGTTTCAGAGCATTTTTGCTTTGAACCAGCCTATGTTTAACCAAGCTGTTCTTAAGAGACCCCAGCAATAAAGACTATGAGACCTCCCCTACTTGTTACTCTATAATAATTTTTGTCCCTGGAGGTCTAACTGACATACATCCCTGATGAACCTGGCAGCCTGACACTTTTTGCTTTATGCACATGTAGAAAAAAGATTGAAATTAAATACAGTGGCTATTCTTGTGCCTTCATCTTCACTCTCTTTTCCTTCTGACAACCCAAGTCAGGTTATACCCTCATAGCTCATACCTTTAAAAACTCTGGTCATTCTCTGTCCACCTTCCTGGGCTCCCTTTAACTGGTCCATTTGTTGCTGGAGGGAAGTGTTATCACAGCAGTGTGGCTTGCCCAGTGAACTGCCTCCCACAGTGGGTATAGTCTCCCTGGAAAATGAAATCCTTCATGGGAGCCTGGCCATGAGACACAAGAAGAAACAAGATGGATGTGAATTGCAACTCCTGACCACTGTCCTGGCAAAGCGAAATGTTGACACTTCATAATTTGGGAGATGCTTCTTCATTGTTCCCTGAAATGCCAAAAATTCTACTATAAAGGGGAGGGAAAATCCTATTTTATTATCATCCCAATTTTAAAAAAATCAGGAAAAGACAGAAAGGGTGAATATTGTGCCAACTCTTAGAGAGAACTGTGTGCACCAGGGACAACAATTTGCAGCCCATTCAGACACTGTTTGTATTAGGGACTTCAAAGAGATGCTGTGTAAGTCATTTGAGGAAGAGTCTAAATGCCACTGTGGGTATGGTTTGTCCTTACATAATTCCAGTACCTTTAGCACTACAAAGAAAAATGTAAAATCGGGCTGTAAGTATTTGGAACATGGAGAATTACCCTGGATATTAGCTCTATTAAGTTACCATGAAAATATAAGCTTTAACAAAAGTAATTAGCACTCATGCCTTGTTTTACATTGGCAATATACTTTGTGGATAAGAGAATAACAGTGGTGTTAAAGTCATGCACATTGTGCTTTATCAGACTAGTGGATTATAGCCCTTCAGGTTAAAGGGTTCAGAATAATGAAAAACAACCCAGGTGCAATTTGCTACTGCTGTTCTGCTGTAATATCAAATCCTTGCAGGCTTAACTCTTTCCTCTACTTACTAGATTCCCTACGTGTTTGCAAGTTCAAGTTGCCACGAGATCATTTGCAGCACCTATGCATTTGTTTGCTTGCTTTCAAGAATTATAGGAAGTGTTAAATATGAAAAAAGTGTGAATACAGATCAAGAAACTGGTAGCAGGAATTTATCTAGATTTCTTTCCCCATTCTTAAAACGGCATTTCTTGCTTGGAGGCCATAGGAGGAAAGATCATTGCATGTTAATGGGGACATGCTTGACCTCAATCTTTTGCACAGTTGTTTGTTTTTTTTTCTACCTTTCCCTGCTAAGAAAAGCAAGATGCAGAGCTGCTGCTCTTCCCCACAGCTTGCCACAGATCATCCCCTTTTGTGTGGCAGGACATCTAGTTTGAAAGCTTGGTTATACTGACAAAAATGTTCCTATATAATTGATTGCTGGGCTAATTAAACCAAGATACAACTGGGCTGTGAAGTGGCTGATGAGAATTCAAAGCCAAATCTGAGTTATCTGAGTATAACCTTTGGAAATATGACTTATCCTTTCTGCTGTACAACACTGCAAAATCACTACTTGAGTCAGTACTCATCTTTACTGCTTCAGCTCAGCTGAACTCCCTAAGAGAAAAACAAAGTACAAGGTGTCTCAGAGCTCAAGACTTCCCCCGAGGAGGATATCAGATAGTACCAGCATCAGACAAAATAATCTAGGACCTTTTACCATAAAAAAAAAAAAATTCATTGATCACCATATAATATATCACATTTTCTGACACATGTAAATTTAAATGAAAGCAAGTTATCTTTACTGTTCTCTCAACTTAAAAATAAACATTTCATGAGTGGTCTATATATACACCATACATATATTCATGTTTTGTTTCACTGGAAGCAAGACAATTTTATTAACTGTTTACACAAAGGAAGAAATTTTCTTACTGATGCATAGGTATCCTGGGAAGCTTCTTCCCAGAAGTCAATAATGTCCCTGTATTGGGAAAAAAATGGACATTCATTGGGTAAGAAAATCAACAGTCCCCAGAAAATCCTCCAAGAAGGATTTTATAAAACACAGAATTCTTGAAAGGCATATAAACCCACAAACCCACATGCCTCAGGCTTTAGCACTGCCTCTAACTACCAGAGGTTAGAGCAGCTCTTGTGGGCAGTCTTCTCCATAATTAAATACTGTGGGGTTTCCTGCACTGTGTTTGAAGGTTGCATCAGCCATTGCTGAATTTATGAACAATATGGGATTACAGTCTGCTCTGGCAACAGTAACTTTACAATAGAAATTGCCACCCTTCACAAAAGTAGAGGTATATTTAACTGGAATGTCAAAATTAATTCTAATATATTTGAAATAAGGGGACCCCTGGTGGTCTAGCGGTTAAGATGCGGCACTCTCATCGCCGTGGTAGCAGGTTCGATTCCC
>JAWWLV010000183.1:12857000-12867101 GCA_035041135.1 Platyrinchus mystaceus | reverse complement strand
GTCATTCCCCTCCATTTATACTTTGGCATAAGCCATGCAACAGTCTGTCTGGTCAGTGGGAGGAGCAGAGGGGTTTGCAGTGGATAAAGAAGCTGGATGGAGTATTAGGAGCTGACTTGAAAAGGTCTCAGCCTCCTCCTGGTTCAAAGAAGAGCCTCTCAGGGCTATGTGCCTTGCTTGGCTGCCAAATCCTACCTGTGTTCTTTACCATGAGATCTTCAGTTCCAAGACCTGCTATGCCAACAGTTCTGGCTCCAACCCAGACAGACAAAGGGATGCAGGGATGGAGCTCTTGTGCAGAGTTCAGAGTCTGAAACACTTCTGTCCTCAGGAGTGTCCTGTCCTCTGCTGTTCCAGCACACCTCCACCCCTGAGAGATGGATTTACTCTGCCCTGAATAACTTCACCAAGGCTGTAGTTTGGCTAGTGTTGTATGGTGACCTTGAGGGGAATCACATCTTTTTCCCATGTTGTGTGCAGTGAGCCAGGTTTCCTGTGTGTACCAGCCCTAGTAGCAGATTTTCATCTGCCTCTGAAATCTCAGGTACAAGAGGGATTCAACATGGATGGGATGACCTAGTATGCAAATGATTACGTTCCTGACCTGGAAACTCCTCTTGTTTCTCCTTTGTTCAGCATTTGGCATGAAAACAATGAAAGCATTTCAGCAGAGTCAGTACCAGCTACCCTGATGGGAAATACCTTCAAAGGTCCCCTTTTGCTGGTGCTGCAAGGCTAAAGACAGCTCAGGAAATAAAAGAATCTTGGCCAAATCCAGGAACTGCACCCACTGCCACCACCAGTAACTGGCATATTGTCCCTCTGAGTAGTTCTAATGGAAATCTTGGCCAGTGGTGGGAATGTTATTCTGTTAATCACCAGAGCACGCACCAGCCTCAATTGTTAGACGATTCTGTGGACAATTTCTGCTCAAGTTATAGATTGACGCTGCATGTGCAACAGTGAGTAGTATATTCAGGTAGAAAGAAAATAATGAATTCAACACAAAGAATCAAGAAACTAAACTGTTTAGATAACCTTAGGCTTTTTCTGCTAAAAAAATCAATATAGTTAGAAGCTTGGAAACTACCGACATTGCCAGCAAAGTGAGGCTGCAGAGCCACAAAGAAACCAATGCGAGTGACCAAAACAGATCAGTTTCCTCTTTTTTTTGCTTATTTTTTAAATAATTATAAGTGTTTCAATGTAGTTTGTGCCTATCTCTTAAGGTACTTTTGCCTGTAAAGTTTAATCTTATTTTCATTCAAAATGTTGGTTCACAGTCCCCTGCATCTGAAATGCTACAGCCCTGTGAGTTGCCATCTCTTTTGATGATATCTGTAATTAGACCATAGAAAAATTGGCATGGAAAAGACTGTGTCAACTTGCATTTTCCCAGCATGGGTAGTTTATTCTCTGTATTCCATTCACAGGTTTCATGTCCTTACCCCAACAGCCATCATGGGTGCTAATTAGCAGCTACACTCCTCCTGGCAGATTGTTGTGGGCACCCTTCAAGTAGCACTTGACATAAATTTAATTTGCATCATGGATTAACTCCTTTGTTATTAGCATTGCAAAAACACCATCCAGGTAGCACTGGGACCCCAGCACATGGAAGAGGAAAAAGCACTCCCAGCAGTGTGGAAAATGTAATTAGGTGTGAGGGCGTTAATAGGCCTCAATGACCATGACCACACTCACCTGGGGACCCATAGCCACACCCTTCTCCTAGGTCTGAGGCCTCCGTTTATGCACATGCCAGAGGTTTAAACCCTTCCTCAAGCTATGCTGTGGATATATCTGTTCTAAGCCCTGCTGTAGAGCCTGTGTTAAGGCTTGGCTCAGTGCTGTAGATAGATTGTTTCCAGCCCTGTTTTATTGATTATGCTTGCACCCATGCTGCAGCCTTGTCTCTGTCTTCTTTTGCTCCTGTGTAGATTCTTTCCATGGCCTCTCAACTTATGTATTGCCTTTCTTTATCTGGGACTGTTGATAGACCCCACTAATGCTGTGGTCTTCCTCAGCTCCCAGCTTTCATTCTGTTGCCTTCTGCTCTTGCTGCTCCCTGATAATAAGACAGACAGAAGTAGGGAGGAATGACTAAAACATCATAAGAAACACTTGAGAAGCAGCCACAAAGGAGTGAGGGAGCAAGGAAAAAAACCCTATCCTTGTGTGCCAGCAGCGAGGAAGAGATGTATTTGGCAGTCTTCATCCCCCAGGATGGGCAGGAGGAAATTGTGGCTTTCATATCCCTCAGGTAAGCATCCAAGCAGAAGACAGGATGTCCACACCTACCTCTTACTCCAGCAGTCAGTTGGATGCAGTCAGGGCTAGCCAAGGACAGCAGTGGCTTGTGCTGTGGATCTATCTTTGATTCTTGTCTAACAATGCAGGGGAGTCCCAGGCAGGAGCTCTGAAACACCTGACCTAGGGGTCCATCTCTGGGTGTATCTAGGGCCACCTTTGCAGTGAGAGTGCTAACAGTAGTTTAGATGATTTAATCTCTCATTGTGCCCAGCCCGTGAGACTAGGAACACACTCCTGGTTTCCTTGGAGTCATTCCTACCTGGTATAAGGCTGCACCATGTTATCTTTAGCAGTACAGGTATGCCCTTAAGGTTGTGATGGCATTCAGAAATAATTCTGAGTAATGGAGGAGGAAAAACATCAGAGCAAGGAGCTTTTTTGAAGTAAATAATAAAGTATTCTAATCTTTGGAGGCAGTTTGTTCCCTGGGTGTTTTAAAGCTTATGCTAAAGAGAGGAGATGCCACTTGCTGTAGATTTTGTTTCTTTTATTTTTTTTATCTTGGGACAGGACTAAAGACAGAAGTAGTCAGTAAAATAAGTATCTACAGACACTGAAGAGTCAGGAAACAGTGATATCACCTCCCTTTGCATACTTTGTATGCCAAATGACTACCAGTGCTTGTCAGCCTTGCCGAGTATCAGAGACTGTAGCAGACTGTGTGCTTCTGACATACGGAGAGCCAGCTGGGCTGCCCCATAAGGCAGTGCCTGTCTTCAGAGCTGCTGAGCCATCTACATACCGCAGCACGAATAGCAGGTTTTGAAAGCCAAGCTGGAGCCCCTCCTAACAAAACTCGGAGAAGGGAGTTCAAATCCCCCGTGGGGGTTTCTCAAGCTCATTTTGCTGTGCTGCCAGCCCGGAGCCTGAATGGAGTTGCATCAGCCCAGGTAGAATGCTGTGTGAAACAGCTCTGCATGCTGTGGGGAGTAAAACCTTAGCAGATTTTTACTGAGCAAGAAACCTTATATTTCCCCACAGGGACCAGGGATGTGCATACTGAGGTGTTGGATGATGATGTAATCTGTAAAACTCTCATGCAAAGAGGTGTTTCTCTGTAAAGAATGAGGTGATTCTAAACAATGGGAGATTAATCACTTATCCTCCCCCTTCCTCCCACTTACCTCGTGGTTCATTAGGTCTCAGGAAGGTTTTAATTCTGTGTGTACACGAAAAAAATTGACAAGCGTTTCACCTGACTGGCGACTAGGTCATGTTAAGATCTGTATCACAATCAACACTCATTAGTCCAAAATAGTAGAAACAATGCATCCTTCTGGGAAAGGAGGATACTTATCAAGTTCGGAGGTTTTTATGGAAGATTATTTTACAGCTGCACATACAGCTCTTCCTTGCTTCACTTGAAAACTGGTGTCCCTTGGCATCCCTCTGACTTGAGTGATCCCAGCTTTATGTCCCAAACTGCTCCCTTCAAGGAAGATTTCCGTCACAGGAGCTTTGGGGTGAGAATTTCAAAATGAGTTGATCCAAACTGAGGTGATTAGTGTTGAAATAATGTCTCACTCCAGTTCAAAGCCCCAAAAGCTAGCCTGGATTGGGTTTACTCCAATCTGAACACACTTTGTGCCTGGAATTATTTACTGTGAAACTGTTATGGACTGGACCTTCCCATGCAGAGCAAGAGGCTGTGATTGACCCTCAGTCATATATTGATCAGATTTTAATCCTTTTTCATGGCAAATGCTCCTGAGAATCTGTTTCTGTTGAAAAGAGATTAGGTGGTGGCTGTTCTTTATGGGTTAACTGTTGAATTCTTTTATTCATCTTCTGGTGCTTCAAGTGATACTCATCTGTATCAGGGAAAATAATATGGGATTTAAGGGATCAAATCAACTGAAGTAAAAATCAAGATTGGGGAGGAAACAGATTTGACTTGGTAGTTTGAAGCCTGGAAACTTGGAAGTAGGAAAGAAGGGAAAATACTCAAGTACAACCTTTCTCTATTTCTTACCTGGTGTGTTTTAAAAATACAAATGGGGGGTTCAAAATTTTAAGCTTCTGTTTTTTTTATACTATTGGTAACTAAAGTTAGAAATAGCTTAGAACATAAAAATCTTTAAATGGAGTAAAGTAGCTTATAATGACAATGATTTTTTTTTTTTTTTTGCATAAGACTATCTGCTTCTTTCCTCCCAGTTTACCGAAACAGGCATCAAAACTCAACCTTTCCTCTGCAAATTTAACTAACTAGAAGCAATATTTTACTCTGCCTGTTCCTAAGGTGATTCCACTGGTAACAGCTTCCATGGGGGACGTAGTGAATTTTAAACACTCCATCCTCTTTCTGTGAAAGATGCTATTGAAATGTATTGCAAGCTGTTATCAAGTTTACAAAAAAGATTCACTCTGAAATTATGGTATTTTATGCCAACTTTCAGCTTAGACTAAACTTTTATAGACAGAATATAAACTCCTGAATATAGGGTCTTTGTAATAGAAAACTCGTCTGACTATAGGTCAGGAGGAGCAATGGTATAATGCAATTTATAGCCCGCTCAGCTTGGATTTACACTTCATCACAGTACAATATCGGGAGCAGATGTTACAATGACAGTCCATCCTTTTTTGTTGCTGTGTAAAAACAACACATAATATGGTCCTAAAACAGAACTGCTGTTTTCTTAATGGGAGAGCAGGGTAACTCATGTTTCCCAGAAGTATTTTTACAAGCATAGCCTTTGCAACAGCAACACCTCAGATACCCTCAAGCCCCATCAAATACAATGCCGTTGACAGTAAATCCTCTGATTTAAACCTGTGAAATTAGAGACTAGAAGCACAAGAAAATCAAAGCTGAGCTCTCTTGAGACAGAGATCAAGCTAGGGGGACTCAAGAAGGTGTTGGGAAGGGGAAGCCTATTTTAGAGTTTAGAGGCGGGGCATTTGCCATGGATGGGATCACTGAGGTTGGAAAGGGGGTAGTCTGGTCCAACATCCTGCTCAAAGCAGGGCCAGCAGACAAATAAAGTCAGTTTTTATTATTGGATCATGCAAATAAGTTGAACTGCAAGAACACTGCAGTGCCTGCTCAGTGCCCAAATCAACCAGTTCAATGACAGATATGTCACCCTAATGCTACCTGAAGAGAGAACTTTTCCCTGGATCACAGTACAATGTGCATGTAACAGATAAATTGTCCCCTTGCAACCTTCCATCCACTTTCTTTTTACTTTGCTAGTAGAACAAAAATGAACAATTGCTTTAAGGCAACTGCTTTAAGGCATTTTAATAATTATAAAACCACTTTGTTTTGAACTTTGGGTGTTATGTATGGGCCCCTTTGGGAAAAAGTAATAAACATTAAAGTTTGGATCCAGTCTGGCAGAGTTTGTCCTGTGAAAGATCGCTGGAACCAGATAGTTTTTTGTTCCATGCTTGTGCAGAGCACAGAGCTTGTGCTGTGGGGAGGGAGAATTCAAACACAGAGCTCGCAGGCATTACTGGAAATCAAATAATGATATCAGGAAAGTCTCCCAGTAATTTTCCAATAACTGGTTTTGTGAGATTACTGACTACAGAAAATCATGCATGTGATTATTTGTGTCTTTATGTTTTGTTGCTGTCTGTCTTAAAGTCTGCAAGGTTGAGGGAAGACCAGTCTCCTTGCACCACCTCTTTTGGCTCTGTAGATCCTTTCCAAGCTTCAGAACTATATCTCTTGCCATCTACCATCTTATAACTCTGAGGAGAGGGCAGTGTTGGTAATATTAGCAAAGAAACGTATTCTAGGGTGAGACTGAAGCTTTCTAACAATTCAGCTGATGCCCACTGTTGTGGTATCATTAACTATATAGTTGCTGGTGGCACAGAGAAAACAATATGTTTTAAATACATTTTACTTTCTTTAGTTAGCCCCTGGCTGCAAGAAATGCTGTGAACTATCAGTGAACCCTGTCTGAAAGTTAATGCCTGTCATTTCATGCTTTTGGGCAGGTTACCTGGTGTTTCCTAATGGTGCTCCTGGTCTTGAAGGTGCTGGATAATCCATGCACTGAAAAGGGCACTGATGGTGTCTGTTAGAGTAGGTCAGTGAGTGAAAGCACTGAAGGGAGAAGTCCAGACTGTGGAAAGAGAAAGAGACTGAAAATATGCTATTGTTTAATATGCTGATATGTGCCAGTGTGTACCAGAAGGAACATACTGGGTATGACTTTGCTGTGTGCAAGAGTCAGCACAGCTATTCAGAGGGGGGTTCAATTGAACATGTAATGGCTATATTGTCAGTGAAATTTGACTTACAAGCTCTGTACAAGTAAAACTCCAAAACATTGATGTCTTCTGATTTTCAAATGGACACCCAGACTAGCCTTTTGTTATTTGATAAGGTCATGCTTTGTAAGTTTCTGTCCTTTAAAAGTATTTCACAGGAACAACCTGTCTGATGCCAATTTGGTGTGTCTGAGTTGCATATGCATAGATGTGATTTTCAAGATATTTCTTAGAATTTTCTAAGTTTTCTAAGCATTAACTACAGGGGAAGCAAGGACCATAAATGGTTATAATAAGATTTTCTCCTGGCTCTATGTAATTGATCATTGATCATAAACCAAAACACCAGAATGGACCTTTATGACATTTATGACTCTGTCTAGTAAGCTGGGTGCTAAAGGACAGACCAGTAGCTCTGGTTTTCCCTGTCATTCCCCCCCTCTTTGCTGCTTTCCTTCTCCACAACTACTCTGCTTCAAGCCCGACTTCTTACCAAGTCCTCTATGTATGCACAGTTTGTCACTCCATGATAATCTTGATGGGAGGCATCAAGGAGATATCAGAATGAAAAAAAGAGAGGTAGGATGAGTGATTAGAAAATTTCTGGAGGATGGGATGACAGGGTGAATCTCATAGGCAAGAATTTTTTTTCCCCTCCCATAATCCTGGGTAACCCAGGACTTTCAATTAGGGCAGATGTGCTTTGTGTTTTCACACATCAATCTTTCATTGGCCTTGTATCAATCATTCACTGGCTTGTGCAAATAACTTCTCCCAAACAATAGTCTCCTGTCAGAAACAGGCTCTGTCATCTGCAAACTTGTTTGAATATTTCATTGTTACCAGATGATGTTTTTTGTTGAGGGTTTTTTGTGTATTTTCTGGATGACATGGCAACATAATTCCTGTACTCCTTGCCTTAATGAAGCTGGAAGGCCAAGGTAAAGCCAGACAGTGACTGGGGCTGTATCCTAGAAACCTTTTATCTGTAGTCTATGCAGGGAGGAACAAAGGTAGCTGTAAACAGGGAGACAGGGAGCCCTTGTTCACTGCTTGTTTGGCTCCAGTCTGGTCAGGTTGAACCCAGCTGATGCCAAGAGCGGCCAGAGCAATGTCGAGGTCATCCCTAATAGCCAGACATTCAGCAGACGGTGGCAGGAGCACTTACAGATGTGGTATATAAGAGTCTTGTTTTCATCTGAAAGCATTTCAATTCCTCCTGCCTGCTCACTGGGGAGTTTGGGGGATTCACTAACTAATGCATGTCACAGGCAGGTACTGCTAATTCTTCTTGGCCTTCACTTAAACAGTATACTCTGATCCCATTAACTAGAAGGGCTCAGCACAAGGTCAGTCTACTGATGTGGTGTGGAGAGGGGCTTCTGGTTTTGGTAGTGGAGTTCTTGGCTGGGATTGTCAAACTTGGCTAGCTGGTTTTATAAAACCAACTTACACACATACAAAGCTTACTTTGGATGCCTATTCTTTCGGGAAAATATTAATTCATGGGTTACAGTTCAAGTAGTTTTCAGATTACTTGTTTTCTGAAGGTGCTATTGAAAGCCTTGTGTGTGTGGTCCCTCAGAGGCCACATTGGCCTGAGTCTAGGCCAGCATGAATGAGAAAGGCTTATGTGGGGAGAAGCAAAGCATACAACTGAGGGAGTCCTGGTGAACACTGACCTACCCAACAACTTCTGAAAGGGAGGTCTGGCCAGCTGTGGGAAACTGCAGTAAGTCAGCTGATCTGAGTACTTGAAAACTAGACCTACACAGAAAGTACATCACTGATGCAATAAACAGTAAATGCCTGTGAACTGGGATTACTAATGCCTGGTTTGGACAGTACAGTGTTTACTCAATAAAGAAAACATGGTACTTGTAATGGAAGTGCATCTCTGATAAGGTCACCAACAAGTTTCTGCTCCTAATAAAATAGATATGACCATTGCTTTCTGTGATGGTAAATAGCTTCTGCAGGAGCAGTGCTTACTTGACCCATGTCTTTTCAAAAGTGCATCAATAGATTAAAACTACAAATTAACACCATGTTCCTATGCTCTTGTGGTCTCAGATTTCCCCCTCAACATACAATAGCTCCTGCAAATGTGTATTGAACTTTTTGTCTTTGTGCTCTCTCACCAGGTTTCTTAGTGCTATGTTCTTACAGTACAAAAGGCTTTGAAATCAATCGCTGAAATGTAGTTCAGTTTATGGTTCATAAAGGGCTTTAGGAAACCATTTTGTATAGAAAGTGTAATATAAATATAGGCACCATATTCATTCCCTTTTCTTAGTTTTGAAATTATCCTATTAAGATGGCAAACCTGTCAAATATGTAATTTAACTTACTGAAGCCCTACCTACCAACAGGCACTTAAGTGGATGCTTAAAATTAAGGATATGATTTAATCCTGCCTTATACAGTTCTTAAACACAGGCATAAGTCTCACTGGAGTCAAGGCTAGCACATTAAAGCTAAGTGTATGCCAAGCACTTTGTTAAATCAAGACCTAACTGGTTATTTTCATATCCCCTCCTAATTCTGAAAAACAACAAGTATGCTGCAAGAAGCAGTGACATCTCAACTTCTGCCCCCATTAAATAAGTTAAAAAATCGTGAATCCTAAAGAAATTGCATAGCCATCATACTACTTTTCTTGTATGATTAATCCAGAGTTTGATATGTCTTTCTATAGGATTAATATCTTAACAGCAAGGTAATAGGTAGTATGACATTTAATCTCTTTGATTAAATTCCATACTAAAAATGTCCCATAAATAAAAGAAACAATTGAGGCAATCATAAATTATCTTCATTGTTGCAAAGTGATGGATTTAGTGGTTACAGAGGGTAAAATCTCATGAGCTTATTAAAAGCTATAAGGGTTTTTTCCTTGCACAGCCCTAAAAGACATTGTGGCCTACGGCAGGTTTTCTCACACTGCTTTCATTTAATCAGTTGAAATCTTAAGAGGAAATAGGACATGCTGTATATATATGCCCATTTCATTTTCCAGTAGAGATGACCAGATCCAAATAGGGTTCTCAGGTCTTAGGTGCTTTCTGTGGGCTCAGTAATATGTTCCTAATGGAAGAGAGTGTGTTTTTTGGTTAACAGCCAGAATCAAATTCTTTCAAGGTCTGAGTCCACTTTTCATCTCTGGCACTGACCTCCACTGTGACCTTGGGCAAGTCACACAAAGCCAAATTTTCAAGAGCTTGGTATCAACCACCAGAGCCAACTCAAAATGTATCCCACAGCCATACTGCCAAATTAATATGGTTTGGATGCAGCCCTGCAAACTGTGCTCTTCTGAGTATTTGCCTAAAAGCATCACAAGGGAGATGCCTATCTGAGTCGCTCTGAAAATCCACTGTAGGTCCCAAACCTTTCAAGGTTCCACTGTACTACTGAAATGCACTGGGAGGATTCATTTCTCCCTTTCCAAAATGAGCAAGAGGTTGTACCCAGGGCTTCACTTAGTGTAAAATGACATCATTTTCCTATTCAATTAGAAAATCCTTTTTACTGCAGCTTCTACTCTTCTGTTCAACT
>JAWWLV010000183.1:12834321-12856900 GCA_035041135.1 Platyrinchus mystaceus | reverse complement strand
CTTAGTGTAAAATGACATCATTTTCCTATTCAATTAGAAAATCCTTTTTACTGCAGCTTCTACTCTTCTGTTCAACTGTAGCAGGTAAAAAAGTTAAGTGACAAGGTCAATAAAGAGGACAAGATTTTCATCCAAGTTGCTGGGGATTTCAAGGGCCATCGTAAGAACTTTGCTAGCTCCTGAAATCTTTGAATCCTTGTGACAAACTGTCATGGCCATGAAACCCATCCTCCAACAGGAATGACACAGATGCACAAGATGCACTGTACCTCTACTGAGCTGCGTTGTCCCCGAGGTTAAGGATGGACAAGAGGCTGCTATACTGTCTGACAGTGCTAAGGAAAAAAAAAAAAAGCTAGCCCATTCATGGGATTAAGGATTCAAATTAAAGGCTTTCTGTAAAGCTGCATTTTTAATATAAAAGGCTGCCAGCAGAGAAGTCTCCCATGGTGCAGTTTGTAGAGTCTTGTAAGAGTTTAGCAAGATTAAGTTAATGTAAATTCCTTGAGAAATATCTGCACAATCCACAACAAGGTTTTGCTGCACATTTCACCAGATTAAGTGTTGTGTTTCAGTGTTGAACATTGTTCAAGTACCCATGAAAGCAACAGAGCTGACAGTTCCAGGAGCACCAGGTCCTATTGGGGAACTATGGTGGGAAGCCTTATTCCACACAGCATGGGTATTCTGCAAAGACGGGCCATGAGTGGTTTTGCTGTAGGTCTTTGCCATCAGCAGAGAGCAAGGAACTCGTACTTTAACCTTGTCAGAAAAAAAAAAAAAAAGAGAGAAAGAGAAAGAAAAAAATTGTCCATACTGACCAAGAAATTTCTCTCATCACTGTCTCAAGATTTGCCTTCAGCCTCTGTCCCTTATATAGAAGGAGCCCTGTTTTAGCAAAGATTCATGGAGGGCAGAAGCTTGCTGACAGACCCTGATAAATCAATCAGATCTTGGATTGCTTTCTTAAAACTTAAGCCTGTTTTCCTGAAATCTGTTATTAAGCATGCCCTGTTCTGACCAGTTCCTTTCACAATGACCTTCAACATCGTTTTGCTGGAGAAGCTATAAAAGGAGAATGGGCACAGGGCCAGGGACCCTTAAAAAAATGCCTTGCAAGTAAAGAGGCTATAGAGGATGGCAAGGCCTCTAGACAGTGCAAGAGACATCAGAGTGGCCCAGGACTGTGTCAAAAACACCTGTTAGTGGAGGTCTGATAATGCTTTTGGTGGATTAGAAGTGAATGCATCCCAAAGGGATCAAATAGAGAGGAAAATCACAGTTTAGCTTCCCTGTACTTTGTTTCTTTGGGTACCACCATACTGTAATTGGTTTATCACAGACTGGGCCAGTGCAATTCTGGATTACTGTAGAAACTTCACAGCAAGCCTCTAGAAATGTGGATTCTTCCTACAACCTGCCAAACTCTTCTCTTCCATCACCCATGTAGGTCTGAGAGTCCCAGGCTGCAGCTGGGGATGGAGATACGTTTTGCTTTGGTAATGTTAATCTGTTTTGCCTCTTCTTACAAACTGAAGCAATGTGTGTAATGTAGGATGTCTATTTTATCATCTTCACTCTGTTTACTTGCAGCCTGAGATCAAAAGTCCTGCCATTTAAGGTTCTTTGAAATGCTTCAGGGTGTCTGAGACATCCTTGTGGGCCTAGAAGATGTGACCAGAATCCTTCAGGAAGTGGCATGTGGAGCGCAGGAGGGTGGTAAACTAGGGGATCTCCAGTGAGACTTTAGGCACTTGAATCCTATTCCTGCTGACTGCAGGGAGGGCTCAGACACCAAGCACACATCTGGAAACTTGCATGTAGAAACCCAGTGTAAGTGCCTCCCTCTGGGAGGCTGAATCATATGTCCCCACACAAGCTCCCCATTAGTCCCACCTGTGCTTTTGCAGGTGCCTTTCCAAGCTCCACTGAGCTCCTTGAGAGCATTAATGTTCCTGGGATAGCCATGAAACTCAGCAAGCAGGGAAAAAAGTCTCATTGAAATTTGGGAAGCAAACTCCTGATTTTTGAAATTTGTAATTACATTTTAGTTTACTGTGAAAGCTACCTCAAAATACAAATTCAGAAGTTGCCCTTTAAGAATTTTTTTTTGATTTTCACACACACACACAAAAAAAAGAAACACTTTTCACTATGACTGAATATGATTCAAAACTCAGTTGTCCATAGGGAGGGGAAATTCATATTTTTTCCCACCTCCTTTGATATTTAGGCTGATTGTGCTCCAGGCAATAACTAATAGGATTTAGGGGGAACTGGTAGCTGCCAGGACAATTTCAGAAGTTTGTGAAATGACCTGAAGAAATGATTGATTTGCACTATCCCTTGACAAGGAAGATATGTCATATACAAGGAAGAAAGCAGCCTGGCATCTGAGGTCAATTGACCAGTGTTCCCACAGTGCAGAGATGGGGTAGGCTTAGCTGTGCAGAGCAAATGAAGCAGTTTCTTTAATAACAGGCAGTCAGCCCTGTCTTCTTTGAAGCCAAGGGATTTCTTCCATTGTTTTCGATGTGTTCTGATTTATATTCTAAGGAAAGCACCCATCTCAGGCAGTTGAATGCAGTTGCTCAATTCAGACTAAAGTTAAACATGTTTGACTGCTTGGAAGGTAAGAGTTAAGAGTGGAGTGAACCAGAGGAAGAAAAATTTTGGTGCAACTAAGCCTTGAATTTGTTTGTTTGTTTTATTGTTGTTGTTGTTTTCTATTTGCATTGGTTCTAGTTCCTTTTCTCCAAATAGACCATCATTTGCTGGTAATCATGAATTGCAGCTACAAGTGTAGTCCTTGCAGCAAACGCAGTATTCCTTTTCCATTACTCACTTTCACTCTTCCTGTGTACCTCTTATATCTTCATGCCATATGTGTCCAGTTTTATGCCCACATGCAGTTAAAACAAATGAATTTCCAAAGTTTGTGTGGATGAGTATTTACAGGACCTTCCTTGTTTACCCTTACTCTTTGTACAGCTATTGAGCCTGGTGCCCAAGAGGGGCCCAGAGCATCAGCATTCACAAACATCACTGGCAAATAAAACTGCTCAGCATCACCTTTTTTTTCCCCAAAGCTTTGTTTCTGAAACCTATTTCATCCAAGAAAACTGCCATAGTCATAAGGACTATCACTGGGGTCACCCTGAAGCAGAGGGTTAGTGCTTTAGCATATAGACTCTGAGCTTGTATTGGTATTTAGGATTGGGTTAGAGGTTATTCTCTCTGGGGTTTTAGGGCTTTTTTTTTTTTTCTTTCCTTAAGTACTGCAGAGGTGTATCTCAGGTTGGCTTGAAGAGCTGTTCAGAGGATCAGCCTGCATATTTATTTGCTTTTTCTTCTAGAAGCCCTTTAATTCAGTTGTAGCAGATTTAGAAAATTAGCTGTAAAATAGAATTCAGAACAGGGAGTTCTGGCATTGCTGGTAGTGTCCTGCTTGAGCTGGAGGCTTGAAGAATGGGTGAAAGCTCCAGATATGCTGCCACATACATTGTGCAACAACTAAGCAGAACAAGAATTCAAAAAAGGGATTGAGCTAGAGAGAAAAGGGATTTACTGGATGTATTTCGGTGGACCAGGATACAGGATTTGATAGCATCCTAGGATTTACCCCAACAGTGTAGACAGCCTTGAGGACAAACACAGTATTTCTGTTATGTGTTTGCAAATACCCTGGAGCAGTAGGCTCTAGTCACAGCCAAGGGGTTTTTTAGGGTTGACAATACATATTGATAATACTTGGCATTTATCTGCCAAGTTGAGAATTACTGGTGCTGGACTCTTTGTTTAGTTAATCGGAGAATAGAAGTAACACAATCTGATTTCCCCAGCCATTCACACCTTCACAATGAAGCCTGAGCTTCTAATGCTTCTGGTCCCACTGCTGTGTAGGCTTTCTTTAAGGTATCAAGTTCATATGATAAATAGATTTGAGGAAATCTCTTCATTCCAGTGGATCCCATGAGCAAAAGGGCTGAATATGTGAAATAAAGTATTAGTTCTGAATTATTTACTCAGTTCCACTTATTTGTTCTCATTTACTTCCTTTTTACATAAACTAGATCATTCATCTTCTCTTCCTTCCTTAAACGCTATTTCAAAAGTTATTTTAAGCACATCATATTTGCCCACATCAAGTGCTGTTAGATACTACCATCATACTGCTGTTTGGGAAGCCTGCAAATAATACTGTATGCATTGAAGTAAATAAACCACATTAGCTTTGCTAACTCCATTAATTACAGTTAATAATGTTAATGAAGCCTATTTTAGCATCACTGTCAGAGATATTGAACTAATTCATCTAATTATTAACTTTTGTGGAATTATAATCTTCTTCAAATTTATCCCTCAGTACTATCAAATTTTATGTGAGGTCAGCATTTTCCCATGAGACTTTGAAATGTAAATTCAATGAAAAACAAGGTTTTGGAAGCATTGTGAAAGGTTTTGGATTTGATGGCAAAAGGGCCTGAGAATAAGAAAGTGAGGATGACTGGAAATTGGAAGGGAAACTATATAGAATCAAACTTCTACTTTTTTGTTTCAGTTGTTGCAGTCCACCCTCCATGTGTCACCTGAGTAGCAGTGGCCCAAATCCCAAAGTGGGCTTAATCACCCAGGAGACAAGTCTAACATAAAGATATGGACTTTGAGGTTTAAAGACCATTCTAATATGTAGACCTAATAATGGTCTCCAATGCACATGGACTTTACCTTATTGTTGCCTTACATGTTGTCTTGAATGCATTTATGGACTAGGATCTCCACATTTGGGGGGTTGTAGGAAGATGTTATCAGACCAATGTATTAGTCTATTTATAGACTGCACTTAGACATTCGTATCTAGCAGAAACTATACAGGCCTGACATGATAGTTAATTCTATATGGAGCCACAGAAAAGTTGTTATTTTCATTCCTTTTTTTTTGTCCAAGTGTTGACAAACCCACATTTTCTTAACTGTATAATATTTCTAGCTGTCCTACTTGCACATATATTACACTTCAGGAGCATTTTAAAATTTAAAGCAACACCTTTAACGTTATAATAATACTATGTTCTACTTTTGATGCTAATTTTTTATTTTCCATGTGTCTGCCATTCTGTTTTCTGGATGGATTAGAATTGACAGTATCTAAAATACCTTGAAAATACATTTCCCAATAAATCTCTGTAGCTAAAAGCAGGAATAACCAGTGATATAAAAGAGCCAGTTTTGCAGTTAGACTTGATGAGTATCTATTCACATTAATACATACCAGTCTTCTGTATGAGGTACCCAAATTTTTCTAAAGTACAACAGCCTTTCCTTGGAGTTTTTCCCATTCCCACAGCATGAAAACGTATCAGTTGCTCATTTCAAAAGAGCTGATCCTAGATAAACAGAGTTGCCTTATTTCAGTCTCCAGTTATAAAATATTAAATGTCTGTGTGGGACTTGAGGTCAACCAGGTTTAATTTTTTAAGAACCAAATCCGGAAGCATCTCCAGTGTGGCGTTCCTTCAGTCAGGTAGCCTTAAATCCCTTCCCCACTCCTCATGCGTTTCAAAATAAGATACTTTTGTTCTTACATAATTAGCTGGCAAAAAGATTCAGGAAAAGAAAGAGGGAAAAAAGACACTTTAGAACTCTGAGTAGTGAATTGTTTGAGCCTTTACATCACTTCCCTTTAACTGCTCTGTGGTTAACTTCCCAAGTTGCTTTCAGTGACTAATGCTGGGTGTTAGTTTAACGGGTCACAGTTACTGATTGGATCGTAAATACAGAAATCCCATCACTGAAGCTTAAAAAAACCCTCGGAGCTATTCAAGAGGAAGCTAAAACTCAGCACAGCAACACAACTCAGTGTGTGACTGTTAGTTTTCCCTTACTAAGAGAGTCTTTCCTGACCTTGCTGCATTTCCCCTATGCTGAAAAGGGTGGGTATTCCCTCAAGAAATCCAGATGTTATAATATCTTAAGACAAATTCTATTTCCCCTTTTTTTTATCAGAAGGAAGGGGGAGCAGGGCTGAGGCTATGAGTTCGGGTCATTGGAATGACCTAGAATTGTTTTAGAATCATGATCTCATCAGTTTTGCCAGATGTCAGTGACATTTCTGTTGTATGGTAGTCTGATACATTGGCCTGAATTTCTAGGGGAACAGGCTATATTAGAGCAACTTCATTACTGGAGTACTTTATTGAAGTCTTTGAGGGGTAACTAAGAAGCTATTTACATTGACCTTTACAGCACTGGCCTGAGGCTCACAACAACACAGTAATATTCATTGCCAGTAAAGCTCTGAAGAGATATTTCACACTGCAGGAGGTGGGAAGAAGACAGACTGTTACAGCAATGGCCTGAAAGATTTCCAGGTACAGAGATTTGGTGTGCACCAGTATCTAGGGACTGTTTTCAGCCCTACTTGTACACCTTGCTCCTGCTCTGAGTAGGTGCCAGATTGCCATGTGCTGCAATGGAGACACCTGATTATTTAAACTTTTAAGATTGATATTGCAGACCTTTGCCATATCTCACAGTCTCCAGGACTAGGGTGGACAATTTTATGGTAGGGAAAGGAAGCATAAAGATAGGGACTGAGGGCAACTGAGCCCAGCTTGCAAGCAGAGAGCAGAGACCCAACTTTCAGAGTGAGCAGAAGATCAGACCTAGGGATGTGTCAGAATAAAGCGTGACCAACTGCAGGCAAGTACATACCGTGAATCAGGTCCTGAAACTCATGAGATTTTAAAATAAGATTGGGTATTTTTATTTGCTGTCTTAACAGTTCTGACAGGCCTCCTGTTGAGCTAACACAGAAAATAAGCCTGTGGTGTCAAATAAAAAGGTGGTCCTTTCTAACCCACCAACAAGATCATTTTGTACAGGAAGTTCACCCCTTTTTCCTGCTAAGATCACCAAATTATTATCCTTTCTCAGATTCTCTCTGGCAGGTGTGTGTGTTTTTGTTCCTCCTTTGCTCTTTTTATGTCAGCAAAACTTTCTAGAAATGATGGTCAGTATGGTCTGAGGAGACAAATGAAAGAACTTCCCTTGCCTGTGGGATTTTCTGTGGTAGCCAGAGCACAGCACTCCCATACTAATTTTTGTTTTGTTCCAGGGAGTCTGTTCTGGGAGAGGCATAGGAGGAGAAAAGAAACCTTTACCCATGGGAGTGGGAAGGAATGAAATGTACTGAGCTGGACCTCTGTAGTTGGTCCTTGGAGCCCTGTTGCTGCAGATGTAGAACTGAAAAGCCCACTTCTTCCTTCACTTGATGGGGCCAAAGGAAATCCATGGGTGGCCTCTGGAGATGTGGAAATGGGACTAGATTGCCCCCTTGCTTGTCTGCTAAGACATCAGCTTTCCACCAGAGCTTTTCCCTTCCAAGCAGAGCCCTCCTGTGCCTGTCCCTGAGGGATCTCCACTCCAAGACACAATTATTTGAACATACAGTGCCTTGGCTGGCATTTCCATGTTTGAAGTTGTTTTGCCAATTCCAGCCATACAAAAAACACACAAGCAGCTTCTGAAAGCAAATCCCTTCTGGCTTCCTTCCATTTGCATTTTACTTTGACTTGTAACTTTTACTGTATTTGATCACATTCTTACAGCTTCTTTTTACAGCTGTAAAAATGAACTTTAAAAACAAGTGAAAATCGAAGCTTTTTTGGCTCAAGAGTGGGGGCTTTAAAAGTGTCTCAAGACACAAAATCCAGAATGTGAGTGGTACCAGCTGAGCTGGATCTCTAATGCTCTTTCTCTCTCATTATGGATTTGCTCAGGAGCATTCATTGTATCAACTACTTGAATTTAAATTTTACCTTAAGAAAACGTGAATTTTTTAAAAAGAAACATAATTTCCAGGGACAGGTCTCTGGCATATGTCAGAAAGCACAAACCAGAATGTGTATGTTTTTACCATATTTACTGTTCTTAGAGCTTTCTGGGGAGGAAAAAAAAAATCCTTGCCTTTCCTACCAGTGGTATTTTTCACTCTGTGTATAGACAGACATTAGAGGGATGCAGTGTAAAAGAAGTATGCTCTCCATTTACTGTAACTTTATTTAAAGCTTTCTTATCAACACAAAATTTTAGGATGTTTTCCCATTTCAGAATCTGAGCCAGCCACATTAACTTTCAGAGAGATTCAGATGAGTTTTCATCCCTTTTAATAGAATGAAAACCTGAGTATGATGTGAGGGGCTCAAGAACTTAAAATTAGTTCATTGTACTTCGGATGAAGCAAATTTCACATTCAGGATGTGGGTACAATTCCAGTACAGCTTGACAAAAATTTTTCATCTGAACAGAAATGTAGACTAAAAGAAACTTCCTGGATGACAATGTTTAGTCCCCTGCAAATACCAGCATGATACAATTAAAAAAAAATACTTTAAAGGGACTTTTATTAAAAATTAGATTGGTGCTTAGTAAAAAGGAAAAGACTGAATACTTTTAGGTCCTGGCACAGATAGATAGACAAGCCTTAAAACAGGAAACAACAACTTTAGTGATCTTCTGTGTGAAAACAAGGTCACAGAAGTATTTAAGGAGAGCAAGGTGAGCAGATCAGTTGCATGTCCAGCAGAAACAGATGGGAGCTTCTGCTCTCTTTTCTACTAACTGGAGAGGAATACAGGAGGTAGCATAGGGAAAGACTGTCTGCAGATATAAAGCATCCTGTAAACCTTGTAATTCTGTGCCTCCTGTGAAGTATGCCAGAACTGCAGCAGAAGAGCACAACCCAGAATTGACTGACACTTTGCCAAGGAAAGGAGCAAGCACAGCGATGAAAGGGTTGCCATCCTCTCCTCACGGCTCAAATGTCACACAGAGATAAAGGTTACCATGAGTAACAAGTCTCATTTCCCAGGGAGAGAGCATGCAGCACCACGGCTCTTCACATATGGAAAGTGGCAGTGGAGCAGTGAGCTGGGTACACACTCAGGCTTAGAGATTAGCAGCAACAACAGAGTTGACTTCCCTGCTGTCACAGCGCCAGTTGCAGAAGTTGCGTGCTGTTCCTAACCTATCTCTCAGTAAATCTTCAGGAACGTGGAAGGAAGACTACACTTTTTGAAAAATGATGCACCTACAAACAGCAGCCCTTGCTGTGTCACTTCATGGTGCCTTGATCATGCATCAGGACCAAAAATAGTAGTGGCTTTGCTTTGGGGCTAGGAAAGTTTCTGAAGTCATAAGTGTGGTGACTGTGTGGTACTCAGAGCTCCAGTTTTCCTCAGAACTTGCCTCAACCTCTTGATTTGTTCTGGAAACAGTGTTGATATTTAAGGGATGTTTTAGCTATTGCTAAGCAGAGCTTAGGCAAAGTCAAGGCCTTTTCTGCTCATTACCCCACTCCACCAGCGAGGAGATTGGGGGTGCACAAGAAGCTGGGAGGGTACACAGCCAGGACAGCTGATCCAACTGACCACAGAGATATCCCATCCCATGTATGGTGACATGCTCAGCACATAAAGCTGGGGCATGAAAGAAGTAGGGGATGTTCAGCATGATGATATTTGTCTTCTCAAGTCACCGTTACATGTGATGGAGCCCAACTTTCCTCAGTGGGGATGGCTGAAGACCTGCCTGTCCATAGGAAATGGAGAATGAATTTCTTATCTTGTGTGTGTGGCTTTTGCTTTACCTATTAAATTGTTTTGCTTTACTTACCCAGTAGCTTTCTCACTTTTCCAGTTCTGTCCCCCTGTAGTTCTTAGTTACCACAACAGGGGTTAAACCATGACAAATACCCACCCTTCAGTCCATTCTTCCTTCTGCCTTTTTGTCTTTCTACCTATTAATAGAATTATAGGATTAGTGTAATGCTTGATTGACTGCTGGTTGTCAATCAAACCTTGCTGCTTTAACCACCAGTCATCTGGGTAGCAAATTCTCTCATAAGTAGGAGGTGTAACAATTCAGCCTCCTAGGATTTGTCCTTATGAAAGAGGGGACAAAATTGTTACTTCTGATTGAAGTCCTATTTTAAATCCAGAATATCCCTGTTGGCTACTTGTGATATGCAGTACATAGCAGCCAATGCTCCCCACCTCTCCAACAGGCTTAGTGGTATTCTTCCTTTCCCAGTTAGGAAGATTGAATTTCTTTCTGGTTTTTATTAGCTTTATCCCCTCAGTAGCCTAATAAACTGTGCAGCTGAAGCAGAGGAGGGAAGCAGGCTGTTTTCTCTGCCTTTGCTGCTCGGCAGGAGGCTGCAGTCGCATTCGTGTGTGTGCTGTGCCATCGTGCGGTCCTGCTGCCGCACTGCCGGCGGCTCCGTATCCCTGGGACCTGCGCTGAGCCCAGCCCGGCCGAACAGCTAATCACCCATCAGTAGAGCCTTCGAGCCTGCCTGCATCCCTGAGAGCGGCCGCAGCCTCCAAAGCTTCCCATGGACCGCCGCACTAAAAGCTCTTACAGAGAAATTACCGAGGGGCCAAGGAGGTCTTGCTTAAAGGAGGACTCGTGCCTCTCCTGAGTCCCAGAGGCAGCAAAAACACCAAATGGGGATTCATTTTTGTTCTACAGAGCTGTCTTAATTTGGATTGGGGAAAGAAATAAGGAAACTCTATTGGTTTTTAAGTATTCATTACCACTATCGGTGATCAGCTTTTGTCAGGTCCGTTTACAGCTTTCAGGGATGTTGGGCAATATTCTGAGCAGTTGTCTCGCGTGCTCTGGCTCCTCTGGCTTATGCTAAATTCTGGAAAACTTCATCTACCACTTCTTACTCTTTAAGTAATGGCAATGTTAGTGAGGATAAAGACTATAGAAAATATGTATCTAATGGCATTCTAAGATTTTTTTTAATTGCATCATGTTTTCCAGTAGACTCCACCAGGGTCTGTCTCATAGACTTGAACCTGCACAGTTTATCCTGGTCTTCTGTAGAAGTGAAGTTTGCAGGACTGCAAATATCTCTACCATTGTCTCCTTCAGTCTGAATTTGTTTGACACAGTAGGAGTTTCAAAGACCTGAAATTCCCATACATTTTGCAAAAATAAGAAAAGATCAGAGAGAGTCTAGTAGAGCTTTTACCCAGAATAAAGAGTGGAGCATAAACTGACCCTTGATTAGACATCAAAGTATGCACTTGGGAAAGCAGCTGGAAGACATAAGTCCACAGAATCACCATCTCCTTTTGATGTTCTACTTGCATAATTACATGTTATTCTTCCCTATGCACACTAGAGCATAGGAACATAAGAGACAAAGCAACACAAAGTGAACATCACAGGTGGTTCTCACACTGGTGCAATTTCCAAGTCATTTTATAAGGTCTTGGCAATACTCTGAAATTGTTAAAATGGCATCTGGGCTGCCTTTTTGATCTACAGGATTCTGTTATCATTCCTTTTACAGTTTATTGTAGCAAGAAAGCACAGACCCTTAAAATCTATAATCCAATATTTGTTTCTCAGGAATATTTATAATCTTATAAACATACAAAGAAGGAACTCTTCCAGGCAATTAATTTGTACTATAAAATTATTTTGTGTAAAGCCAAATACAGATATCCATGTTCCTAATGAAGAACAGTCTTCTGAGTGAGCTGTCACAGTCAAGCCAGCAAAACAATTTTAGAAAAAAATTACCTATTACCTATAGGTAGTGGGGAAAATTTTAAATCAATTTAGAAAAAAAGCATCCAAAAAAGAGCACGAAGAAACACACATACCAGAAAGAGGTGACACATTACCAAAAGATGGAAAAGGAGCCCATTGTATCAAATCATTCTGCATTGCTTTGATTACTCTTTATTTATATTCAACTCTTTTGAACCATTGGTTTGTGAGCCATGATATAACAGTAAGAATGTGCCCATATTATATACAATCCAAATATGTTACAACTATACAGCCATACCTGTTCCTCTTGGTTCCTTTCAGCTCTTCCTTACTGCAAGAATTGTCTTCATGAAGTTTTTCTTAGAGTCTCTGTTCTTTCTTTATTTTTTCCAAGTGACAAGGGGCTAAGGTTTTCATGCCAAATAGCAATTCGGTCAAATCCATCTTAACTACTTTTCACTTTTGTTTTATTTCATCTTCTCAATTTCATTGGCCTTTGGCTCCCTGAAACAATTCAGTTTAGCTTGAAGATTTTTGTCTTATTATTAATACAATCGCTTATTAGATTAATCTCTGATTAAAATTCATGTCCTTCGCTCTCACCTCTGAGAGACAACCACTGAAAAGCGACCTTCTCTGATGTGTATTTACTGGCTGCTGAAGGTCACTTTCTGAAAAACCCATTACCTTCCCCAAAAGTGTAAAGATTCGGGATGGATGGATGATAATCCATATCCTGTCCTCCTCCTTGATAGCTTGTTGGTTTAGGTTTGAGGGTTTGGGATTTTTTTAATCAAAGGAGATTTAGAAATGATTGCAGGAGTTCAGTGTTTGTTATTCCAACTGTGTGTGCCACCGTGTCTTGACAAAGCAGCTGTGCTCTGAAAATGATGACATTTCTACCCCCCTGGGCTAGAAAAGGAAACTTCTGTCCAGGCTCCAAAGATCTCTAGTGACATTAAAAGAGATTTTCATGAAGTGAAAGGCAAACACCATTAAAAGCTGTAATTTTTGCTCTTAAGAAATTATGCATATTTAACTGGATGTCTTTGAACTCATGCCACCTACATAAAAAACAAACAGCTTTTTTGAGAATTTGAGGATTATTTTACATGAGAATTTAATTTGTTTAAAAGGAAATGAATATGGATGAGGATATTTGAATAGGTTCAGTGTGTTTGTCAGTCACAATTGCCAAGCCGGGAGTAATCTTGGTGATTAGTAAGGGTAGTGATAAAAAATATGCTTGTACCCAATATGCCTCCTGATTGGCAGTTTATTGCTCTTAGAGGACCAGATGTCAAAAGCCATATGCTAATATTCAGCACAGAACAGTCCTCTGGTTTATGCTTTAAAATGCAGCATCATCATATGTTAATATTCAGCACAGAACAATCCTCTGGTTTATGCTGTAAAATGCACCATCGTTGTCACTGCTGAGCAGTGAGAGAACAGCTCAACAAGAGCCCTTTCAGGCAAAAGGAGCATTTGCTGCAGCAGTTGGCAGAGGGGGAGTGGGGGCTGCTGGGGCTGCTTCAGGCTCTGCTGCTGAATCCTGGCATCGTATGGCGACGATCAGGGACAGTGACATGCAATATTTTACCCAAACTGCACTACATACTTATTTAAACTAGGAATTATTTTCTCTTTATACAGCATCTGGCATAGTGTGGTTCAGCCTCATTACTGGAGGTGCAGCAATGGAGTTACTAAATCAGAATTAGAAGTGCATTACATGAGAAGTGCATTTAAAAAAAGAGTGGATATTAATGACTTAAAATGTCTTGTGTTTATATAGGATTTGAGTTCACAATCTTCCTGAGCTGGGGAAGTTTACATTTTACTGGAATTATGAGTTTTGAATACAGAATTAACAATGAAAAACAAAATCTCTATTAACTTGTTTTTTTGGAGGTGGTAGTACAAGCATAAAGAAAAAAAAACATGGAGGGAAAAATATGCTCTTGAACTATTCACTGACATAAAAACAAAGCCAACTTCTGCCTGCCATTAAACCTTCCAGCCCCAAAAATCAAAGTGATATGAGGTTAGACTGAAGGCAACACTAGGATCAGTTTATTCTGGTATAATTTTCCATGTGCCAAATATATTAATCATAACAATTACAGGTAATGTAGGCCATAATGCCGAGGAATTAATTGCCAAAGCCCATCGGCATTTGCTTTCCACCTGATCAGACCAAAGGGGCAGCAATGGGCAGGTTTCTCTCACTACAAACCAGGCTGTAGCAATGCAGAGAACTAAAAAGGTTTCCAGTCTCCAGCCACTGCCAGCAATAAGCAAACCCACCAAGCTGTTATTAAAGGCAATGTGTTCTGCAACACACTGCTGCAATTTCCTTAGGATTATTCCAAAGTTTCGAGTCCTTCTGATTTGATAGTTTCTGAAGAAAAAACTTCTATTTCAAAGATCAGTTGAGTTGAACTGCGTTCACAGTAGCTGTTCTTAAAGGTTGTTATCCTAATTTTACATCCCATTCTCTTGTACAGAGACTGAAATGAGCACAATTTTGTACCTGCATAATTTCATCTCCAAATGCATCTACAGCAATAGTATAAATGGAAAGTGTCTCTTTGATTCATCTCCATTCCAGGCTGTTTTGATGCAAGACAAGAATAAAAGTCTTACACAAAAGATCACATAAGTTCTTTTTTTAAGGAGAATATTTGGGTTTCAGTGTGTTGGAGCTTGAATTTCAGGAAATTTTGGAAAGTCGGTCTGGAATACATTTAAATTGCAGGAGAATATACACAGTGATGGTCCTGCTCTTGTACAGATGTACATTTGGCATGACCTTCCCCTTCGCTCTAGGGCTTTGCAGTACTCTGCCTCTGAAGGGGAACTGACAATATGCTCTGGGTAAAGGAAATATTAATGCAGACCTTATGCTATTCCACTCTCTTTTTTTTTTCTCAAAGCAGCTATATGGTGAGGTCATATGCTTGTCCATAATGCTTCTTTCATTTGCACCATTTAATGAAATTCTTTTCCCGAGTTGTGTAATCCCACACTAATTAAAGAGGGCTTAATAGACCATTATATCTCCATTAGCATCACCTTGTGCTCCTCTTGGAGGATTTCATACACAGGGAGGACTTCACAGGAAGGAGCTCTATGGGGGCAAACAATCTTCAGGAGGCAAATGGCCCTGTGTATCTGTAGGAGACAGTGTTTGAGGACGAAGGTGCATGTTATATGCTCACAATCCTTAGTACATAGATTATGCTTGTCTTATTATTGTTTTCCCCTTTTTAGCTTCTTTGGGAGATGATGTCAGCAAAACATGTCAGAAAGCCCTGGGCTTTAGAGGATGCTGTTGAAGCAAGAGGCAGTGCTATTGGGATTGCTATTGGGTTGAGGTAAAAAAACTTACAATGGCATCTGCAGGGAGTGTACGTACTCCCGGACAAAGATGGGTGCCCCTTTTTATAGTAAGATAAAGAAAAACTGCAGACTGTTCTATCAGGGAACACTGCACACATGGAGGTATTTTACAGGACTTTGAACCAGAGCTGGTTTGGAGCCTGTCATCTGGGAAATGCAGGCAGAGCTGGTATGTAAATGCTGCGCCCCAGACTATTGATGTGCCCTGTAACACCTTAGCTTTAACGTAGTTCTTGAGAGCTTGTTTAATATTTCACTAAAAGCTTTGACAAGGAGAAACTTCATTAAATTTCAGAAAGACTCACCTGCTGTCTTAAGCTGGTGAACAGAATGTGCTCTGGGATGCTGAGGTGATTTGTAAAAACTGGTCTTGTGCTGCTTGAATTTTCCCAGTGTTTTTCAGTCTGGTAGTTTTATTAACTGCTTTTCTAGTACTGTATTATAAATCCATTAATTGATTTGGTTCTGGCTGTAATATTGACTTGATGAGTGGTGTTTCACAGTCCTGATTTTTAAGAATAGTAATTAAAGAGTTGATTGAAAAGACTAAAAAAACTACAGTGGTTTGTTTATCGGCAGTCAAACTTTTGTAAAGGATGTAGGCTAAAAAAGGTTTTTTGCAATAAGTAAAACCCCTTGTAGTTTGTTCTTTTCATTTACAAGAGGAGGAGAAAAATCAGCCAGGATGAAACTTCGTAATGCTTTCTCTGTCACATAACTAGTAAATGCTGAAGCCTTCTCTTATGTATTACTAGTCCCTTAAAATTATTTATGATTAGAACAAGATCAACATGGACAAAGATATTTTTCTCATGTACTTTGGCAAGATGATCAAAATCAATTACTTATAAAGTCCAGAGCATTGCATCTCAGAAGAGCCTTGTCCCTGAAAGTGGTTTACAAAGTCACTTACTATTTTGCTGTGAATCATAACTGATTAGCTGCATTAAACACCAAAATATTTATAAGAATCTAGCTGAAAATCATGAGCTGTCAAGATCTAAAGGGCTGTGGGACTTCTGAATTGTCCTACTATTAGATTGGATCAAACTTTTTTAAGAGGTAGGAATACATGAAACCATAACTGCACACAGATCATTATCTCTAGAGATTTTAATTAATTTCTGCCTGCTGAAAATCACTTGACTTTGGACTTAACAAAGATGAAACTTTCCTTTCATTTGTTACAACACCATATATTCTGCAGTGTTAGCACTAATATAATAGACATGTTTTGTTTTTTCAGCATATACTCTAGGAGGTCATCTAATTTTAAAGTTTCTGATGACTCCAAGCATAATGATTCTGGGGAGAAAAATCTCTCAAGTTGGGTCAATGAATCTTACCAAGTAATACAGCTCCTACAAGTCACAGTCTTCTAAGCCCTTAATTTAAAATTCTTTTGAAGCTCACGTTTTATGTCTGAGTCACCTTGCTAGCAGGTGCACTTGATGGAGGGAAGATGGTGCTCTCAGGGGGGTTATTCAGGCTCTATTTGTTAAGCTGACTTAGAATGACCCTGGTATGGCTGAGATTTTCTGTATTTATTTGAAACCCTATTCTCTATCCTGGCTTGACCCCCAGCTAAACCCAGAGCCTACTTCTGGATCATAAGAAGGCTGACTTGTGTCACTTTGGGGAGCCCAAAAGAGATTACTTTTTCTGAGGGAACTGGGGAACCCCTCTTGCTAGAGGAGAGTCTGGGTAGGACACCATCTCCAGATGTTCCAGGGCTGCCCAGCCTCCTGTGTGAAACGGCAGCAAGTGAAGACAAACAACTCTGGGCAGGGCAGGTGCTGAGGTTTGCCTGCTTTCATAATGTGGCTTTTGCATCTGAAAACAGCATTCTGGTGTTCTGAGGGATGCCTACCCAGGGTAAAACTGCGAGTGTGCCTGGGTATTGCTAGGCCTGCCTTCTGAATGGGTTGTTCTCAAAAATCAACTCAGGCTGGACAGGATGTGGTCTCACCATTTTCCTGACACCCTGGTGGATTTTCACCACAAGGACTTATTTCCTGATCCTGTCATCACTTGCTGTGGGGTCTTTTGAAAAGCAGCTGTCATCTTGGCCTATTTTATGTCCTCCCTCAGTCGCAGGGGAGAAACAGATGGAAGCTTTAGGCTTCTTTGCTTTTTAGATATAGAATGTTAAGAACATAATGGCTTCTGTAGCCAAGAGTGGCTCCTAGCCAGGCCAGAGGACAAAACATTTGTTTGCACCATATGTGAGCCAAGTGGTAAGCTTTAAGAAATGTCCAACACCTCAAAGTAGGAATGTGTGATGAGTTTGTCTGTACTCTGTGAGAAAGGTGTGGTAAGATGTTCAGCTGCAGGTAGGGCCTGTGTATAATAGGAGGTGGTGGAGAGCTGGCTGCTGTAGGTGACTCTTCCGTGCTTGCCTCTCCCCAAGTACTCCATAGGAACCCTTGGCAAATCTGGGCAGCACTGCAGTCCCTCTCTTCTTCTGTATATTTAGATCCAAATGTGTCAGAAACCCAAACCCTTTCTATTTTCTTCATTTGCTGAATTTATCAGTTAGCCTCCTACTCTGGTATCCTAATTGTGACAGCAATTTTTTAAAATTGGAGGAAAAAGGACACAGTTTATTGGCTCATTCATTTTGATTTCCCCAAAGTATTACTGTAGACAATATTTTCCCAATCATAGCTCTTCGGAGGCTAAAGAAAAGTTAGAAGCATAGAAATATCACTAGAGCTGAACTGAATTACTTGTGCTAAAATAGCCCTGTGCTCCTGCAGGGCATTGAGAATCATTACACTTGCAGCTTTTATTTAAAAGTGAAAGTACTTTTTTCATTTCTCAAGCCCTGCAAAGCTATTTCTAAGGCAATTCCTGCAGTTTTTGGACAGTTCGAATTGACCCAGACTCAGAGCAGTCTTGAAATTCTTTACAGGTCTCCTTGACATCTGCTGCTCCCGAAATGGCTGGAGTGGCCATCTGTCATTTTTAAGACTGCAAATGTCAAATAGACAGAATGAAAACAATGGGAAGAAGGCTGTTAACTCTTCCCAGCTGTATCTGTTGTCTGAGTGAAAAATTACCTTTTTCTACTTTTCTTATCTGTGGTGTGCTTGGACTCCCTGTTCTTCTGGCTCTTCTGCCTTTCAACTGTCCCAGCTGTGCTCACAGCAGAGTTGCCTGCTCTTCTTCCTAGATTCTTCTCCCCTCTTAAGGGAAGAATAAGGAGCCAAGTAGACAAGGGATTAAATTTTAGTGCTTTCTGATGCCAGAGGTTTTCTCGGGCTCCAGATAGGCTGTTTCCATCCTGCCTGAGAAGTGCTGGAATGTGAAGCACTCACATTAGGTGGTGCTAAACTCTAATAAATGCGAGCAAAGTGATCTCTGGAGGTGTTACCCATCTCACTTGCTGCCACTTGACAGGGCTCCACACTTGTCTTAATGCTCTGAATGTTGCCCTGCACAGAACCGATAGCCAGTTTAGAGGCTTGCCAATTTGCAGCTAAACCTGCCATCAAATAACTGAGTACTTGTTTTCTTTCTCAAAAAACTACGCCAAATATTATCAAAATTAGGAACCTGAATGTAATGTTTTGTGACTTTTCTGTTCCTCGCTACATCTCTGTTGCATTGAGGGGCAACATAATAATGAATTTGCAGTTGGGTATCTATAGAGCTTAATACCATTCTGTGGAGTATGAGGACAGGAAGGAAGATGTCCATGGTCTTCCCTATACGCTGCTGAGCAAAATTTTTTTATGCTCTGAACACAGCTCCAGGCTGCATGAAAGGTGGTGGGATGCAGTGAGAGTCTGTCGTTGCAGACACTTATCAGAGTTTACTGTTGAAACGTTTAAAAAACACAGAAACGTTCCTGTTCTTTTGTGTGGGGGAGGCTTTGAGTTAGGAGATCAGGACATTACAGGATAATCGTGGACAATATCAGAAATTAAGTCATGTAAAATATCTGAAGAGGTGCTTTGAAACAAGCTGCCGAGTAATGAATAATCACAGAGAACTTAAATGAGACTCATAGTACAGCCTTTTGTTTCTTAAGGCAAGCTACCTCTCTTGGACTTCTTTTCCTCTCTGAGAACAAAAGACAGAATCAATAAGCCCGTCCATGAGACTGCTGGAAACCACTTTGAAGTTTGTGATGAAAGAGAATTTTCCTTCCTGTTTGAATTGCAGATTCCTTAACACAAAACATGGCTGGATCACTTCCACCTCAAAAAATCCAACTGAGGAATCTAAGCTCTCATCCCACCCTACCACCCAACCCTCCTGAGTACCACTCCACTTAATGAATTCAGTCAGCTGCAGTCTGTACTGCAGACAGTGCTTTTCAAAGTAGGAGTTGAATCTATTGTTTCACCATCACAGCTCTCAGGAAGTTTTGCTGTGGCTATTTTAAACATGTTATATATTATGGGGTGGGGTGGGGGGGGAGGAGGGGTGGGGGGGGAGGAGGGATGGGGGGAGGAGGGGTGGTGGGGAGAGGTGTTTCTCAAGCAGTCCTAAGCTCTATAGCCTTTTGGTTTTTGCTTTAGTTCATGGGCCGAGAGAGCTGCAATAGCACTATAACCATTAACAGTGAAATAAGTGTTAAGTTGCACATAAATTAGCACTTCATAGTCCCAAACAGTTAATGAACTACTGGTTAGAAACTGGTTGGGGGAAAAAATGCGTAATTCCCAAAGATGAACAAGTCTGAGTGCTACAAATCATATCAGTCTTACTTTTACCTTTTAAATATATAACAGGATGAAGCTGGATTTCTTGACTTTCTAGCTCGTACCTGCAGGACAGCACCATTGATTCTGGCAGCCAGAGGATGTTTGCTCATTGTTTGGCTCCTACTTTACAGACACACAATGCAATTTCAATACTGCTTGGTGGCACAGCACCAATGCAAGTAACTAGTGTACGATTTTCCAGAGACTGTTGCATTTTAATCTTATGATGCTGCTTATTCTTTGCTGCCATTAGGAGTTAGTAACCTTGACAGAGATATGGGTAGTCTTTTTTAGTATGCAGTCATGCAATACAAGAATGTCCTTGACCAGGGCAGCTCTCTTTCAAAACTACCCCAGACAGGGATGGCTTCTATGCTCTACATGTTTGCAGCACTGGGCAATTTCCTTTCCATTGAGGCCTCTTAGTATAGCCACTAATTAATATTTTACCCCATTCAAAGATCAGACCTAAAACATTAAGATAGCAAGTTCCAGACAGATTAGTAACTGGTAAAGCAGAATTTATGTAAGTTTCCTTAACCATAAAAATTACCTTGCTAACACTGGATGGCTCATAACCTTTTCCTGCATCTTACTGCACACTCAGCCTTCAGTTGGTTGGCTTTCAAACCACCAAGGCCTGCTTTCTGTCTGCAGTGGTTTGTGCTGCTCATCTAGTGGGGACCCAGGAGACCTGTCCACATCCCACCTGGCAGGTCCCTGTAGGTCCTGTTGGGTCCGTCAATTAATCTCCCTTTCATAGGAGAAATGAAGAATGACAAACCTTGGTGCCTCATCTTACTAGTGGTAAATTGGATCCAGGATGAACAGCATTTCAGAGGCTCGAGATATCTTTACCTTCCCTCAGCTTCTGTCAAATGCATTTCAGAATAAGACCCAGGCATGCCACTGGTTTCAATTAAACACTTTTAGTGTCCCTGTCACTGTTTCACTGCTCATAGAAATCCCTACTATCCCAGTCACTTCTGAAGGAAGTTCACCCAGTAGAAGTGTTTTCTGACTGCAAGTTGTCTTAAACACTTGGTTCCTTCTGAGTTGAGGTAAAGCTGCAGGGAGACATCTCGAAGTGAAGGGTGGGGAAGAAAAGGTTAACCAGCTGGCTGCAAAACCATTCTCTTTAACTGAAGGCAGGGAGGCATGCTGCATTTTTTATAGCTTGGGACAGAAAAGTGCACAGTATTTGGCATGGATGCAGAGTAAATGTTTCATGAGTGTCCTGACAGATTCCTCCCTGAGAGGAAGGAGCTGGCCTGGTCGTGGCAACCCAAGTGCTTGCAACAGCAGGCCGTGAAGTTTTCTCAGAACCTGGGGATCTTCCCTCTTGGACTTCTATTGCTCTTTGTTAAATAAAACTTGGGCCCCTTCTACTCAGAGGGTGCTGTGCATCCAGCATACACTGCACTGGACATCAGAGCCTGGTGATGTGTTTGATGGCAGTTCTGGAGGCTGTGAACCTGCCTGTCCTGTACTTGTGAACATATGAATAATTGAATGCTCTGTCAGACCATGCTCTTATTTTTAGCAGCATTGTTGCAAATGCCCTATGGGCTACAGAAATCTCTTTCTGGAAAAAAAATGTCATTTGCAACCTAATTTTGACATGGTTAGCAGAGTTTGCAAACACGATAATAGCCTTGGGAAAACTGTTTCTGTGAGAGAAGAACCTTTGGTTTAGTCTACGACTGTTATTATTCTATCTCTTATGCTTATCTCAGCTCTATGGCAGCAGGACAGATTGCAGAGAAGTTTGTTACAGCTTGCAGTGAAAACAGATGGTGCAACAAAGGAGTCAAAAACAGGGGTAAGAAAATAGAGGATTTATACCCCTAAGATGTTTTGGCCAGTTCTTTAAAAAATGTCAGGCATCAGCTTTCTGGCATCTAATACAGATGTCAAGTGGGGTTTTTTTCAGTAACTAAGTAAATTACTCCACATTCTTCTACAAAAGCCCTTTGTTCCAGTTACCAGAGAACAATAAAGCATCTTTTTCCTCAGCTGTTGCAAGTCCTAAGGCACTTTTATAGTCCCACCACCAAAAGGTGCTGAAAAAATATCTTTCCCCTCATAACAACATAGTGATCCTTACCACTTATAAATGATGATACTCTACAATCAAAACAAACCGAGGAATTCATTCACCACTTCCCATGGGCAGGCAGGTATCAGTCATCCACAGGGAAGTCAGGCTCCATCATGCATTACAGTGACTTGGGAAAATAAATGCCATCACACTGAACTTTCCCCCCTTCCTTCTCCACACAGCTTTATATGCTGAGCATGTTGCCATATGGTCTGGGATATCCCTGTGGTCAGTTGGAGTCATCTGTTCCAGCTTCTCACTGGTGGGATGGGGAGCAGAAGAGGCCTTGACTCTGTTTAAGCACTGCCCAACAGTGTTGCAAGAAGTGTTGAAAGGTTTTTAAGGGGCATCTGGATCTGGCACTGGGAGATACAGTTTAGTGTTTTAGGAGTTACAGGGATAGTGCTGGGTTGATGGTTGGATATTTGATCTTCAAGGTCTCTTCCAACCTTGATTATTCTATGATTCTATGAAAACATCCATGAATTATCAACACTGCTTGCAGCACAAATCAAAACCATAGCCCCATACCAGCTACTATGAAGAAAATTAATTCTATCCCAGCCAAAACCAGCAGAGTCTTTAGTGTCACACTGAATAAACTGAAAGATTAAGCTGGCCAGAGCACCAAAGCTAGCATGAAGAAACAAGTCTGGGAGAATGGAACAACAAGGGTTGTGATGCTCACACTGCCTGGCACAGGGACCAGCTTGTATCATTTATTCTGTACAGAACTTGAGAAGTATCTTAGTGTGTATGTCTGGAGGTCAGTGGTGCCACTGCT
>JAWWLV010000183.1:12740812-12834221 GCA_035041135.1 Platyrinchus mystaceus | reverse complement strand
AGCTTGTATCATTTATTCTGTACAGAACTTGAGAAGTATCTTAGTGTGTATGTCTGGAGGTCAGTGGTGCCACTGCTGTGTGTGTGAACACTTGTGTGAACACTTGTGTGAACACTTGTGTGAACATGTTGCTACTTGGTCTGGCCCCAGGCAGCTCCAATGACCGCTGAAACCTAAGTATTGTCCTGGTCTCCTGGCATGGGGATCTGCTCTGTGCCGGCAGCCGCCTGCAAGCTGCCTCAGTCAGCAGCGTGTGCTGTTACAGGACTCTCCACTTTGTGTCCTCGCTTGCCTGCTTTTTGGATCAGCTAGGAAAAGGGAGGGCTTACGTTTCAGGAAGGACAGTGGCTAAAAAGCAAGAAGAACTAGGTACTTGCATTATTTACGACAGGAATTAATCTGAAAAATTCATTCCTCTCTAGGCTCTGACTGAGCACCTTAGGGTTGCAGCATCTTTGCTGATGCCTCTTGAGTTCGAATGGCTTCAAGGTGGGACCCACACTGTATAGACATTGTAATCCACATTCAGGGGCTTGCCTTAGCTCCTCGAAGCCTGTGAAGCATTGCCACGCTGACTTGGGGCCCTGATACAGAGTTGAAAATCCCCAGGAATCCCTCCTGATCCAAAGAGCATGCCTGTCTCATCATGGGTAAGCAAGTGTGAATGCTTTCACACCATATCTGCTAATGAGTTACTGGACAGACTGCATTGATCTTACTTGTAGTAACTATTGCTCAGCTTAAAGAAATACCTTTGCAGCATTTATATTTTGAAAACAAGGAGTGCACAGAACAATGTACCTGCTCCAAAAGTTTTCACCAGCTTAGACAGAGGAGGATTGAACCATATTGCAGAGCAGCCCTGGGCTTTGCCATACTAATTACTTTAGGAATTTTTCTTTTCTGTCCTTGGGATTTTGGAGCCCCAGGAGCTTTAATTCTGTAGCTGGTAGAAGACAAAAACCTATTTCAAAACTGAAGTCTTTTGTGAAGGAATAACATTATATTTCAAATGATTTTACTTTTACCAAGTTCTCCTATTTTAAGGTCAAAACTTGTGAGGTTTTTCAGATCTTTTCTCCGCACAAAAGCACAAATGGGAGAAAATCCAGCCCTTCCACCAGGGATTTGTTCCAATGATAAAAACTATTTTGCCTTATTTCTTTTGTGAAACTTTTCTAGCTTAAGTTTTCAGCAAATCATTCGAGTACTGCCATTCACTGCAAGGGTAAACTCCCAAGGGATAAAATTTCCTGGTAATGACAAATATTCATGGCATCAATTCATGAGTCAGACTTTCACCCAGTAATTTCACCAACAGTTTAGTAGCATAATAAGAGGATTATCTCCTTCAGCTCCCATTCCTGTTCCCCAAACTCACTCCTCATCAGTACAAAGTCTTCTAATTATTTTCTAGGCCTTCTGACTTCTGTACAATTCAGCATTAACTTGAACAATTGTCTCTGACAACATTTTAGGTCTATTTAAATCCAGCATAATTCAGTCTTTCTCTTTTGCTGTGTAATTCTTGATTCCTTTTCTTTGTCCAGACAAATATCAGGGCACAGGCCTCTAACCTGACCCTTTTTCTTATGAATTGTTAGGATCCAGCTTGTGGCCACTGGGAGGTGGGTGGCAGAGCAAGTTTTGTGTGCAAGATCAGGATCAGAGCTGAAAAAACAGGACCATATATTTCTTCAGTGTGTAGACCAAAAGCAACTGGAAGGTTTGGGCTGTCACTGGTGTATTAGGTGGGAAATACCCACTATATTTAACTAGGCAAATCTCTTACAGCAGAGCCTGATATTCATGGCACCAGAGAGAGAACTTCATCAATGGGCCAATTTTCTGTGTAGCTGTAAATAACACTGTATTTCTGTGCAGAAAATGCACTGAGAGAACTGATTCTATTTGGGTGAGTTGTACTGAAGGAATAGTGCTGTTTTAAAAATAACTGCTATTGGCTTTAGTTTGATGTGGAATACAATAAAGACTAGGCCAAATTATACAGGGTTACTATAATTATTTTGAAAGCTCAGCATGGAAAAATTTGTAACAGCTCATGTGCTCACATCAGGAATCGTTTCAATTTTACCCTCATGAACAGTTGTTCATTCATTGCTGATTGCAACAATCTTTTAATCAAGAAAGCAGCGTGGATATTTTACTCCAGCTGGTAACAGGGATTGAGGCAAATGGTGACGTTAATTTTACAAGCTGAATTTGGGAACCAGATTTCTTCAAAGAAAACTTCCTAAATGGAAAGAAATGGCTTTAAAGCTTCTTTAAAAGGAAAACCAGTGTCAAATTCATCCTTAAGACAGTGTTTTGCAAATCTTCTTGGGCCCAAGAAACAGCAACGGGAAGGTCTGTGTCACAGTCAGACAACAGAGGGAGCTTTTCCCCATTGCTCTTCATGTAGTAGCAATGAGCAGCAGTTCTGGTTTGCTTCACTGGCAACAATTATAAATCACTAAAAGAATGAGCCAACACACAACAAAACAGCTGGAAGCAAGGATTTTCCCTTCCGTTCTCCTTGCTGCTCCAATTAGCTCATGCAGCACTTGCTTACTTTTCAGTGTCCAAACCCAGCATCTTACTGAGTACCTTAAAGGCTGGTGTTATCTGACAACAAAAAAGTGGACAGACTCTGCAGCTGGCTTCCCAGAGAGGTAGATGTAGGGAAGGGATAAGATAACAAGTTTTCTCTGTTTGCTTAAAGTGCCATATCCCTTGCAGGTTACTCATCATGACAGGTGTCAGGAAAGCACCTTTCACTCTTTTCCCATTCTTAAGGTGAAAGAGGGGAGAAAGACACACAGGAAGATCTCTTTAATATTGTTGTTGGCAACTTTTGTGGTTTTTTACTCCTGGAAAATGTTGAGGTTAAAATTGTTGGAGGTAGCTAGAGAAAGCATGAGAATTCTGGATGAAGCCTGCTTTGAGGTTTCCCCCCAAAGCATACACACATGCTTTTTCAACAGAAAATGGTATTTCTGAAGCAAATAACCCCAGCTTCTCTTACCACTGTTCGATCAGTTCTAGGACTATGACAAATCCTTCAGGTTCTCATTATAATCTGATGGTGTCCCACATCATCATTTTTAAGTAGTGTCCCTCCAGATATGGCACTTGCATTGCAGAGTTGCCCTGAAGAAGGACACATTTGGGCATCATCTGTGCCAAGTGACTGTTCAGCTTCAGGTTGTTGCATGGCTCAGTTGCCTGCTCTTACTGTGCTGGCTTGTGTCTGTTCTGTCTCTGGGGTTGAACAGTTTGGATCCATGCTTCCTGATGGGACACTGCTCCAAGAGTGGGATGATAGTTGGACTTCTCAGATGGCTTCTGAGGAGACAAGAGCAAAGGAGAGTTTGACCCACAGACCTCACAATAGTTTTCAGTGACCAAGTTTGGGAACAAGTGAAGGAGAAGCTCAAGATGTGAGAGTTTAGTCTCAATTCAGACTTGTGCAAATAGGCAGGTGTGGAGCAAGGCCACAACCCTGCCAAGCTACGCAAATATCTGTTTTACAGTCAGGAGATAGATAGTCCATACTGAAATGGGACACCCTGATTTTGTATTCTGGGAAGCAGAGGAAAAACTGCATCAAAGAGGTGTGTTTTAAAAATAAAGTGGCACTGCAAAGTTATGTACAACTTAGGAGCTTTTCTGTCAGTATAAAAGGATATAGCCCAGACTCTTCAGCCTTTCCAGGCACAGATGGAGTGACTTCAGATATAAAAGGTGCAGCTGAGAGGCTTCTGTCCTCTCTGCCCTGGTAAACTCTTCGGAGCTTCACTGGGGATCTTGCATACCTACAAAATTCAGGTTGGGGCTAGTTATCATTAAAAAAATAAAAAAACAAATGAGAAATTCCTGGTTAGAAATGTCACTAATACTTGTTTTACCAGATTGCTTTCCAGACTGATTGGGTTTAAGGGGTTGTTTTTTCTATTGTCTCTTCTGGAATGTTAATAGGGACTGGGAAACTTGAACCTATTCAAACTGATCTCTTTATATTTCTCATTCATTTGTGTATTGATATTATTTCACAATGATAAAATGTTTGGATTTGTCATACAGAATCAAGCAGCTTTGATATGCCATACTTTACCCAACCCAGTATCTTGTACATAGAGGGAATATAGATTGACCTCTGTCATGGTGATATTTTCCTTATCTTTTTAGCGGCATGAAAACTGGCAAGTAAATTGTCTACAGAAGCTCCCAGCACAAAAATGAAACTGAAATATTTAATCCCCATGGAAACAGCTTATCATGGATGGAGGATTTCCCCCAAAATCAGATTCTGAGCTTCCAAGAACACATCCAGAAAATGGTGATTTCACATCAAAGCTGAAAAGGCAAGTGGGAGGAGGAGATAGGAGATTTTGGGGAGGAGGGGGAACCTGACTGCTGATGTTCACCCAGCCTGTGCAGTCTCACCCTCTGAGGTCTAACTCCTGTGGATTTAGTGTACATGTGAACACTTTCACAGATTTTAAGCACTGTGGGGAGAGGTGCTATCGTTAGGTATTTAATCTGAACGTAAAGAGGATCGTCCTTCTTCCTTTAAAATCTGAATCCCTTGTTAGCTTAGTTTCTTAAGAGGGGAATACAATCAGATGTTTTTTTCCCCTAATACAACTGAGAGTCGGGCTTCTTTTTTGTCTTCACTCCCAAAGAAAAGTACAAGTTACAAAGGAATGCTTACTTTTATTTGTAGCTTTTTTCTGATCACTGAAGTACACGTGGTGCGTCAGTTCCTGAAATCCCTTTACTCTGTGTCTGAGTATGAACTCTTCCAAGTATTTAATTTTCAGTATGCTGTGTCGCTTTCTGCTTTCCTCAGAGGTTCTCCTTTTAATTGCAGTATTTTAAAACTCAATACTCACATACCATCACACATCAACACCATCTTTTCTTAAGTTTTAGATTTTCCTCTCTTGTTAGTGGATTTCTACTTCTAGGCAACGATCAATGCACTTGATTGCTTATGCCATCTTCCAGTGGTGAAAGAAGGGAAAATCTCTCATGAATAGCCCAGACCACTTTCCATAATCCGTGGTTGAACTAGGTCCCCCTGTCCCTGTGATGGGAATTTATTTTCTTTCTGCAAGTGACTGTATTGTCCTCATAGTCTTTTATGATAAGTTCTTAAATGTTTCAAGTATGGCATTTGAACTGCTCTTTTCTGTGGCTTCCCTGTTAAAGAAACACTGCTCAGGCACTCAAATCATGTAACTGCTTTGCACAGCTGAGGGGGAACAGATGGGTGGGTCCCAGGCAGTAGCCAACTTCCGAACCTTTTATTGCTAATCTTGCTGATTTGGATCTTGGCTGAGGCCTTTGTATTACTGACATTACCTGATAGCTGTTTTTGAAATGAACTGGCAGTTTCTATTTTCTAAAGGTATATGGTTGATATGGAATACTGGAAATTTTGGTCAAACACTCTCAACAAAGAAGAGGCCAAGAATGGAATTAGCATGCAATCTGAATTACTGCAGCATGCTGAAGCATCTCTTTAGATCAAATTAACCTCTTGTCAGTGCAAATCACCCCCATGTACTCAAACCATTTGGATTATTCCTTTGGAACTTGGACTGTTGGATAATTCAAAAGATAATGTCCTCAGATATAAAGATCTGTGCAAGCAACATCGTCCTTTATCCAAATGGATTTGGAGCAGAAATATACAGAGGGTGAGGTGGAACCTCAACAATGCAAGCAGCTTTCCATGCATCCGTGCAACTGTGTTCAAGCAGAGCCTCTTAGAGCATTAGCAGCCTTCCGCTGAAGAGCATTAGAAAGCTTCCACTGAAACCTGAGACCATCAGCTTTGCTTCTTACAAAGAGGTATTTGTGAAAATGTCTGGCCTTCCATAAACACCACCCATTCCTGATGAGTTAGGGGATGGGGAGTGACGGGCTTAGTCCTTCCTCATTAAGGCAACAAATCATTGATTTCCTTCAGAAAAGAAATAGTCCACTTTTACTGAAAGTTGGCAGCAAGCAGAGGAAGTATGAAGAGTAGCACAATCCCAGCAGCATCCCCATAAGGTCTCCATGTGGTACATACGATGCTGGTCAAGCAGTGACTCTTCAGGCTGAAACTATTAGTCTGCCTTTGAAACTGTTACAAACTCAACTCCTCTTCAGGAAGCACTGAAGAAGAAGCAAACTTGTACCAACCATGGTGGCAATTTTAGTGAATTTCCATTTCAAGACAGTCCTTTTTTGAATAAGGAGTTTCAGTTTGTGACCTGATCTAATGCCTGCCAGATTCACTGAGCTGCAAGTAGATTGTCTCCTCCTTGAATTTGCTTTGTTTGAAGATTTTCCATCAACTACCTGTAAAACAGTGAGGCAGAGCCTTTTTTTTCCCCATTTCCCAGTGAGGCTTGATATACTGATGTTTGTAAAACAGATGGTAGGTTCTGCTTGTGGATTTCAAAGGTCTGCAATTCTGTCTAGTCTAAGTACCCTGACTTCAGCAAAGCTATGAACTAGATGAATATCTCCATCTTGTGCTAGTAACTCCTTGCTAATCTTATTAAAGCCTTTCCAGGCCCAGATCAATATCTGAAATGCACTCTGTCCTGTAATTAATCTGATGAGCCATGCTAGTCTTCTTTACAAGTCCCTTCAAATTTTTCTTTAGAGATTTTTATTTTAAAATTAAACTGGTTTAGCAGAAGCAGGGCCATGATCTCTGTTTCTCGGTAGCTTTTTCATGCCCTTATTAAATCTTCTATACTGAGTGCATTCAGTAATTCAATGATTCTGCCTGGTGAATAGAATTGGACACCAGGGTCTTAAAGATCCTGCAGAGGGTCAGGTCTGGCAGTTTGATGGCTTGTGTGTGAAAGGCGTCAGACCAGCCTGACCAATTTGTGGATATTTTCATCAGAGACACGAATGTGTGATGAAGTATGTGGAACTACATGAGTTAGATCAGCATCAGCACTCCTGGCTCCTACCTCACGCAGTCATGTGTCCTCACCAATGCTGGGTCTGCTTCAGCTCTTGAGCGTAGAGTCCACCTCTTGGTGAGGATGGTTTTCTGGCACTTGGCTTTTTCAGAGCAAAGGACTCTTCAGCAATCAGTGATGAACTACTAATCAGTGATTAGTGCTACTAATTGGTGAGGGCATGAAACCACCAGCCTTTAGCTTCATTGCCCTCCAAAAATATGGGCATATGATCTTAGTTCATTAATAGATAATAGGTCATAGATGACAGCAAGACTTAGAAGTAAGCTGTAGGAACAGAAGGAATGAATGGAATATTATCATGACCCAATTTTGTTGCCATTGACCAACAGTCACACAGCTCATGTATGTGAGAGTGCAGCAGGCAGTAATTAACACACTGTAGTTGTATCCAGGCTCAAAACGACAGCTGACTGCTCTTGTGTTGGCAATAATTTCCAGTTTGAGCAGGAGGTTGGACTACAGACCTCCACAGGTCCCTTCCAACAAGACTTTCCATTAGTCTGTGACTCTCTGCCCTGTCCTGTTCTGTTGCAAACATACAAATATTCACACCCTAGTGTCAAGGAAAGGGTTCTAAGGATAGGGAGAAGATATTGGATGTACACACAGGGAATCATTAGAGAGCTGGAAACAATATCACGGTGATGCTTTCTTTTTCTTCAAGATTCTTTAGTATGCTTCTTTGGAAGGGACTCAGCCAATTGAAGGCATCAAGAAGGAGGTGCTGAAGAGGTTTATGGCAACAGGGACAACCAGAAATGCAAGGCTGAGACAAAACACTGAGATACTGGGTGAAGAGCAAAGCAATCTCTACCAACCACTGAGATTACCCAGTCCCTAGGGTTTTCCATGGAAGTCTGAAGTTTTTCCCATTTAAAGAAATCACAAACATTTTTGACCTTAGATTTAAAGTCTCTCCATGAGACACAAAGAATATCGCACACTCAAAATGCATTACTTGAAGTGTCACCTCAGTGCAGTACACTGAGGAAGTGTCACATCTCAAACAGTGTAGGAGCTGCTAAAGGTGCTCAAAGGTCTGTGAGGAGGTTCATCCCAACCCTTTGTATTATTCGAAGCTTATATCATCGTAGAATGTTTTAGGTCGAAAAAGACCTTTAAGATTGAGTCCAGTCATTAACCCAGCACAGCCAAGGCCACCACTAAATCATGTCCCTAGGTGCCAAGTCTACACTTCTTTTAAATCCCTCCAGGGATGGTGACTCAAGCCTTTTCCAATGCTTGACAGCCCTTTCGGTGAAGGAATTTTTCCTGATATCCAATCTAAACCTTCCCTATTGCAATTTGAGGACATTTCCTCTTGTCCTGTCACTTGTTACTTGGGAGAGGTGAGGAGAGAAATATGCCCTTGTGTCCCTTCTGTAGAGACTAAAGGTACTTATCAACACTTCAGCTAATGATTTGAGTTTGGCACAGGTCATGTACCTTGTAGCTGGTACATAGCTAGTTTGGATGCAGACACCATTTAAGAATATCTTCCTAATCTCTGAGGGCATTTGCTTGCCTCATTGTTCTCCTTACATAGTGAGGAAAGCCTGACCCTCCAGCTTGTGAAAATCACCCCACAGCTATGGCACTTTTGCTTTACAATTTGAGCCTGGGTCTAGTGACTTAGCCCTGACTGGGAGAGCTGACTTGACCAGCCAGAAAATGACAAGCTCAGCTCTGTAAAGAGCTGCTCAGCTGGGCTGCTGCTTCATGGGATGCAAGGATGAGGAACACTTCTGGGTCATGATCCAGGACACAGCTTGGCCCTGTGTGTGGGCTTCACTACCAGGGTCCCACAAGCACCCCTGTTCCTTCAAGAAAATTTTAGAAGAGTGCTCAGCATAGTTGGAATATCCCAGTGTGGGGTGGGGATAAGGCAGCAGCTCCAGGGCTCCTCCTCTCACCCTTCATCCTCATGGGGATTAAACGTGAGAGCTAAGTGCTTGCTTTTCCGAAGCTATTACTGGCAACCAATGCAAAATGTCCCTTTTCAAGACAAGTAAATGATCTGCTAAGTACAAGCCATAAAAATTCAGGTCATATTTTCTGTTTCATTAATATGCTGTCTGACAAAGCCTTTGCCTGCTGGGGCTCTCTGCTGGCAATGGGAGTTAGAAAACCCTTAAGGATTTCTCACTGTCATTATGAGATAGAAAGGTAAACAGGCTTCTAAAGGAAGGAAGGCTTCCAAAAGACGGGCTGTCTTTGTGTCCTGATCCTATGAACAACCACAGGAGGATGCAAGTAATGCCATTTACACACACAGTCCCAGTAGTGTGGGGTTCGAGTGCGTTTATGTTTCACTAATAGTGTGGTCTGACTGTCCCAGAAGTCAATAGAAAGGGTTTTTTGATTGCAACAGGCAGTGGACCAAAAATGTTATTCAGACACAGAAATGTTTGTAAAGTTGGTAAGGAGGGGTAGAAGAACAATATTAATCAGAAGGAGACTCCAAGGGAGAGTCTGTCTGAAATGCTTTTCTACAAAAATCATAGAATTGTTTAGATTGGAAAAGATGTCTTAAGATCATTGAGCCAAACCACTAACCCAGCACTGCCAAGACCACCATTAAACCATATTCCTATGTGCCACATTTATACCTATTTTAAATAACCTCCAGGGATGATGACTCCACCACTTCACGAGCATTGTGACATAACAGTGAAGAAATTTTATCTAGCATCCAGTCTTAACCTTCCCTGGTGCAACTCGAGGCCATTTTCCCTCATCCAGTCACTTGTTACTTGGGAGAAGAGGCCAACTGGAGATGGCTGTTCTTTCCAGGTAAAACTATGTTTCAGAAATCAGAGAACTGTCTCCCCTCAGGGGACATCCAGGGTGGGTTCAGAGGGTACATACCTTCTAACTGTAACTACAGGGATTTCCCACAAAGGATGTAGGGAGAGTGGACCTTCATCCACATGCTTCACTAAAGCTGGATTAATCTAAAGCTGGATTCTGTATCCAAAGTTTTTTCCCTATGTAGGGAGTTTGAGCTTGAAGGAATTTGAAGAGCATTAGGTTTTGCTCTTGGCAATATTGAGTAGGATTCATCCTGCCTGCCTGACTGAGTTCTTTCTCTGTGCTTGCAGGGTGATAACTGATGTGCTGGCAGTGAGATTGGGCTGTCCTGCCTAGGGCTGAGGTCTGACTTTCCACCTCCAGGTCAGTTCCCATCCTCTCATCTTTGCTGCTTCCTCATCTACAAGCTTATAAAATGAGTTTCAAAGGGAGAGCACTGAGGCTGAGATGTAGCAGAGAGATCCAAAATGTAACCTGTCAGGTCAGTGCCATTCAGAGGGTTATAAATATTTCCTTGAGCCACCAGATATTTCCAGGTTTGGCATTCAGGTGCCCTGATGAATTACTTCTGTCCAAAGGTGGGCTTTAGGGACCTGGCTGCTTTGTGTCCTCCTTTGTGCTGTTCACTACCATGTACCTTGTTCTCTACAGTGCTCCTGCCCAGAATGCCAATGTTTTGGAGCAGCACCATCACCCTCATTCCAAGGATACTCAGCCTGCATTGAATGCGTTGATTCATAGCTTATTTTCAAAGCCAGAAGGAATTGCTATGCTGATCTGCTCTGACCTCGAGCATGCAGTGGGCACAGGAGTATTTATAGCTCTGTTTACAGCATTCTGCTCAGTATACAAGTGAATAAGGGCAAGTAAAGAGCAGGTTCCCTGTCCCAGTGTAGGTTTGACAGCCACTACAAGCTCAACTGCTTTATTAAAGTATTGTCCTCAGTAACTGGCAGGGCAGAGCAGCCCTGCCAACTCCAGAGCTCGTGGGCAGACAGTCACCCACACACAGCACTTGTGCATACATCTATGCAGCAGAGCAGAAATAAGCTCTAGGTGCAAGGACAGAGAGCTTAGGAATAATAAATAACTTGTAGGGAGGTTCTAGAGAATAGCAGGACAGAGCTACCACCAACTGCAGCTGCTACAGCTCTCCCAATATAATTTCACAGTGTGTGTACCCTAATTTGTATTTGGAGTCACAGACTAAGACACAGCATACTCCAGAGCACCCTGGTGCTGCATCTCAGATGTGATGATGAACTGACCTGCCCAAAGCTCAAGCACTCCAAGATGATCAGCTCTCTTCTATGTTTGAAACTGAGATCATTAAAACTGAAACAATGCTAAAAATTACATCGCTTTCCACTTGCCATGCCGTGTCTTTATGCCTTGCAGCATTCCAGGACATTTGTCTTTCTCCTTTGCTTTAATTCTGTTGCCTTAGCTCTTGATATGTGGTGAATGTCCAACCAGAAACCTGAGCAATAACCAGCTATTAAGTAGACAAATTAGCTAGTTTTTCTTCCTGTTTACTCTCAGATTTCTGCAGGTTAGTGCCATACAACTGCTTTTGGACTGTTGGTGCAACATAAGAAGCCCTTGTAATTCTTTTTCCAGTAAAATGGAATTCACGGTATTTTTTAAAATATGATTTTCATAGCTAAATTTTGCTACATTTCTGATTGACATGTGTCCCATCAGGTTCATATTCCCCCCACAGCCTGCCTTTTTCACCAAACTGTATTGGTGAGTGAACATGTAATTGACTAACATCGTACATCCCTCACATGAAAACCCTAAGAGGGAAAGTAATTGCCTTTTCACATGCACAAATGGTAAAATCTGCTGGAGCTAATGCTTTGGTAGTTAAGAGAAGCAGTTAGTAATATTTCTGCATGGAAGTAGCACAGTCACGGAGGCCCTTGCAACTGTGAATCTCACAGTCTTGCTCTTGGGCAAAGTACATGCAGTCATCTCTAATCTGTTCCATCTCTCCCCAAGCAGCTCACCCAGCAGTGTGAACAAATTGCCTGGAAATGTCGTCATCAGGCTTCATCTGGCACTATCTCCCCTTCTGTCTTGTCATTGATTTCCTCATCTCCTCTGCCTTAAAACACATCATACATTAATTTGTGGCTCCCCAGTACTGAAACAGCTGCACTGTGCCTTCCCTGCTCAACACCAGCAGCTTTCAGCCTCTGAAGTGTCCTTCAACTGCTGCTCACATGAAGATCTCCTGAATGTGTCTCAAGTGGCCTCCCTGCCTACTACATAACAGCATGTGCTCTGCCAGCTTTTGTTTCATCACAAGAGAGCTTAGAGCTGATCTGCTTTCGGAAATTGGGTAAGATTCGGTCTCCTTCCTACAATGACTCAGTGTGCTGGAGAAATTACTCCTGCCTCGTATGAGCAACTACTGTGTAGCTCTCAGAGCTGTGCCAGTCTCTGCTAGCCATCGGCTGCCCTCTGGAGAGCCCCTTTGCCAGCAAAGAGCTGGGGCTGCGCCACGCTCTGGTCTTATGATTGCTAAATATAGAGTCCATTGATAAATAACATAAATGCATGAAGGGCACAAGAACCAACAGTTGTTGCAGTTAGCTAATACAGCCTTTTCCTCTGTTCTTTTGCCTGTGTCTCTGTGGCCTTTCAACATCACCCTTTGCATTTTAAGTAGATATCTGCAGATCAGATTCATATTCAGTTCCCGTTGCAAGAGTGACCAGGATCAAGCCTTCAGCATGTAATTCAGCCCAGAGAAATGATTTTGTAAGAGATAAAGTTGTGTCTGGCAGCTGATCCTGTGGTCACTCTCTGCTTGCACCCATCAGTGTTGTCTGATCTGCTGCCATCATTTAATAGCCCTGTTTACTGAGTTGAAGCCAATTTGGGCAGCTAAGCCACAAACTCGCCTGCTGTAGGTTTGCACAGCTATTTCCAAGGCTCTAATCTGGCCAGCAGAAACTTAATTTCCTCGTGTTTTATTAGGACTAATAAAGTCTCACTTTTCCTCAAAACTTGTAGACAGAGTGCATCTGACATGGAAATAAGTGCAAGATGGTGAGACCTCAAATGTGAAGCCCGTACTCCTAAATTAATGGTGATCTTAATGGGAATAATTCCATTCAAGGGAAGTGTCAGAGAAAATGAGTCTATTTCCCTAGGGAAGTGTGTTCTTTTATAAAGCTCTGCTGATCCTCGCCTTTCTAGAAAAAAAATTGGCAGTCTCTTTGTTTTGCAGCCAAGTTCCTCATCCTAGACCTGGAATATGTCCTGAAAAAAATTTCTAGAGAATCCCCTGTTATAAATAACCTGGAAGAAGTATTCTATGCATCCTTCCTAGAACAGAGAGCAGTAGGCTGCAAAATGGTATGAAGAAAGTGTTGATCTCTTGTACTAGAGGAGAAAAAAAAATCTTGATTTTGAAGCTGTTTGCAGTGTGTGCTCAGGATGAGTCACATGAAAGGCAATTTGAGATAAGAGAAAAGACTCCTGAAAGAAAACTACTCATATTAATCTCTGTATCCCTGCTTACATGGTCTTTGCTGTAGATATAAAAGCACTGAACTTCCCTGTAATATCTCCTTCTTAAAATGTGCAGCACCGCCAGTTCCCCTGAGCTTCCTCTCTGTGCCCTCACTGTATGTTCCCCATGCATACAGCCTTTCAGGAGGTTTTTTCTTTGTGACCTGTTTATAGAGGGTGCTCGTGGTCAGCCTGTCCCAGGTCAGCCCTCCTGCAGCTGTTAGAGCCACAGCATGTCCCATCTCTAGCCACACTGGCTCTGAAGCAGTCACATGTGAACTTTTATCACGTTTCTGTAGTTGCATGTGAATATCACTAGATGTCCTCTACTGCTAAGTAGCTTTACCATGGTCTGTGCCGAGCACCAGAGAAATTCAGTGAAATCAATCACAGCTGTTAAAGCTATTTTATAGCTCTGTTCCTAGTCCATAGATGCACAGCAATACTGCTCATCTATAGCTGGAAGGAGTGATCTGCTACCTCTGTCCAACTGTACTTACAGTGGCAGCAAAGCTACTATATTGGTTTCTTTCAGATTAGGAGCCAACTAGCAGTGGTAGAAGCACCTCAACTTTTTCCTCTGCAGCTCATTTGAGACTGAACCATCACACAGCGCTCAGGCTTTGGTCTCCTTGTGCTCTTCTCCAAATCCAACACCGAGGGTCAAGCCTGTGGGCTGTGCTCTAGCAAGATCTGACACAGTGCAGAATGGTGCATACAACTCTGCAGGGTGCAGCCAGGTATAGCTCCCTGCTCCAGCACAGCCCAGCTGCCCTCCAGGCAGTGGTGCCAGCAGCACCTTGGGTTAGCTCATGGATTAGCCACTGCAACCCCTCAGACCCCATCTCCGTCTTCTGACTTCCCTGTAGGGATGTGGCACTGGCAGGAACTTGTACAGACAAAAATCCTACCTGTTGCACTGTTCCTGCAGAGAAAACATTACTTTTTTTGGTAAAAACAGTCCCTGCCTTGCTGTGGTGCTGTGCAAAGCCTTGTGCTTGCAGCTGCCTGCTGAAGACCTGGGGCAAGGGAAGCATCCCCAGCAGCTCGAAAGGCAGCTGGCAGCAAAACAAGCCAAGAGGCTCATGCTGTACTAACCCACTCAGCTTTAATATGGGATAATAAACAGCCACATTCATTTAGACCTAATAGTGAAATATTATGCTACATAAATAATGTGTCCTCTGATTTAAAGGGAGCTTGCCTGAAGTACAATGTGACCTGAGCAGTTCAGAGACTGTATGGTCACTTCAATCTATTCACTGAAGCTGAAACCGACTGGAAATGTCATGTGCTTAAATCTGTATGGGGGGAAATGTCTGAAATTTTTAGACACTCTTTTCTTTTAGCTTTGCATTTGGTTCCACAGTTTGAAGCGTCGCCCATCCTGCACTCACATCCCCCCAGGGAGGGCTGGTAAAGGGGAAGTTCTTCGTGCCTCTGCCTCTGCTGTCAAACTGAACATGATGTTTTGTTTGAGGGCTCCTTGGGGTGACTCAGCAGGATACAAAAATGCACTTAAATAGAAGTTGTATTGTATAAGCGCTCAACCACAGCAGCAATTCCCCTTTAGCAATGTTGTTAATGAATACACACTACAAGAAATTTAATGCTGCTCCAGATACTGGCTGGAATTGAAAGAGGACTTTTTGGCTTTCCTCCTTACATAAGTTTAGTATTTCTTATGGACAGGAAGGCTACTGAGAACTGACGAATAGCCTGGATACCCGACATACAGGAAACAGACCATGGGCTCCTCCTCCCAAATGTTACAGACTTTGGTATGAAATGCATCAGAGGTTTTCACGTTTGGGGGTTTGGGTGTCTGAATATTGGGCTTGGTTTGCAAATGTGGTTATCTCCACAGAAGTAGAAATGTGCCTGCTCTGAAGGGCAATCTCTTTAAGATGTCCAAATACAAAGATGCTCAGATTTCAAGATCTAAACCTGAAATCTTTGGCCTACCAGTCCTAGGACTGCTGTCCCCGCAGGAGTTACTGACAAATTTCCACACTTCTAGGGTGTATAAATGACCTGCTGTGTGCAGATTTGCCGATTCTGCCCTCACTGGTGGCAAAATGTGCTGATAGCAAAAACCAGATTCCTCATAGCTACACTGCCCTGGGAAATCCCCCTCCATCCTAGTCTGCCCCAACAAACTGAGGAGACTGTTTTGTACTAGAAGGAAAATTTGTAGCCAACAGAGAAGCTTGTTGACAAACACGTCTTACAGACCCAGTTGTTGATTCACGTGAACAAAACACCTCTATCCCACACTTTGATTGGGAAAGCCTGTGGGGGTTCTCCTGGGCGCTTCTCCTGTGTCTCCTGATGGGGTGAGATTAGTGGAGAATTTGCAGGGTGAGCAGTCACAGGGGCCACAGCCAGGTGTGCTATGGCAGCTTGCTGTGGGTCTGCTCCCTCTTACCTCCTTCATGCAGCTGGACCAATGCAGATTCTGAGGCAGACACTCCTGTATCTTGTTGGTGAAATGGCAGTGTACTCCTCTCTGCCTCTTACTTATGTGGGAAAGACAGCATGGAGGCTGTCTTGTTTCATGTGTGCTGCAGCGTGGGACCAGACTGCCTTGGGTAGACCTTTTGGGGGAGCACTGGAGTCTATATAATGCTAATTTGGCACGGGAGGGGAGCTAGGGCCATTCACTTGTGTTTAAGAACCATTTCGAATGTATGTTTTCTTTGCAGACCAGCAGGGAGGTGGGCCTGACCCAGCAAGGTAAATCAGCAGGTGCCCTCTGAGATGCTCTGGGCAGTTGGCATGTCCCTGAGCACCCTGCAGGGTTGTGCCCAAGATAATTCCATGGTAGGACAGCCAGCCTGGCCCATCCTTACTGACATGGATTATTCCCACATGGGCATTGCCAGCCTCCTCTGTGAGGGCAGCATGTGTCAATGAGTGCATGCCCATGTGGGAGCAGGGCTTTTGCTCCTCTCTGCTGCAAGATCTGAGGTGGCAAAGGAGCCTGCAGGTGAGATGTGAAGTGATGCTTTGGTTCTGTCTCGCAGTACCAGCCGAGAGCACAGAGGAGAAGTAGGAAAAGTGACCACTGCACACGTGTTCCCAGAATCCCATCTAGGATGAGCTCTGGTGTATTAAACACAAATTCTGTTATTGCCATAAAAGTCGATGAGGCTTGGCGGGAGGGGGGAATGTGGTGGGAGTAGGGCTGGTGTGCGTATAGCAGCTGGTTCTCAAAGGCTCGGTGTGTGCTGTGCTCATGTGGCATGAACGGCGCTTGTATCATCCCGTGCCCTCCGGCTGCTGCCCCGTCCATCAGGCAGAGAACCGGCTGTTCACTCTCCTCCTCCTCCTCGTTTCCTGGAGGCGGCACAAACCCCCACGGCCCGGAGAGGCGCTCCGCTCCCCCTCAGCCACAGCCCCGCGGGGCCGGGGGAGCCGGGCGGGCAGAGCCGGGCCGAGGACCGGCCCCAGCGGCTTAAGGTGCCGCGGCCGCTCCCGCCCCGCGGTTCCACCTTAACGCGGCGGCGGCGGCGGACGGGCCCATTGCCGCGCCGGGGGTCGGCGGGCCCGGGCCCCCCGGGAGCCGCCCCGCCGCCCGCGCCCGTCGGAGAGCGGCACCGACACGGGTCCAAAGTGACAGACACGTCCTTGCCGCCGAGCCGCAGGTGATGGCGGGTCCCCGCACCGCCGCGAAACCCCCTCCGGCGGCGCCCGGCCCGGCCCCCGGCGGCGGGGCCGGGCTATTTATAGCAGCCGCCGCGGCGATATAAGGGATGGCCGGGCGCGGGCTGCGCTGCCGCGGCCGCCGGGGCGAGAGCGGGCGGGGGCCGGCGGCGCTGCCCGGCCGCGGGCGCCTCTCGGCGGGCAGGGGCGGGCGCTAAGGGCGCGTCCCGCAGCCCGGGTGAGCGGGCGGGGAGCGGGCTCGGTGCGGGGCTGTTTGTTCTGTTCTGTTCTGTGAGCGGCGCGGGGGGGACGCGGCCAGGCGAACAATAACCCGCAGTTCGTCCCGCCCGTGCCCCGCGGGGTGCGGGACAGCGCCGCGGCAGTCGCGGCGCCCCACGCGTGACAAGCCCGCGGGAGGGGCGGGACCGCCGTGACACCCGGCGGTGACTGCGGCGGGGCTTCCCCCTCGCCTCCTGTCCCCTCCTCTCCCCACAGCGATTCCTGTCGAAATGCGGCGCCCCGCTCTGGCATGAGCCCCCGGGCCGGGAGAAGCGCGCCCCGGGCACGGCCGCTTTCCCTGGCTCGCTGTCGCGAAGGAAGGGCTGTCGCCGGCCGTGGCCGCGGAGCCGCCGCTCGCAGCAGCGCCGGACGCGGGACGGACGGTACGGGGGCTCCGTGCGGCGGGTGGGCTGCGGGCCCCGGGGGGCTTCCCTTCCCTTCCGAAAGCTGGGAAGAAAAGGGAGTGTGTGGCGCAGTGCTCGGAATGCTGTGGGGTCCGTGTCTCGTGGGTGTGCGCGCTGAGGTCGCTCTGAGTTACGCTGTATAATAGAAGGTCTTTGTAAATTGAGAGTTTGTTAGGATTTTGCTTGTGTCAGTGTTGTCCCCCTACCCCCACCCCCACCCCCCCCCCGCCACAGATTCAGAGCTACGATAATGTTTTACTTTCCTACCCCGTGTGTGTTCTAATCTGATCTGGGTATGGCGAAGTTTCTTATCTTGCATTAAAACTGCTCTTGGACAACTGAGTACTTTGTGAAAGCTTCCATATTCATGTATTTGAGTTGTTTTTAGACTTTTAGAAGAAAGATAGAGATGCTATCTTCAATGACGAAGAAACAAGGAGAGGAGTAGGTATTGGGTTTTTCCTGGTTTTACTTTACTTTTGCTTTACTTTACTCTCTGCTTTAAGAAAACAAACTGAACCACAGTTGAAGGACAAGGATTTTTCAGCCCTTGTGATTGGGATTGCTGAGGATTAGAAAGAAAATTTGTAGCTTTTTTGTTTATTTGTTTTAATCAACGGCTCAAGAGCCCTAGAAACAGTGTAGAAAGAACTGTTTCCTAGACTGAGAAACTAAGATGCAGCTACGCTGCCTGCAAGCTGAGGAGCAAGTTAAGTGTAAGACCTCGGGTGGACCAGTCTCAAGCATCCTGCACTTCGCTGCTCCAGTGACCTTCCCTGTCGAGCTGATCAGTTAGGCAACAAATTGGGGCTTCACACCGGCAGGTCCGACTGGGCTTTTGTTAGAAGAGCAAAGCACACAGTGGAGTCCTGACCCCAGTATGAGGCTTTTTCCCAGCACAGGGAACTGGAGCCCTTCAGCACTGTCAGCTGGCACTGTTCTACAGTAATGTTACAGAAATATGAAAATCTACGCCACCAACTCACTAGGTAGCTTAAGTCATCTAAGTTTAGAGTTTGGTGACAGGCTTAAAGGGATGCTGTTTACTGGAAATGTTCTGTGTATGTCTTATCTGGAAACTGTTGTTCATGTTGGTACTAAGAAAAGCACACCAACTTTATGGTCAAACCTGGCTATAGATCTGCTTTCTGAATTTTCACTGTGAAATTATCTGATTAGCTCAGGCTCTTGCTGCATGAGAGAGATGCATTTCAAAGGCCTAAACCTGTCATTTTTCTTTACGAAAGGTTGTTTCTGTTGCTCTGAATTTGTAAAGAGCTTTGCAATAACAGGGTCTATTAAATTAAGAAGGCTAGGAGAAAGATAAGAGAGAAGGGGTGTGGCAAGGAAATTATGAAGTAATAGCTTTAAAAAAACACCTCTCTGTAGTATAGCTTTGGACTCCCTAAGAGAGGTGGAATATCCATTTCTATATACTTGAGTCTGAAAATACAAAGCTGACAGCATCTCCTTAAAAATAATAGTGTGTATAGAAAAACAGGTGTTCTTTATATTATAGTTCTGTATCAGTTTGTTTGTCTTTCTTTGATTTTTCTCCTCCATTCCAGGAGATATCCTGTACGATAGAGCACATAGCCCAGATTGCAGAGGGCCAAACACCCCACCAGCATGACTTCCGAACCAGAGCAGCTGCACCAGGGTCGGAGCTGGTCCAGCATCAGTTTTCAGAAATGATGTGAGAGGCAGTTCAATTTATTGAAGTTTTTGGTGGGTGTTTCCACAAGCTGGAACTAAGAATTACAGAAACTAAATTTGCCTTCTTCATGAGGGGAATTTTTTGTATGTGTTGGGTGTTTTTTTTTTAAACTGGGCCTGAGGCTAACACTAAGGAGGAATAAAACTCTATCATCTGGTGGCTAGAGAGGACTTCCTTCCTTCTCCCCACAGATTTTTTTGGCACTGGCAGAGACATGGAATTTGGGGACTGGAAGGAGGAGGATGAGTCCTGTGTGTGAGCTGGTGTTGTCATTGGCAAAGTAGTACACGATGGCAGCACAAGGGCATGTGCATATAGGAAAAATGGATGTGATGATTGGTTATTGTTGACATTATGCTGTGGTTTCTTCTGTGGGCTCTTCTTTAACTGCAAACAGAAGCAGTGTCCTGTACCTGAGACCTCCATGGCCCTTCAGCTCGCACCATGTGCTCCTGATGGTGTTTCACTGTTGAGACAACTGGGACAGAAACTCTACTCCCTTCTGCTCTTAATTCTGGACAGCTCCTTGAGGAAAGTTTTTTGGCTTTGTTCATTTCTGCCTGTTTATTTTTATCTTCCTTCTTTGGGTGGGAAATATTTTTTGTGAATGGATTCAAGCCAAGAACCTCTAACCACAGCTGCCAACCCTGGCATCCTTACTGACCTGCTGGCTCCAGGTGAGTCAGTTCATTAGGATGAATCACTCTGCCCTATGAAAGTTTTAGGCTCCAGACTTCAGCTGGACCAGCCTTAATAATTTGGTTTTACCTGGTTTGATTGTCACTGCTTCAGCCACACTGTCACTCCTGGTGGCTCCCCACTACAGACTCACTCAGCCTTTGCAGCGGGGTCTCCACTGGGGTGTGGTGCCCCTACACCTTGTGGAGCTGCTTTTGCCTCAGCATTGTAACTTCTCCATGAGTGCTCATCCCCTTACCTCTCTTGCCTGCAGAGATGGAGGCGGGAGGGATTGCACCTCAGCATGGGAATGTGCAGCCCTCAGCGCAGAGAGTACTTCAGACTCTGGAGGTGGAGAATATTAACATGAATCCACAGGAATGAAAGGGGGAGTGTTTTTGCATGGTGGTGGTGTTTGCATAAGCTTTTACTGTCATAAATGAGTAGATCAGGGCTAAGGGGACAGATTCTGTATGAAAAACAGGGAATTAATTTTCAGGCTTCCAAGACAGGGCTTGGAGGAAGAGGAGTTGTGCTAAAGGATATGGATATGGAAATGTCCCTTGAAAGTGACCTTTCAAAGATCGATGATATTATTCATGGTGTATAAGGCACCCAAGTTTAATGAAGGATTGGGAGGACTTGGTCCAAGTGAAAACAGAATGAGCGTTACACTGGCAGATGGGAGGAACATTAGCCCGCTCCTTCATGGAGTTGTTGCTTCTTTCTCCTGTTGTTTACAGAGGTATTTGACAGAAGATACTTACTGGGGAGGGGAGGGGAGAATAACCTCCCTCTTCTACTTGAATGTCACTGGCTGTATTTTTCTTCATGGGGAAACAAAGTTCCAGCGCTCCAGTGGGTCACATCCTGAGTGTTTGTATCCAGAGTAAATCTAGAGCAAGTCCATCAACTTCAATGACATCTGCAATAAGCCACAATGAGCTCTTCCTGAACAGAGGAGAAATGAGCAGCTGTAACTTCAGATGCTGATTTTTTTGGCGTACTTATTCTTTTGAGATTTATAACTCTCTTATTCTCTGTTTGAGAATGTAGTGGAGCGATTGCTGATCCATGCATGTGTCTATGTGAGAAAATGTCAACGGAGGAGTAATATCTGTGGAAATCTTGCCTAGAGATATGACAAACTGGCCACCTGTTCTTAGATGATGAAATAATTGTACAAAAATATGTCTCCTGAAATAACGATTGAGGGAAGAGGTAGGGGCAGGGATGGGGAAGTTAATATTTATAAGTAGTTTGCTGTACTTATACTATTTATGGTACTTATTACTGACTCTCCTGCAATTTTACTTCTTCAGACACTAGTAAGTGGTGCTTAGTGCTGTTCAGGCATAGGGGTTTCGTCTGAGAGACCAGTCCAATTGCTGGAGCTAGCTGAAGAAATGGGAAACCTGCCCCCAAGTTCCTTCTCTGTCACAGACTGGCCTGAGGTGGGTAGGCTAAGGTCAGCAGCTCTTAGAGATACCAGTGAATCTGCCTCTCACTGAATCTACTTTTTTTCTTTCTAAAATGGGTTAGTAGAAGTTACTACTTTGTGGGGTGTGTTGGGAGCATAAATATAGCAAATGCTGAGGTACTTCAGAAGGCATCCAAATGTCTGAGACCTGCTGGGATGGGATTCCCCTTGCTGCTTCTCTTCTGGCGAGAACTGACCAGCAGAAATGCTCAGTGCTTCTACAACTTTTTATTAACTTTTAGCTAAACCTAATTTGCCTCAGAATTTGTTTGCCACTGATAGGCTTAAGATTAAAATCTTGAACAACTTGCTTATACTTTTGTCTTCTACTATAGAGAAGCTTTAAAAGTTGGTCACACTCCTTCACCCTTCTCCCAGGTAACATAATGCCTGTCTTGCCTTTTCTTTGAGAAGGTCTGCTTCTGGAAAGAATGTTGTACCAAATATATAACTTTATGTGGGGTGGTAAAAATGGCTTATTGTGTCTTCATCCCTTCTCTTGACTGTATCTACCTAGTTCTTGGTCTAGACATGAATGTCACTGAGGACTTCCTGGGGACTATTTTGTGTCTGAATGGTGACTTGTAAGGATTCAGGTGATGGGCCAGACTGGTTTATGTAGTGAGTGGCGTTAGTCCCCTGAAGACCAAACAGCTGCTTCAAGTTTCCATCACCTCCAGTGAAAACAAGTACAACTGCATCAGCTTGCAGCCGGTTTACAGTAAACCTACCCCTTGAGCTGAGGGCTAACCTGGTTAAGTGTCTCCTACAGTCAGGTCTGTTACTCTTGTATGTGCAAATAAGTCTTGGTGTGCTTTCTTGTTGAGGACCTAGCTGGCACTTTCTGACTTACTCTAGTGTAAATAAACCAAGAAAGTCTTTCTTGTACAGGCTCTCTCACCGGCATGTATTAGTAATGCTCATCAGCTTCTGACTGGAACTTTGATGGCATAATTACTCTAAAAGGGTAACATATTCAAAATTACCTGTGTGACTTTGGGAGTTAGATTCCTAAGAGCCTTAGTCATCATTTTAAGCGGGAATCAGCTTTTTAAGCTACACATACTCCTGGAAGTCTTAAGAAAAGACTTCTGTTTATCTTGTTAAAAATGCCAGTTTCCAGAGTGAGAGTAGCAGCTCTGCCACTCAACTAATTTCAGATATTAAATAAAAATGTTGAAGAAACAATTAGAAAAATACTGTGGTAAGTAGAATCTCTTGGATAATCTTAATAGAGAGGTCCAGGAGGTAAAAATGTACTTTTCAGTCACCTGACAGCAGGATGGATATGAGCATGCATTTTCAGCTATGTCTTTAGGACAGCTGAGAGGATGACTGATGTCTCAGCTATCGCTGTAGACAGAACAAAACATACATTTCTCCAGACAGGATTTGGTGCACTGAATTCAAACAACTTGTGACTGGAACCGGGTCAAACATGGTTATCAGAAGAAACAGATAAACTAAGAAAACAGTCTTGCATGCTCTATGTTTGTATAGGTATGACTTCAATTTGCTGTTAATCCTAAGGTTCTTTTTGAGCAGTGATGGATTAGTCTTGATACTTGTGCAATTTTTAAAGCATTCCTGTAACACTTGTAGTCCAAAATGTATTTATTTTGCAACATACCTGTGAGATAGGGACCTGCGATTTATCTCACTTGTACAGCTGCGGAACTGAAGTATTCAGTAAAGCTAAACACAGCACAGAATTGGTCACACAGGACAGTCTGCAGCAGGACAGGTGGGAAGGTGCTAAAACAGGGTCTCAATTTCCGTGGAAACCAACAAGATCTGGTCCATGTTTTTCCCATCAGGTTCTTCCTTGGTGCTCCTGAGACAGCAAGGGGGCATTTGCTTGGCTAGACAATGCGGACTTTGGCTTTTCTAAGGAAGAAAGCTCAAGCCTGGTGATGGAGGGAGGAAGATGATGTATGTCTGGAGGAAGATGAGGAATGGGGAGCATCTCCCAGCTAGAGTTGTCACCTCCACCCCCACTTCTTCAGTGAGTCTGGCTTCCTCAGTGATAGCACAGGCTGCTTCTCAGCTAGTGAAACTATGTTCCTCTAGGCAAATCCCTGCTCTTCCTGTGCCCAGAGCCAGCTCTGCTCTTCTTAATAAAGTTTATGAGTAGCTGGCCTGATGATGGAGCTTGATGATGGAGACTTCTGCCCAGCTCCACATCTGCTGTCACTGTGCTGTGTCTCTGTGTTGCCTGGGCTCCCCGAGGGAGGAGAGCCACCACTACTCCATCTCTGCCTTGTGAGGGGCACCAGTGTTTTGGTTTGGGGGAGGAAGCTGTGTGTTTTGGTTGCATGGTGAACAGTAACAGTATGAGTTTTACTGCTCAGAATGTGTCCAAGTTTATAGGATGCTATATTTAAAAGGGAGAAAAAATGAGTCATGGAGAGCTATGCTAATGCTAAGTATTTATGTCTACCTCTTGTGAGGCTGAAGGCAGTGGGAGTTGGGCAACATTCTTGGGAAGTAGGGAAGAGGATTTAAGGATCAAACTAAAGCCCACTGAAGTCAGCTGTAGGTCCTGCTGTGCCTTGCTCAGGGCCCGTACCATGTAATGTGTGTTGGTTACAGTGAAATACTTTTTCTTGGAAAACTTGGGAGTGCTTATTGCTATTGAATTCTCTGGGCTTGGGCAGAAGCTTGACTACCTCCCAGTGGTTACTGCGCTGCCACTGGAAAGTCACACGTGGGTTGCAGCCAGGGGAGGGATGTCACTGCTCCTCTTGGGCCATGCCTGCAGCACCCCAGATAAATGGGTACCTGCATCCTGGGTGGGAGCAGGCAGAGCCTGGGCATGTCTTAGCTTCTCCTGCTCCTCCGCAAGAGCTAAAGTCCCAAGGAGATGTAACATAGGAGTCTGCTGTGGCACAAGCTGATGGAGCTTTCCTTTCAGAGCCAGGGACACAGGGATATCAGGTTCAGATACTTTCACTTTTGGCATGTCTTGACACTGATTCAGTTGGTGCTTGTTTTATTTAAAAGTTCTTTCATGAAATAGTGATCTATTTGAGAGTGCCAGTGAATTCAGCTTTCCAAGTGTCAGTGTGGCTCACCTCCTGTCACAGGAGAACTGGAACCAGGATTTCACTGCTGGGTGAGCCAACAACAGAGTATGGAGATGGATTCTCTGTGAGCAAACCCTGGCAGGGCCATGTGCCTGAAAAATGCGGATTTGGCAACAGCAAGGGGCTCTGCAGCTCCTCTGTTTCGTCCACTTATTGAAAGGAGGAGCTTTTGAAGTGAGGAGAAAATAATTGTTGAAGTGAAATCTTCAGTTTTATTGGACTTTTTTTTTTATTGTTTTCTTAGGATTTAGATTTTTTTAAGACTTGGTCATATCAGTATGAAAATGAGCATGTTTAAGCTTCCTTCGATGTATTTTTGAGTGGTACACTATTTCAGCCTGTTCTGTTTTCCAGTGTGAGGGGTGCCCTGGTTGGTGGAAACAAATTCTTGTTCATCTTGCAAATGTAAGAGGGCTTGAAAAGCTTTTGAATAGGGATCTGCTATTTGCACTTCAGGAAGCACAAAGCCTAATGGTGAGTCTGACAGACATTAGGTGGAACAAAGACCTACCCAGCTCAGGATGTTAATGGACATTGGTGTAGTGGGAATCCCATCCAGTTTTTTGCTTGAACTGGCTTAGAAAACACCTCTTGTAGCGTATCTCCAGACATGGGAACACCAAAAAAGCATTTAGAGGATGTGATACAAGCTCTTTACCAGTTGGTTTTTGGGACACAAAGACTCTGAAATAGTATGAAATGACAAAAAGTAACAGGATGCAAATGAAATTTAATCTCTTGGACACATCCAGACGCCATTATCGCATCTGTCGTCTGTACTTAGCATACCCAGATAGCTCATGAGTGGTCTACATAGACAGCTGGCAATTAAGTAAAGATTGTGATCTTCACAAAATATGTAGCTGATGTCTTGTGTAATACTTGGTATGGAAGTATTAGTGCCACCAGTCTAAGTGCAACACTTGCCAAGTAGGACTTTGGAAGAAGTTTTTCAGTACCAAACGCTCAATCCCAGAAAGAGTCATGAAGGATTTTCACAGAGCTTGTGCTGTGTGGGCATGAACTAGGAAAGGGGAGATCACCATAGGAATCCTTTTGTTTCCGTAGTTCTTGCTGTTGAGCTGCAGTTGCAGACTGAGGCTGGTTTGGTGGCAGCTGGTGTTTCGTAAGGACAAGAATCCCCAACTAACCTTGGAGCAGGAGGAGTCACACCCCAGTGCTCTGGGAAAAAACCTAAGCTGTTGTGAATTGTTTTTGTGAAACAACAGTGCAATGTCAAATACTGCCTTTGTAGCTCTCAAAGTAGTGTGTGACCTCACTCTTAAGGTATCTGCCTATGTCTGACATAGCTGTCCAAGGCAGGTATCACCCATCCTGTGCACTTCACTTCCACCTGAAGTGGAAGTGGTGAAGGATCATGGCTTTGAATTTAAGTCCAAAGGTCATGATGAGCTGTAGCAATGAGGTGGACTTGAATGAACGCTTGCAGCTCTTCCCTCAGAAAATATTTTGTAGCTCAAGGGCAGAGTGCTTTGAGAGAGACTTCTCTGTTTTCTCCATATGCTGTGTATGCTTTCAGATCTAATCTGCAAACAGGTGAAATGGCCGGCATGAGGAACTGAGCAGACCATTGGCTTTTCTTGAGGTTTGGGCTGGTCTGAAGACATGCTGAATGTTCCATTAAGGTGCTCTGCTGAGCATCACTTCCTCTGCACATCCTGCAGAATGGCTCCACAAAGCACAAAGATGCTGACAAGCTGCTGCATCACCTCAGTCCTGTGAGCAGCAAGAGTTCTGTTACATGAGATTTACCTGTGGAGTATTAAGTCTGTCTTGAAAAGTTTGACTTGGACCAAGTGACTGCGGAGCATGAAAAGGCTTTCATGTTAATCAGCAAAGTTAGCTAAGAGAATATATAATTCCTTATTCTTTTTGCAATGTAGAAAATCTGTTTAATTAAGCATCTGGGATTTGAATTATTAAATAACAGAATAGTTTCAATCTACTTTTCTGTTGGAAAAGATCTCTGGCAACCCCATTTTATTCCTTGGACTTTTAAATTATGAGTTTCAGAAACATTTCGAACCTCAGGGGGATGAGTTACTGGATCCAGGAGGACAGAGAAATAGGACTCTTATTTTAAGGTCTCCTGAGCACAGCAAGTTGCTCCCTGTTGTTTACATACCAATCTCACAAGAATATGGAAATAAATGCTAGGCTGTCGAAGCAAAGGAGAAAAATTGCATTTTCAGGCATATCCTGCGTCAAAGCATCTGTTTGGTTTTGTACAGCATGAAAATAAATCCTTTTGCTGCACAAAACACTGGGAGCAGTTGGATGGTTTAGAGGTCAGATTGCCTTCTCTGGTTTGGGGTAAAAGGTAATAGAACAATGTAACGGTAGTTGCAGTTCATTTGGGCTTGGAAAGACTCATGAAGAGGTGGACTGGCTGAGAGGTGGGAAGGGACAAAGAGGAGTTGCCTCAGCCAGAGCAGTGAAGGACTGCTGAACTCTGGCAGTGAGTGGAGGTGTCACCTTCAAGGCAGTGATGAAAAAGCTGAGGAAGGGCCTGCCAGTGTCCATGGTTGGGGCAGAACTGCAGGGGGTCCCTCATGGGCAGCAGGAGGTGAGGGACTTGCTGATAAAGCCTCTTGGCCCCAACAAACTCCTAGAAGGTCTCCCAGCCTCAGGAGCACTCTGGCTCCCCAAGCCCTCCTGACCCCAGGCTAATGTGTTCTGGCTCCTGTTTGGGACCGGTGCACTTCAAAAGCCTTGCTGATTGGAGGGGTGGGTGGACACTGTGGGTGGAACTGGTGACCCAAAATACCATTTCCCCTTCCTAAGGCTGGGCGTATACCAAACTTGTGTCTCTGTGTGGTAAAAGAATATGAACCAAAAGTGCTGAGAGATGCAGTGGTTAAATTGAAACATGCTGTGGCAGGATGAAAGTAATCTTGTCCCTTACCAGCCCTTAATGCTTTGGGGCTTTATTTTATTTTTTTTTTCAAGTGGCTGTGATCCATGCTGTTTCTATCTGTGTTTTTATTAGAGATATTTTTATATGCACAGACATGTCAAGATGCCATCGGGGTAAACCATCCCATGTTGTATTATAACTCACTAGGTCAAGATAAAGTAACAATATCTATAGTTATGGTTCAGTTAAAATTTTATGTTTGAAGTGTCATTGAAGGTGGTGAAGCATAAGAGAAAGACTCATGGAGCTCATGTCCCTTGCAGACAACCCAGTAGTACAAAGAAGGGCCAAATCCAAATTTCTTGCTCTTTTTGTGAGTCTGGTACGTAACATATGATGTAAATGAGAGATTTACCTGAATTGCCAAGACTAAGACAAACACCTCTTTGCTTGGTGTTTAAAAAATAATGGCATGCATAGGAATGACATGACATGTACCCTAAGGTTGGAGAAACAGAACGCTGCATCTGGCTATTTCTAAGGAAAGACCTTGATGTCTTCACTCAGTTGCAACTCTGCAGCAGGATAGCTGTACTTCCGAGCTGCGTGGTAGATACAAGTTAAAAATGGATCTTCCTGGCCTCTTATGGCAGAACCCAAACATTTCTTTGGAATTTCTCTGTTAAGGTCTCTAGGAGATTGAAACTCAGAAGACTCTGAGCAAGGAAATATGTTCAAACAGGCAAGCAGAGTAATTAAACCAAAGCAATGCTCTGGAAGAGCTAATCAAGGACCAGGGATTCTCCTTTAAAGGTGGCTCTTGATTTAACTCAACAGTCCAGACTCAGAAACTTTGTCCAGTTACTTTGCTTTATTTGATTCATGTGCAGTCATACGTGTGAAGCGACCCTTCCCATTGCCAGGTAAAGCACAAATCCTGTACTCTTGTGGGAGCCAGGGCTCTGTACCATTGCAGGTACAACTGCAGTGGACAGTGGCACTGTATTACCACTCTCAGTTGAAGAAAAATTGGTGTGTCCAGCCTGAGTAAATGATGAGCAGTATGGTGATATCAGTGTTTAACTGGTGCTTTATCCTCTTGTCCCAACAAAAGTCCTTACCTTCCCCTTTGCTAAGACTGAGTGGTGTGTTCACTGTCTGCATTTCTCTGGGGAGGGAGGTCCTCAGTGGGTCAGCTGTAGCCCAGCACATCTCCTCATCCCTCCAGGATAGCATCCTCTCAGGGAGTTTGACTGAAGTTTCTGCAAATCTGTCAGTGCCAGCCTGCTGATAAGACAGATGGCATCATCTTTGGTGTAGAGTATTGGGAGCCTGAGTACCTCAAAAGTTGACCTCTGAAATGGGTATAACCATGTGTAGTGTGTTTCTTCCGTGTGAATGCTAGATCCAGTTTATAGGGCAAAAAGCAGAAGATGTTATTGTTTGGCATATGTGAAAGATGCTTTATGGCAGAGACAATGGAGGGTGGGCCTCTCTCTTTTCCTTTAACTGGCAAGAGAGTCTGCTGTTGCTTTTTTTTTTTTTCCTTTTTTTTTTTCCCCTCCAAATGGTAATGTGAGTTTTGAGGGGGTTTATCTTTCCCTGGAGTTGTGAGTGAATTTCTGATGTGATTGCACAGAGGTAGTGGTTGTTGGAGCCCTGTTGTTGCCTCGTTCATCGGAGGTGCTTCACTAGAGTGCAAAACACTTCTGAGGTATGATTTCCCATAGCATGCTAATCCAGTGAAGTGCTGTAGACTCGCTTGCTGGCACTGTTTAAATCCATAATGCAGCACCACCTGCCAAACCACAGGGCATAATGGAAGTGTTAATGAATGTGCATATATACCCTCCCACACGGCTGCAAGTTGAATGACTTAAAAAGTCAAGGGAGAGAGTTTAGGCTGAGCATAGAAGGAACCAGGCTTAGGGTATCCTGATGCAGGTCTGTGCTGAAACTGGAGGGTGAGGGGTGGCCGCAGAAGTCTGAAGATGGGTCAACTGACCTATAGGGTCCTTTCATAGATGTGTCGATTTTTCAAGTGCTGCTCTATGGATTCATCAACTCATGACACCTGAGAAGAAACTTGGGCGTTCAACAGCAAAGTGCAAGTGCTGAGCAACACCAGTTGGGACCCCAATACCTCTTTTCCAAAGGGGTTTCCTTGTAGGATGCTTCTCACCAGTGCTGGCAGGGTGAATGCACTTCACAGGAGGGAGGACTTGAGTCATGCAAGGGTAAACACTGTTCCTCAAGGGTGGTTTGGCCAGTTGCCCACTGGTCTGAGTGTCAAGGTGTGTGTTTGCCACCATAAGGGCTTGCCCAGGCTGCAGAGGGCAGGGGGAGGATAGCAGGGAGAGAACTGACGGCCGAGGAGTTTGCCAAAGAGAAGGGCTGAGAAGAGGCACCAGGGCTGGCCTGGCATATGGCTGGGATGCTGGCAGTGTATGTGCACCCTGTCCTCAGGCAGGTTCACTGGGATGCCATGGCTTCACAAAACTGTGCACACCATGTGGAGGGCAGAGGAGGGCACATCCACCCCTCCCTCTACTCTTCATCCCAGTACCCAACCCCAAGTTCTGCCCACACTTACCTTTGAGACAGGCTATTGGATTTGCCAAGTTCAGAGTCAACTCCCCAGCATGCTGTGCGTAAATAAGAGGCTTATGCTCTTGGCAGACACTGTAACGAGCCTGGAAAAAATTACTGTTACAGGTCCTGGCCCAGTGATGAGATCTTGGAGTCTTCCAAGTGACAGAGTAATGACATGGACCTGGGAAATGCCTTGAATAGCCTTCCATGCCGTTCTTGGATTTAAATTCATTCAATTCTAAGTAAAATAGGCCAAGTGCCTGTTTGGGTAAGCTTGGGAGAGGACTGTTCCTTCATCTTCTGAAGTCCATGCTGGTGAAGCTGTACTAAAGCTCCAGCATTACAGACTAGCATACTCTATGCTCTTTACCTGTAAATGAGTATTAGATGGGTTGTGGGGGGAGCCAAGAGGACTGTCCTCAACCCAGGAGCCTGGGAAAATTTACAGAGAGTCCTACAAACCTGCCCTGTGACCCAGGGTGTAGAAGTGTTGCAGAAACATCAGTGTTGCCCCATAACTCATAGATAATTTCAGGGAACACTGCGATGCAAAGAGTGAACAGGCAATGTGTCTGTTTTTTCCATAGGATATGGACAACAGCAGTCTTTTGGCCTAGGAAGAACATAGTCATGAGTCAAATTTTAGAGAAGATTTGCAGGTGGAGAACAGATTTTGGAAATGGCCTGGAAATCCCCATTCTCCTCACCTTCCATCTGCTGCTGGGACTTGACAGGATTCACCCATTCCCTTGTGAAAATGCTATTACTAGGGAACCTTGCAGTCTTCAGCTCTTTGCAGCTGTCTAAGAGATGGAAAGTGTGTTTGCCAGGAGGGAAGGGAGTCTTTAAAAAGCCATTTATATCCTGAAGGGCATCCGGTAACAACGCTGGAGATGTAAAAAGCATTAAATACCGAATTGAGCCTGACTGGAAGACAAACTTGGAGCTAAATGCATTGATTGATTTGCAGGAGGGTGACTGGAATGAGATGGCCCTGTACCCTTTCTATCCATTAACCACCTCCAAAACATCCACAGGTGCCATGAAGTCTGTGCGTTGGCTCAGCCATGCCTGCCCTGTGCACAGACAGCACAGTGCCCGTAAGATTGCAGTGCAACAAGCCATCCAGGAGCTGGATGGAGGGGTGGACGGACCCCTTGTTTTGGCAGAGGGAAGTGGGGCTGTGGTGAGGAAGACAGGGTGGAGCCAAGAGGACAGTCCATGCTGGGCAGCTCTTGGTGCTACTTAGAATCCCCTCACAGCTCTGTGCTGTGGTGCATGAACTCATCCCCTGGACCACTTCCACCTGCCCAAAGTGAAGCTGGATGAGGCTGGGAGGGCTGTTTCAGGAAGGCTGCACAGCTGGCTGTGCCATGCACGTCTGGCTGCATCACCAGTGTCAGGACTGCATGCAGGTTGCAGAACATTTGGGCTGCACACAGAGCGTTGCTGGAGCACTTGGTCTGTTGAATCAGAAACCTTACTGAGCAGTGTAAGAGCAGCAAAACCACCCAGGGCAATGAATTTGGGGTCTTTTTATTGGCGTGTCAGCAGGCTGGGATGTGTAGGAGGGAAGCTGCCCATTTCCAGGGATTGTGTGAGCAGGAAGGGCAGCTATTGGAATCTGAAGCTGCTTCCTCCACTGTAAATTTGTTCTTGCTGTGTTATCTGTGGCTGGGCAGGGCAGGGGAACATCTTGGCTATCTGATTTTTTGCTACAGTATGTTTAGGTCAGCTTCATCGGTTCCATGATAGCATAGGAGAGGCATTCCTGGCCTCACTAGTGAAGAATTTGCAATAGTAATACAGGAATCTGTCATCCCCTAATGCCTCCTGAGAGCTTTGGAAATAAATGAGTAAGGAAAGGATGGTGGATTTAAACACACGAGAAGTGATCGAAGTAAAAGTAGCTGAGCTATCCACTTTCTCAGGCCCCAGTTACTGTGCAAGGATATTCTCATTTTGTATCTTGGCAAAAGACTTGGATCAGCCTCCAGTGGACAACCCTGAACTGGCAACCATACAGTTTTATTTGAGGTATTAGAGATACAGGAATGGATCATGCATAGCTGCTTTCTGGTTGCATATCTGGATTCTCTTACAGAATTGGTATCGGCAGTGCTCTAACTACAAATGACCCAAATCTGACTGAAGTGTTGTTTTTAATAATGGAAATAAAATAATCTGGCTTCTGCATCTGACTGTTGGCTTGTCAGAGTGACAGGAATCTTTTCACGTATTTTGAAAAGGGCACTACATCAGCAAGAGAAACAGGCTGAAGATTAATGGAGTTGTTGTGGGAGGTGTAGGAAGAGCTGGGAGAGGGAAGCAGAGTTCGTTTTGGATGACATTTGTCAATATGATTGACTCATGCTGTGCTGCATTTACATACAGATGGGGATACTGACAAGCACGTTGCTTCCAAGTTAAAATGAGTGAGTCCCTGAGCCCAGCCTGGCCATGGGAAAGCTCCTGCTTGGTGCTACAGCAAGAGCTCCATACATGGCTTAGGGATTTGCAGTGGGGGGTGATGAGGGGCCGCCTACCACCTAAGCAATTTCCAGTGACGTGGCTTTCATTATTATTATTTGTTCAGGCTATAATTCCATGTTTCCTAAAATAACCACCAAGTATTCATCAGGCAGCTACTGCCTTTAGCTGCCTTTTGTGTGAATCTCAAGTGCTTCATTACTCCCCCGGTGGGTTTGCTTTCTCTTACAGTAAATCTGAGCAGCATCTGTGTAATGGGGGAGGTGATGCAATTTTGGGTTGAACAGGAGAAAAGGTCTGTCTGGCACAGGATGCCAGTGAGGACTTTAGGGAACACAGCCCTTGGGATACAGCATCTTTCTGCCCAGAGGAGAATTCATGAGGCCACTTCCAGGACCCACAGCTGTATCCCTCTAATTCAAAACCAAAACAGATTCAAAAATCAAAAAAGATTGCAGCTCTTTATTGCTGGATAAAGGATTTTATTTTTAAGCAACTGTTGGTTTATGACTTTTTTCCCCCCTCCTTTTTAGTAGCAATCTGATAGTGCTTTGATCACTGTTCCAAAAGGAAATGCCTGTAATTTCCTGTGCAGGTCTTACCAAGTGCTGGGCTCCATCAGATCTCCTGGAAGCTGATGGGAGTTGAGAGCACTCTCACCTGTCAGGATCCTCCTTATTAGAAAACCTCAGAGAGTTGAAACTTCACTTGGATTTTGAACAACTTAATGCCACAACTACAAAGGGTGTCAAACTCTGGCTCCCCATATGACAGATCTCTTCCATGCAGACTTCCCACTGAAGACTGGCACAGAGTCCAACTTTTGCTCAGTGTGTCCTTTTTAAGGCATTGAATGGGAAGGAAATCTGACAGACTGGAGGAAACCTGGCTAAGAGTTAATAATCTTTATTTAATAATAATTGGCAGTGGTTGTTCATACACCTACGAGTCCTTCAGCTCTTGGAGGCTTGGGACACAGTCAGTGCCTACTTGAGGGAGAAATTCCTGAAGTTCATTCAGTCCTGATAAGCATGACTCAAGGGAGGCAGCTGCCTTCTAAAAGGGCATGTCCTGTGTTTCAAGGATTCTCAGTAGCTCCCAGCCCAAGAGATTGCCTGCAACACATTGGGCTGAACTATTTTGGTACCTGGCGAGCGTCTCTGGGTGTGTCATGGTGGTTGTGCGGCTGTAGCCAGCAGTCTGCAAGAGGAACAGAGAGGGAAGTGTTCAGATCATGCAGAGTTTCAGCCCTGGAGGCATTGCATGGAGCTGCTAATGCTTACAAAGTGGCTGGGTAAAAGGGTGTAATCGAGTGAGCTGTGGCTGGAGGAAGAGTTATTAATTGCAACCGTAGGTGGCTGATAGTCTTCCTCAGCCTCAGGTGAGGTTGGCGTCCTCAGATATACAGAGTTCTGGCAGGGCATGTGTGAAGAGCCATGAACCAAAGCAAGCTGACATAGGAAAATTCCCTTGGCCATGGGCTGATGGAACTAGTCAGCATACGTACCTACATGTTAGTATATGCTAAATCTCACCCTATTGCTGAAGTGGATGTGGGCTCCCTGAAGTTGTCTGCTTTGGAGAGCTGCAGCAGAGGAGGAGGGAGTTGGTAGTTCCCACACAGACCCTGCTATAGCTTTTTCTGGAGGTTTCATAACAGAATTAAGCAATTTGTGTTGCATGTTGCCATGGAGACCGTAAATCACTGTCGTGCTGGGCTTCTCAGTCAGGGAGCCAGTGTCTTTAATTGCACTAACCTCCCCTGCAAATCCAGGGCTTGGTTCTGAGCTTGTTGACCTTCTGTAATGGCTTTGCCCTGGGAGCTCTTCCTCCAGGACAGCACAGCTGGAACCAGGGAGAGGGGTGTCAACACACAGAATATCAATTATCTGGGGTCCATTTTATTATTGTCATATGTGGCCACAACGCTGCTCAGATGAACAGAAATGGCAATGATTTACACAAGCTGAGATCTGACCCACTTGCATTCAGAGCAAGTTTTGCAATGAGGATGGGGATTAAATATACTGTGTATATTTTGTGAGTACCTGTTTGGGCTTGGTTATCCAGTCACAAACTAAGCTGAATTCAGGGTTTTTATGTTACTTGGCTGCTCCAAGGGGACAGCTCAGCCCTTCCACTCCATCCCCATGTCCAGACAGGTAAATGGGGTTTTATGCAGTTTATTCTGTGTCCAAAAAAATATAATTTTTGCCAAGAAGGCTCATCCTCAGTGATACTCTTGGATCAGTGTTTCTCTTTTTTGCTTGCCATCTACCCCAGAAGTAGCCCTATTTCTGACTGTCTCAGCATTACTGGCTTGTGCTGTCAGGAGACCGATCTTGCCAGGACATATGAAGATGGTTATATAAATCAGTCTCCTTCCAGTGACTTACCCAGAGCCCTGATGGCATTTGTCAGCGTAGGGTATAGATCCTTCTCTTGGCTCCTTCAAAATAAACAACTATATAAATTGTAAGATGATTATCATCAGAGCTTATTAGCGTATTACCACATGCTGCTTTGTATTCAGACAATAGATAAAAACATTTGTGTTTCGTTTTTCCCAGTCAGATCTACAGCAAACACGCTTATTCTTGTTCCCATCTGAGGGAGAACTGTATCAGTACTCTTGCCAAAAACACATGAAAATCAGCCCAAGTCTTATGCAGTTGCCTGTAGCGACATAACCAGCTGGCGCAGAAGCTCTATGCACCTTTGGGAGTGCTCAATATTTTCCAGGAGGTGATACATGTTGTTTTAAAGGTTTGATTCATTGGGTGGTTAAGATGATAATCTTGTCAAGGCACGAGTTGTCTTCTTGCTTTGCTTATCAGGGCAGGTGGAGGGGTAGAGGGACTGAAGTACTTGGCTTTCAGAGGGTTTTCGTTATGTACCTGCATGATGGGAGCATGGGACTTGCTATCTCAGTAGAAAGAGGAGGGTTTCCATGAGCAGTAGAAACAATCCTGCAGAAACATCTAGACTTGCTACCTTTTGACACTCAATGGAAGTTTTCATCTGTTCGTGCTACCGTACAGGGGGTTGTGTTCAACAAATCAGACTGCATTTCTTGACTTTTTTTTAATTTTTTTTTTCAGTTCAGTTCTTGCTGTTCTCCCCAGGCTGCATGATACACAGTCTGGTAGCTTAGTCACAGAGTATGACCAAACTTCTGGAAACGATGGGAAGCAAATGCCCTGTTTCAGCTTATAAGCACGTGGGGCAGAGACACAGTTTGTACAATGGGCTAAACATTATCCTAGGACTTCGGGGAGCATTTCATGCAAGATAAGCTTAAGGCTTCTGAGGAGCGAGTTAAAGGGGCTGGTACAAAATGTCAATGAAAATGTAATGCTTGCCTGCTGAGCAACAGCTTGTGGTTTTGGGATGAGGTCAAAAACTGTGCACAAATGGAGTATGTTTTTCACATCCCCAGACTTTCCCCACCATGTCAGTAACAATCTGTCTTTCATACTGACTGGGCAGAGCTGGGCAGAGTAGGACGCAGTGAAACCTTGGCCATGGGCAAAGCAAAAAATTGTCATCAAATGTGTTGGAAGAGGAGGGCCAGAGTTTTAGCTAGGGTCTGTGTCCCAAAGAGCCTGTGAGAATCATCTGACCCAAGCAGGATTATGCAGAAATAAAAGTTGGTCCTCCAACAAAAATGAGACATTTAATTGAAATTCATAGGTTTTTCTGCAGCCAAGCCTGCTGTGTATTGATGTGTGGCCTTGTAAATATGAGAAAGTTTCTTACTCAAAAAAAAAGGAGTAAGAAACTTTTCTTTGAGGTTGTGGTGTGGAACTGCAGTAAGACTGTTTGAAACCTCAGCTGGTGCTTGGCCTCCTTCTCCCCATCCAGCAGCTGTTGCTCCAAAGGTAGTTTAGAAACAAGCAGACTTGATCATGCTTCTTCTTACTCTCAAAATGTTGGCTTGTTTCAGCTTGGACAAGGGGCCTTTGCAGTTCCCAGACTCAGCAATCTCATCCTCTGTTTCCTCCTTATGGGCTTTTCTTTTTAGAGGAGAAACTAAGCCCTCTCTCAAGGTATGGGGTTTCCAGTGTACAGATAGAACATGGGACCCCCAAGCTTGCTAGCTCAAAAATGCTTTTGCTGGTTCAGTCTTTTGGATTAAACTGAAATAGTGATTTTGGAGAAAGGGACTAGAGAAACCAGAAACTAAACTTGGATTAGGGCCTCTTCAGAAATGAAGAGTCAAAGTGTTTTGTTTGGAAAATAGAGAAAATGAAAGAATTTTGGGAAGAATGGGGGGCTGGTTTATACTATCAGCTGAAAAAAGATCACATTAGTCAGCATTCAACTTGCACTGTGTGTGCAGCAGTCTCAGCTTCTGTACAACACCTGTCACAGCTATGGCACTGAGCACACCAGCCTTGCTTGGTGGTTTCTGAGAATGGAAATGTTAAAGTTGTCTTCCTAACGAAAAAGAAAACCCTAGAATTATTGGGAAGGCCTCCAAAAGCTTGTGTGGGGTGGTGAGGATATAGATTGGGAGCCAACAGTATGGAGGTTCTCTCTGAGCGGTCCTCATCCTCCCTCAGTGCTGACCCCAGCCAGCGCCTGCAGCCCAAAGGGCACTAGCAAAACCAGAATGGATGGGAGCAGGTGCCTGCAGAAATTGTCACCACAGCTGTTCCTGCACTGAACACCTTTTTTTTCAGGAAAACCAGTACCAAGGAAATCAGCTACCTTCTCTTGAGCCTTATCATTACAATGGATTTTTTTTATTATTATTATTTTCTTTTTAACTGTGTGAAAGACCTCCCAGAAATTGCAGTGGTCGTTCAGATCTGGGAGATGGCCACCCATTTCCTTTGTGATTTGAGTGATCACTGCTTCCCACAGGTGGGTGGAGGGCACTGCCCTTCACAGCATGTGTACAGAACCTCCCGCCTGGCTTCTACTTAAGTGAGCAGTCACTGCTGCTGGGTGAGAAAGGGGCTGTTCAGCAATGGCTGCCTCTTCTCTTTTCTCCACACGTGTGCCATTGTGGAGTTGCAGCCAGTGATTTTTTTCTTCTTTCTTTTAAGACTCAGTTCTGAGGTGAGAGGAGCTGTGTGACCATGCTGCAGGGAGGCTGCTCTCCTGCCTGCTTCACAGCCACAGACGCCAGCTTTCCTGCCATGGCAGGGTGGAGGGTTTTCTTAAAAAAAAAAAAGGCAAACCAAAAACCACGTATCATTCCTGACCTGCTGCCTTCTCATTTTTATTTCTCAAACTTGAAAATGAGGGGGAAGAAAGTAGCTAAGTGCATTTTTGTCTGCTCTCGGAGTCAACCTTTAAGTCTGGTTTCATCCATCACCGCCAGTTCTGCCTGCAGATCTGGCCTCAGGATGTTACACACCATCTCATGTTTCCTGTACCTTGGGTTAAGCAGTGAAGAATAGCACAGCTCTGTCTTACTAAAGAGATTTGGTCACTGGCAATGGGAAACTGTCTGGAGCTTGACAGCTTCACTCAGCCAGGGTGATTTTTGTCATGGTCATGTGGATCCAGCCCCTACAGGAAAGGTATTCAATAAGTTTTCAATCATAAATTTTGCATGTGCATTTGGTGGCACTTAGCAATCCTTGTAAACAAGTCAGGAGTAAACAAGCCACAGCGGTGGAGTTGTCTGCACTTCTAAGTGCTGGGGTAGAGCTGTTGGGAAGGGTCAGTGCAGCAGCTCCTGTCTAAAACAGTTTTGGATGTAAAGGCTGCTTTCATTCTCACATTTTAGGCAGCAGGTAAAAGCTGCCTTATGCATATTGCCCTGTTTTCATTGCTGACGAGTGATCGGAGATGATCTCTTTCTCCAGCAGGTTTAGCACACTGGAAGCATGGCTACAAGTGCTGTTCCCAGCGAAAACCTGCCCACATACAAGCTGGTGGTTGTTGGAGATGGTGGTGTGGGGAAGAGTGCTCTCACCATTCAGTTTTTCCAGAAGATTTTCGTGCCAGACTATGACCCAACTATTGAAGACTCCTACCTGAAGCACACAGAAATAGATGGGCAATGGGCAATTCTTGATGGTAAGCAAGCTACTCTCGTGATCCCCTTTCCCTTTTAGCTGACCGTAAGTGCAAATAGACTTCCCACAGCATGTTGTGTCCTTGTGTCCCTCCTGCTCTGCTGTGGCTGGCGGGAATTTGAGCACAGGCTGGCCTGTGAGCTGTGGTGCAGGGTCTGCAGCTGGTCTCCAGCAAAGCTGCTGCTTCCAGTTGCGTTGTTTCCAGTTCTGCCCAAAAATGTTTCTTGCAGGACTGTAAATACCTACAGATCATCATTGACATTTAGAGCAGGCTTCTACAAAGAGTGAATTATAGCACTGCCAGGTGGCTGTTGCTAATGATACTTCATTGTGGTTGAGCTCATCCCCTGGGAAATAACAGTGAGTGGGTAACTGAGTGAGGGTTATAACCAGAAAGAACATTTAATCAAAACTGTTGTCCATTGACAGTGAAAAATCATTACACCTCTTAACTCCAGTCATTCAGGTGTGATGTTTTCATATCTAATTACCTGTTTCATTTAAATACTGGTAAGGTACCAGCCTGGAGATCTGTTGTAACCAAGAGTTTTCGGTTCTTTGAAGAAAAACTGCCTTTTTGGTTTTTTTTCTAACAAAACAAACAACAATGAAACACAAAAACACAAACAAACTAACTGGAACAAAAAAACCTGCCAAACCCTTAAAAAAAAAAACAAAACCAAAGTTTCTTGATTAGCAGGTAAGGAGAAAGCCCTGTGTTACCTAAAGCTGCAACTTGTTTGTTTGTGCTGCATGAGGCAGACTAACCATAGCTATAAGGGGAATTTCTCTATTAAATGTTGTAAGTTTTGTTTTGCTTTATACAATAATTAGGTAATACATAAAAGCAAGCAAATATTTTGTGCCTTAATTACCAAAGTGCATGTATGTGGCCACTAACATAACTAAATTTAGCCTCACTTGTGCCAAGTTCCTACCTCCACCCTCTTGTCAAGAAGGTGCTCAAGATCTTGGGTGTCTCTGCATATATGTCATTGCTGTGTGGGAACAGAAAGCTGGGAGATTGTCATGAGTGGCAGAATGTGGATGCTGGTGGGATTTGCTGTGAAGACTGTTAGCTTGGTCTGGAAACCTGAGATCTTAGTCGCACTCTTAAGGATTTATCAGATATGAGTACAAATGGCTTAAAGGCCTTACAAGAACAGCCTTTACTCAGTATTAAAAAACAAAACCAACAAACAACGTAATCTTGCCAGCACTTGTTCATTTGACTATATTAATAGTTGATATGAGGGAGTATTTGTGAAATTGGTGCTGAAATGTCTCTCATTGTCATTTGCATCAGAGATACCTGCTCGCAATTAACCATCACATGATGCACCTTTATTTTTTAAAGGCCAGTGCTGTATAAAAGAAAAATACAATTCTACTGGAAATTAAATCCATTGTTTTTAGTCCAGAATCCAGCCCTCTAAAATGAGCAACCTTTACCTCTGCTGGTATGCCCCGTGTTCTGATACAGCAGTACCAGCTGCTGTACACATTGGCATTGGCTGAAACAGCCTGGGCTTTGTAAATTATTTAAAAGTAGAAAAGGCATCTTTCACTGAATATTTGGAATTTTTGTTTAGACAAAAAAAAAGCCCCAAAACACAAATCTGACCTGGGTAGGAGTGGAGAAAGAAATTGTTTTTCAACAAGCAGAAACCTACCCTTTGTGTTAATGAAAAAGCCTTTCTTTTGCTCAGATGGAGTTCATTGGCTGTACTCAGGCTGGACTAAATTCAGCCATGGCCTTGAATTGCATTCTGGGAATCCCTGACTTTCAGAGTTCGTGTGCCCACAGATGCCTCGTAGCCAAAGTGAAACTGCAGCTTCTCCTTCTCTTTCCTGCAACTTGAGATTTTGAACAATCAGAAATTGGGAAGAAGGCAATATTCTTGCTTGGAAAAAAGCATGTGAGCCTTTACTCTCTGCCCAGTAGACACAGGGAACAAAGGCTGACTATCACACATGTCTTCTGCCACAGCTCTCTGTCATAAGCTTTGGATCTAGGCTATTCTCAGAGGTCACCATCTACTGGAACAGCTGCTCTTGTTGTGGTTACATGAATCACTTATGGTATAAAATTAGGGACAAACATGATAGGAAGGGTAAAGATGCATCATGGTAAATTCTAGACTTTCCAGTTGTCCTTTATGACCAAATCCTTTACAAGCTGCCCACCCCCAAAATAGGAACTAGTTTTAGAACATGAGACTACCAAGTGAGGATATAACATGAGGGAATCCATAAGTTTCTAAGTTTTCAAATGAAAACAGTCATTATTAAAAAAAAGCCAAATACTTTGACATCCAAGAACTTTTTTTAAAAAAAAGGAAAACAGCCCACCCTTCTCCAGGCTGTTGCCTGAGCAGTTCTGTACAAAGCATCTCGAGCATTTTGTAACTGCACCAGCATTATGTTGTAAAAAAACCCTTCTGCTAGCCAGCTTGCATAAAGCATTTGGCTTCCCTCCATGAAGACCTCCACCCACATTTGTCCAATAGCACTAACTAGCAGTGCGATGAAATGTTTGACTTGCATTTTTTCCTTTGCTGAAATCTCTCACTGAAAGTAGGCTGAAATGAAATAGGCTTTTATTTCAGATTTTAGATCTCGGAGCCAAACCTACATTCAAATTCCTATTTTACATGTTTGCTTTCTGGCTTGGGAATGTCTCTGTATCTATTTATCTCACCAAAGAAGAGTCTGTGATAGTTCCCTGCCTTCCAGATGATTGTGGGACCTGTGCTTGTTGTGGTCAAGTCCAACACTACATGAAAACACTTTATTGTTGACCTTATCCCAGCTTTAGAAGACCGTCAGTGCAGTGTTTGGAGAACAAGTGCTGTAGAGTGGAAGAGGGCACTTAACCTGAATCAGAGATGCACAGGCAATTGGTGACTTGCTCATTTTTTTCCTTGCTGCCACTCTAATGAGGCTTTAAGATCAGCCTCCAATTTTCTCAGCATATGTTATCTTTATTTATTCCCTGCTGGTCACACTGATGTCAGCACGGTGATGTGCTCGGTGAAATGCATCCACACGCAGGTGTGTGCAGACACATCAGGTCAGAATTAAGTGGGGGCCAGGGCTAATCTGCTTTGCTTAGCTTTTGCTCCAGTTGAGTTGCTGTGATTAATTTTGTACGCTCCTTTCTGTGTGCAGGTTAACTAAGCGAGTACCAGAGGATTCCCTTTGTGTGGCTGCAAAATGCCAGTCTGGAATTATTAATCTGGGAGTGAAGCCAAATGTGGAATACCTTAATATGGCAAAAAATACCCAATGGTTCAAAATTAATTCTGGCTTATAAACCACGCAGAAGGAGATGAAGAGATGACCACATACATGGCTTGGGCATGTTGGTGAATTGGGCTGAACTCTTGGCTGTCAGTAGGGCTGTGCCAATTGGTACCAGCAAAGCAAGGAATTGTGCCTGTGTCTTTGGAGAAAGGAGGCTGTAGTCTCCCTCTTCTTCCCTTTCCTTCCTCTGGTATGATTTAGATGGAACTCTCACTGCCTAGAAGTTGTCTTTCTACTCCTGAGCTTCAGTTTTCCCTTTTATATCTCTTCTTCCCAATACCCCCTCTCAATCCCTGGGTGCCCTTGTGTTGGGCTAGACCTGCACAGCCCTGGTCTGCACCCCGGTGCAGTCACACCAAGCTTTGTTCCTTCCCCCAGACTCCCTCTCTGCCTTTCCCACTTGTGTATCCTATGCATCCCTTTTTGTCGAGGGGTTTTACTGCTAATCATCCCTGGGCAGGCTGTCTGCTTGTCTGCTTTTGTCCTCAGGAAACTTGGGAACAAGTCAGCCAGGAGGCCAGAGGGAAATCAAAGGTCACTTCAGGCTTTCAGGCAGAAGGGTTGGTTTGCAGCTCACTCTTTTGTTTTTATGTAAACTTTCAGTAGCATCATTGAGAGCCTTAAAATTCAAATTAAATGTGTACTTTCATTCTTTTATTTGTGTGTACAGTATTTCCCCTCCCTTAATTGCTAGGATTTTGCAACCTTGAAAGAGGGGTTTTTGTCTTGGGTTATGGGGAATTTTTCCTGCCAGGAAAATTTTGATGTTGCAACATGGAAAACACAAGGCTTTAAATACTTGCCCTTTGTTAGAGAAAGAGCTCCTTTAAGGGCTTGCATCCTTATTCTGTTTGTTGATGTGGAAGACTTTCTTCTGAAGGCCCCTCTCTTCTTTTTCCTTAAAGAAAGGGCAAGAACTCAAGTTTGAGTTTTCCATGTTATAACATCTGTGTATTTAGTTAGGGCACAGAAGAAGGGCTCATAAAAGCCTGAGTGTTTCCCCATCATGGGTTTTCTGCTGAGGAAAGCTGTCATGCCAGAGGCAGTGTGGCTGTATGTGAGAAAGAGCAGAAACATCAGAGAGACCAAGTGAAGAATCTGCCTTGCCTTGTGCACAGCAAGGGCCCCTCATACCTCTTCAGGGTGATTGTGGGTGTCGTAATACAGAATATGAGCCGAGTGACCCCAGTACTCTGTCTGCACAGTGCCCAGAATACCAACTCCTCAGCTGAAGCCATTGGCTGATGGGGGTGCCCTCTTCCACCTTGCTGCTGATGGAAGGAAGACAGAGACTGTGGAGGTGGCTTTCTTCAGCCTGAGACTCTTTAGTTTGACTTGCCAATTCAAGTCACATTTTCCCTCGAGCTGAGGTACAAAGCTGCAGGGCAGTGAAACCCAAAGGCTGAAGGACAGCAAATGGGTTAACCTGCCTGTGTCTTCCTCTTTGTCCCCTTAGATGCCATGGACAGTGGAGAAACTCTCTTGAGGTGACCTACACGCCCAGCTGCCTAGCAATGTAAAGAAAAAGACGTAGGAGGAAATTTTGCCTAGGTATGAAAAGAGTGAGGAACTCACCTGCACAACCAGATCTGAGCTCCCTGAAGGCTGGGAAGGCTGTGTTTGAATCTGAACTGAATCCAGCCTAGGTTCCAGAAAAAGCAATGCCATGAGTTCATAGTATGTCCCTGCCCTTGGTTTAGATTTACATTCCTTTGTCTCTGGATGGGCACTTGGAGCACTGTTGGTTGCAGAGACATTGCCATGTAATACACCTTGAAGCACCAAGAGCTTCTATTTTAGACCACAAATTTGAGTGTATTCCTGGGCCCCTGTGCCTGCTCAGCAGGGCTCTCTAGGCAGCTGCACTCTTGTATAACCCATCAGGATTCATAGGAAAATGGTGTGTAGAGCTCAAAGGGGGCAGGAATCAATTAGCAAGGAGTTCATCACAGCAGTTGGGGGTCACATCCACTGGAAAGTGGAAAAGGCCATCTCTTTGCTAAGCAACCTCTTTACTGCAACACAGGAGACCTCCCTGCTGGGCTCTCACAACCTAATTGCTCTTAGTTTAGTCTCCTACTGGTTTCATGATAGCTGTAAATGGCTTTGCCCTCTTTGGATGTCTGTTCCTACACCAGACATAGCCCTTGGCATCTCTCTCCTTCATCTTTACCCAAGTGCTTTCATTAATTCTCCTTCTTGCTTGTTCTTTGGTCAAGTTTGTAGGAACTTTACCAAGTTTTCAGTTGGAAGTCCCTGACCATGTGCTGTGCAGCCTACGAATCTGATTTCAGTTCTTGGAAGAATCAGGCAGGGGAAATCTACTGTGTTTTGCTCCAGCCTTGTTTCTACATTGCCAGTGAGGCAACTGCTGGTTTAAAGTGTACCATCTCACAGTTCTCTAGTCATGGTTATTTCTGTGTCCTCTGGCATTCTGTCTGCAGAAAAGGGAAATTTAAATGAAAGTGAATGCTAGCTAACATGCTAAACCTCCCCACCCCTTAGGGAAGCCAGTCACCTTCCCAGTTCTACCTCCCCAAGTTTTCTCCTTGCTGCTTTCCAATTTCTGTAGGTAGGAGTCTCCTTGAAGCCTTTATGCCACCAGATTACACCACAAGCAAAGCTGCTTACATAAGGCCCTTTTTCAGTGCTGTTGTGGTTCTGTCCTGCTTACAATGGATCCAGATTGCACTCTCCTCTGTTGTTTACTGGGGGGTTGTCTTTATGAAGAACACATTTAAAGTTAAAACAAGGGCCTTCTCTGGCCATCCACGTGATGCTTAACTCTGCATGAATAACCTATCTGAGATTAACCTTAACCTTAGCTGCTCTGTGTCTTTTATTTGCACTTTCAAATTGCCATTTTAAATGCTACCTGGAATTGCTCACCTTTCTACCAAATCTGCAAGTGAATTCCCTTTAAATAGCAGCTGCTGACACAGCAGCTCTGCCTGTGTTCAGTGTGATGCCATGGCCAAGATCCAGATGATGTAGGAGCAACTGAGCAGAGCCCTGTGCAGTCCTTTGGGTATCCCCACAGCTCCCACCAGGGCTTGCCCCCGCTTTAAGGGGATGCAGAGCTTTGGAGGGGCAGCAGTTGGGGATGGGTTGATGCTCCTCGTGTGTTCCATGGGAGGTTTGCAAATGTGCCAGAGCAAGGGGAAGTCTGTAACCAAATTACCATGCAGGATACAGCACATCCATCTCCACCTTCCTGTCCACAGCTTGTGCTTGGGCACCTGCCCTGTCTCAGGGGGAGGAAGGGCCAGCTCCTGGAGAGAAGCTATCCCACTCCACCACAAATTGGGTATGTGTATTGGAGAGGGGAAAGGAGGGTGTTTTTGTGTGTGGTGGTTGTTAGCTCTCAGCCCTGCCCTGACATCACGTTTAGCTGGTGCAGGAGTCAGATGAGGGCAGCCCAGCCTCTCTGTACAGGTTGGGCAAGTAGAAAGGATTAATTTCCTCTTCCATCCTAGCTACACAGTCCTGGCCTTATTCCATGGTAGCGATTCTGCCCAGGGCATAAAAATTCACCAGCACATGCAGTCTCTTTGAGTTGCTTTTCTCTTTTGTTTTTCTTCTTTGTTTTGTACAATTCTTAAGAATAGCCTGGATACCTTTGAGCTGAGACACTTGTTTCCTAGATTGAGGGGACAAGCAGGATAAAAGGCTATGAAGAGACACAGGTGACTTTGCAGCAAGCTTGACAAACAAGCTTAAATCTCAGGGTCTCCGCAAGGGCCTAAAGCTCTTTTTACCTTAAAGGCTCATGGAAACATTCAAGACCAGTTAAGGCAGGCAAACAAATGAGGCTGAAGGGCTTAAAGGGCTCACCATCACCTTCCTTAGGTCTCCAGGTCTTCCAGCATAGCTGCCTTTCCCCCAGACATGCAGTGAGGGGGTGTGGGCTGGCTCGTGGGGTGCGGTGTGACGTGCAGCATGTCCGTCTGTGGCCCCTGTGCTGATTCAGCAAAGTGGTCTTTACTGTGGCCCCATCTGAAAATTGGGGTAAGCCTGAGTACTTTCCCTTACAGGGAACATCTTGCTGGGACTATGTGCCTGTTCAGACTAGAAAAACCTGTATCAAGCCCTGCTGCTCTGTCAGCAGTACGTTCCTGCCACAGTCTCTATCCACTGGTGCTCTGGGCTTTCCCCATCACTTGTGTGCAGCAGATGCTTATGCTGTGCCTGTACAGCAGAGGAAAAACAGTTTTCCCACCCAGCCCAGTGTACTGGAATGTGAATATGTTCCCAGTCATCATGAAGGTCCCACATTTGCCTCTGGGATGCAACGATGCATTAGGACTATTATTTCTGAGGATCTGATGCACTTTGAGCTCACACTGTGTCTGTACTGGCATAGCCTAAACTCCTCTTGTACCCTCATCCTCCCAGCAAAATCCTGGCCATGCACAGGAATTAACTCTGAGGTGTGTATCAGTATGTGGTGTTTACCCAGGGGGCTGCTGTAGCTTGCTCTACATGATGTAGCTGATGGGAACCCCTGCAAGACAGCGGTGGAGAACCAGTGAGTTATGGTTCCATTAGAGGAGGTTAATCTAGTGGGGAACAGCATCTGGTTTGCTGTCACAACAGAGGTGTTTTAGGGGATTTGAGCATAGATTTATTCACAGAAACATGATCTCTGTATAGGATATGCAAGGCACTTAGAGCTTTTCCACCTGTTTTAGTTAGCTCCTTAGCTTCTCAGCACACCACTTGGGACTAACTGTTTAAAGGGAGTTCCCCAGGGCTGCACCATCTTTCTCTGAGAGCACATAATTGTGTAGAAATAACATCCAGGTGTTGAGAAAAGGAAAGTGCTTGTAGCTATTCCTCTGGGTTGTTTCCCAGCTCTGCTTTGCTGTGCAGTTTGTAGGTTGTCCCTGACATTTAAACTGGCTTTTAATAATCTTCCAGTGTTGGGTTTTTCTATGCTGGGAGAGGGAAAAGTTTGAGGGCTGCAAAATATCTTGAGTCATATCTTGCCAAAGGAGCAGCTCCCCAAATTCAGTGGTCAGCATTTGGTACTGGAAAAGGAAAATAAAATCCACATGGTCATTTTCCTCTGCATCCACTTCCAACTTAGGCACACAGGAATGAGTGGGATCTGGGACTGGTTTTTGTTTTATAACTAGAAACCACTTTGTCTATCCAACTTGATTTCATCAAATCTTACAGCCTGTGAGAGGACCCCAAGCCCAGCAGAGGCAGAAAGGCCATAGGACACATAGTGGTCCTGTGCACAGCAGCTACGGTTTCTCATGGTAACTAAAAACCCCTGTCTCTTCTCTCCTAGTTCTGGACACTGCGGGCCAGGAGGAGTTCAGTGCAATGCGGGAGCAGTACATGAGGACCGGAGATGGTTTCCTCATAGTCTACTCGGTGACAGACAAGGCGAGCTTCGAGCACGTGGACCGGTTCCACCAGCTGATCCTCCGAGTCAAGGACAGGTGGGTGCCATAGAATCACTGCCTGACCTGCCAGGCTCCCATCCTGCAGACCATGCTGTGGGGGTGCTTGCACATCTCACCCCAACTTCCGCCTTCTGTGTCCTGAAGAGAAATCCTTATGTGGGGGTTTGTGGACCTAAATATGAGGAATAAGTGTTTTGTTTCTTCTATAAGGATGTAGTGCTATCAATGTGGAAAGGTTCAGTGGTGTTATGATGGTGTGAAAATAGGTCTGGAAGAGAGAAAGTTCTGCCAGAATGGTCTGGCTGAGCCACGTGAGAAAGGCAGAACAGACACTTCTGAAGGTAACCAGCTCAGCTCTGAAGAGGGAGGAAGGATGTCCTGTGCACAGTGCAGACACTTTGGGAACACCAGCAGGGAGTCAGCAAACATTCAGCCCTAATTGTTTTGTGTGGCCTGGCAGCATCCTCCTTTTCCCTGGCTTCATCTTGTGCCAAACAAACCTTAGAAGGTCTTGCATAATTTGGTGGTGTGAAGAAGTGTCTTGAAGGGGAAAAGCCTCATGCTTCTCATGCTGGAAGGAACTGTATTTCTTACAAGGGTTGTAGTGCAGTTAATGCATCGTGCTCTGCAGCAACCATTTTCACAGAATAAAACATCTCTGTGTGACTGGGGAAAAAGCCAGAGAGGTCACCTGCTCCCCTCCCATGTCCATGGGAGAGGGTAGCACTGAGTTTAATTGTGGTAAGTAAATGTGTCCTGGCAGAGTGAGGGGAAGCTGCTGGTTTATCTCCAAGATAACTCACTCTTCCCACCCTGATCCAAGAGGCGATGGATCAATCATCATTGGGTGGGGTGTGAATTAAGCCCTTATATGTCTGCAGCTTTGAAACACTTAGTTTTTCCGTTCATAATGTCTTTTAATTATGGAAGTCATCAAGAAAAGTCACCAGAGGGTTCAGGCCTCATTGCTGGCTTCCTTTCACAGCTCTGAATAACTTCCCCACAGGAAGGGTGGACTCGTATCATGTGAGGTTCACAGCTGACAGCTCTTCCAGTAAAGCATCCAAAGCATAGCCCACAAGAGTGAAAAGCAAAGGAAAAAACACCCTTTGATTTCATCTAAATGAAGAAAAATGTCAGTCACTCAGTCAGCCTCTCAGATCACAGCAGTCTTTTCTTCACTGCTGGCTTAGCTTGGGACAAAGTAAATCTGTTTCTGAAAGCTGAAGAAGATGGGACAGAATTTCCTATAACATGCCCCAATCTGGTGCTGGTTTTATCTAAATTAACTTTGTGAAAATAAGATGTGGTTTTCATTGTTTTGCTCTGCTCTGGACTGAAACTTTTACCCGCCATAGCCGTGCAAACGCCGCAGCAGTGTGTGAGAGGCAGGAAGTGAAACAGGCTGGTGAGGTTGTTTGTGTTTCCCTGCTCAGCGCCGCTGAAGCGCAGAGCGTGAGGAGCTTATTAATGCTTCGTCCAAAACCTGAGCTTGGTCAGAAAATTGCAGCAGTGGGAGCAGTGTGAGTTAAAAAACTGTCCTGCCAAACCTGGGAGCAGAGAGACACCCTGGTTTTCAAGCTAGCAGGCAGTTTTGGCAACTTAAAATCCAAAAGAATTGCAGGCTGCTGTGTTAGCAGAGCTGTTCAAAGCCTGCCTCCCATTTCTTTCCACAACTTTCATTATAGTAAAATTTCCGACTATAGCAGCTTTGCCCAACTAGCAATTGTACAGCTTACAATAGGGAACAAAGTCCCCGTAGAGTTTCATGCCTGATGTAAACAAGAAAAATGAGATACTGTCCATACATAATCCCTTTCTAATCAATGTGCTGCAAGCCAAAAAAGGAATCAAATAATCCAGACAAGCAAGTATTTTGCTCCAGAATGATCAGAGTAAAGATTTGTCAGTGCTCAGGTATTAACATTAAATCACAGTCACATTATCAGAATGAATAACTCTAAGACTCAGTTAAAATGCAGAGTGCAGTACTGTATTTTTCCAGCCAGAGCAATGGGGCAATATGCCAGAGGGAAGATGGAGCCCTTATCATCTTGATGAAAAATGACCCAGAAATGCTGTTTGAAAATCCAGAGTTACTCAGGGAAGTGTTTTATGCAAAAATTAGTGTGGCCAGCTGCTCCTTATCCCAGTAAAATCAGCTCTGTTGCAGCAGAGAACACTAGGATAATTTAAGAGGGTTTAAAGTTAAATATAAAACAATACTGCAGTAACTATCAGTGATCAGAAGTGAACTCCTCCCTCCCAGCAGTGGCTGAAAGGCCCTGCAGCAGTTCATTGCTCTGTGTCATGAAGGTGGAGGAGAGAGAGGCACTGCCAGCACCTCCCATGGCACGAGCTGCCTTTGTTCTGTTTATCACTGGAGCTGTGGAGATTTCTGCAGGGGGAGAGCCTTGCACAGGACATGCTGTGGATAGATGGATCTCTTCTCAGGTGGTGGCTGCAGATAGTCACTTACATGCCTGGTAAAGTTATAGAAATACTGAGTATTATTAGAGAGGTAGATGGTTTTGGTATTTTTTTCTGGAAACAGGAGATGGTAGGTAACAGCTTTGGAAGCTTAGCAATTCTCCTTGGTTCCCTCCAGCCTCCTTCGAGCTACCACTGCCAGTCTTTCAGTTTGCTTTGGGGTCATTTTCTCCCCCATTTGATGCCATTCTAAGCACCATCTTTTCTTCCCCCACAGTGGATGACCAGGACTCCAGTTCTTCCATCTTCTCTCAATGTCTTGCAGTGATGAGCAGCTGCCAAGACAGGCAGTTACTGAGATGCCTTAAATGTTACAAAAGGGTCCCAGTCTCCTGTCCCAGATCTGTCTCTATGTCTCATTAATTTCCTGGCTAATTCTGTAGATCTTTGTTCACCTAGTTGGATCTTCAGGCTTAGCTATTATCAGGCATTGCAAAAACCGCAACAGTAAGTTTCTAAGTCCCTAGAAATAACAATGAATGTGGTCATGCATGCAACCTGTCAATTAATTTTTTACAATATGAACATATGTATAGCACAGTCTGGGGTTTTTTCTTTGCTTCTGTACATATATGTGGTATGTCTGTAGCTGAAAACGTTAGATGATGTCAGCATTAGAAAGTGAAACATGCTCAGCACTTTTTATTGTAGCCTGCTAATAATTGGGTGGTGGGTCTGATTTTTTTTCAGAGAGTCCTTTCCAATGATTTTGGTGGCAAACAAGGTTGATCTAATGCATTTACGGAAAATTACAAGAGAACAGGGAAGAGAAATGGCAACAAAACATAATGTAAGTGTGTGGGATTATTTAATGGGTTACTGTAAGTCCTATTACAGAATTTCAGAATTGAAATCTGTGCTCATTTGGAGCTGAATTAAAGCTTACAATTAAACATTTGCAATTGCATTTTTGGCTACTACAAAGTAGCAGCTATGCAGTTTCCTTTCAGTAGGGCCAGTTCATCACTGAAACCAGAATCTCTGCTGTTCACCAGGCTGTAGCAAAGCTGTGGCCATCACAAAGCCACATGTACAAGGTGTCTGCAAGCAGTGAGGAACATGAAATGTTCAGAATGAGGGAAGAAAGTGCACTCTCCTGGAGTGAAAAGGCAGAGTCAGGCATTACGAGGTATACCCAGGTGTCTGTAGGAAGTGAGCTTGTTAAAGATAATGAAGTTACAGGGTTGTTAAGCCTGTATAAATCTGGCCCACTATCTTAGCTCTGCATTATTCATGCTGTTAGTTTAGCCTGAGAAATTGGTCTTAGATGGGTGTAGATCACATGCTGCTCCACTAATCACCTCTAAATGCCAGCAGCCCTGAATACCCAGAGGGATACAACAACTCCCTTAGGAGGAACAGAATGGAAAGGTTAAAGGTAAACAAGCCTGAGACCTCTTGGCAGCTTGCTGTGCCTAAACGGCAAGCTGTGTGTTGTTTCTGAACAAGCCACGGTGGCAGTTTGGCAGGGCAGGTTCACTCTTTCCCCTCCCCAAGGAAGTTGGTTTCTGTAGGAGCCAGGACACCTAAAGTGCAGCACAGCATGTTGCATCCATCTGTACATGCACACTTTGGAAAAGACCAGGCACGAAAATACCTTATCAGAGGCAGTTTTATAAATCTGCCAGTGTGCTGGACAAGCACTCTAGGAGGCCCCATCTGGCTGTCAGACTTTGAAGAGGAAGATCATTTTACACTGGAGGGGAATTGTAGTCATGAAATATTCATGCAGTAGTCCTAATAAAATGTGGCAAGCAAGAATTTTTGGCAAGTGCTGGTCTTTCAACAACCTTCGGCTATTTTCATGTCTGCAAGCGCAGCTAAGGGGGAGAGAACACCTGACGACGTGAAGTCTCTGATTATTGTTCCCCAAACCCAGAGCTCTGATAGCAGCTGGTTTGCCTGGTGCTTATACCAGACCTTTTGTAAGTGCTCCCTGACCTTGTTGCAAGCGTGAAGGTGTTGATAGGGGTGTCATGGCAATATTCTGTTTACCTGTATTTCCCTGGTCTCTTAGGGACCCAATTTCTTCAGCCTTTAGGCTTTTCATTTTGAAACTGGTTTGCTACCAACATGTAGGCTGTTACTAATCTCTTTCACGATACTCTCCTCTCCCCCAGATTCCCTATATAGAAACTAGTGCCAAGGACCCACCTCTGAATGTTGACAAGGCCTTCCATGATCTCGTGAGAGTAATAAGGTAAGCTGCAAACTCTTCACTTGGTTACTGCTCATGGATGGGATCTGCAGGAGTCCTGGCTCAGAGTTTTTGGGGAGCAGCAGCTAGGTTTGCTTGCAGTGGGAGATTCCTGGGGTTTATTAACTTTCTTGTCCTGTATCTGCATAGGTACGTTACTGGCACTTAGTTACCCTTGCAGGACATCAGTGCCAGGCACATGAGGAACTAGCTGTGGCCAAAATGAAAATATATTATTCAATGAACAATGCAAAGCTATTCTAATGATGAGCTTTAAAAGGCCATTGTTGAAAGCTCTGGACCAGTAATTTGGGTTTTCACAGTTTTGTCCTCTCAGGGTCACATATTGCCAGAGGTTAAAAAGGACTGGAAAAAAAATCTACAAAATTCTAATGTTGTAGGTGACTTCTAACATTTTCTGCTCACTATATGGAAAAAATTAAGCTGCTTTGTATAAGAAACAGCATGACCTAATGGCTAAGCCACAGGTTTCCTTCTCAGACTGCAGAGGTTTGTTCCCAGTTTTGTCATGAGCTGCCTTTGCTCGTTTTGGCAAACACCCACTCTCCGGGTGAACCCCTGCTCCGGCTGCCAGCAGGGAGGGGCTGCCTTCCAAAATCCCAGCTCCCCTGCAGGAAAAGAGCTGCATGCACATCTTAGCGTCTCTCTCGACTGATAACCTCAATTCTCTTTGAGAAGATTTGTTTTTCTGGCACCAGTTGTCTGGCAGATTTTCTGGACCTTCATTTTTCATGTTTTGGGAGGGTGCTGAGCTGAAATCTTGCTCCTCCCTGCCGTGCAGTCAAAGTGCCTCGCTCGGCAATTAAACCACAAGGCATTTATTCACAGCATATCTGTACTTGTGAATATCCTAGCACAGCCTCAAGTCAGCCTCCATCAAAAGCAGATGGTACTGCCCACTCTTCCCACATGTCTCAAAAGCAGGGGGCAGAAAGTCTTTGGAGAACTGAGTTGGAAATGTCCCAAGCTCTTTCCCAACTGTTCTGTAGCTCAGCATTAGCTGGCTAGATATTACTTTTGTGTTGCAGCAAGCTCTTACCACCATCTATTCTGCTCTGCGGGAAAGAAAAACACAGCCAAAATAAGATGGGAAGGCTCTGTTTGCTTTCCCTCCCTAACACAGCTCTAGACAGGCTGAAAGGAGAATTGTAATGAGGCATCACTAAATTCAAACCCTGAAAATGTACTCCATAGCCTCAAAAATAGGTGGTATACCTCAGTTTCCTGAGTAGCCACCGTGAAAGTCATTGCCAACCAGGTAAAACCCCCCATGACATCAAGGGCACCAGAGATGTTTAAAAGAGCTGAACTCACTTGGGTTAAATCAGGAAGCAGGGAGATGTTGTGTGATTTGGCTGGTCACTGGCCACATAGCAGCTTCATTTGGTCTTTGGACATTACAGGCTGTCTGCAGTCATAGGATAGCATCACCCATCAAGTATTGCTTTTCTGGTTTTTAAGTCAGTTTTTCCAAATAAAATGTAAATTTCAGTACCCTGATAACTGTGTCATTCCTGGAGTGCTTTGCAAATGAAAGGCCTCCTTTTGAGTTCTCAGGGTGAGGATGCTCATTCAAGGCTGGCACTGTTTGTGCTCTTTGTACTTGGCTTGGTTTATTTAGCTTCATGCAAGAAACTTTTGTCTGGAAGTAATCCAGAAAGGAATGGGGTGATTGAGTCCACCCAATAGATCTTTTCAATTTCCTGATGCCTCTTTTGTGCAGTGCATACACAGGGACTGTCACAGCAGAAACCTTGAGTGGACACAAGATGTGGTTTTCTGGATCTCTGAAACAGATCCACAACAGTGTGAACACCTTGTGGTCACTTAATGTTAATCCACATTCACTTTAAAGAATTCTTCTAATTTCATCTTTCTAGTTTTGAGCTTTAAAGTTTTAGGTTTCTCATGCCTCCAGCCTTCATATTCACTGGAAAAAAAAAATTTTATTAGCCAAAGCTGACTGTTTCAGATGGTTGCAAGGATTTGGAAGCTGAGGCTGTAAGAAAAACACCAGCTAAAGCCATAGTGATTTGTGCCCCAGCTATGTCTCATCCTGGTCTGGATTACTTGGTATGAACACTGGGTTTAATGCCTGCCACATTACATCACAATCAGGCTGGTTTTGAACTGTTCAGACTCTCAGGTTTGAATCTACGGAAGCTGCTGGTGTTCGTATGTTTTATCTTGCAGTAAAATCTAAGTCTACAGGCTGCCTGTCAGGTGTTTGAGCCACAAACAGTTCTGTAGAATTTGCACTGCTGGACTGGCTGAGTGGCTGCTGCAATCAGGTACAGTTGCAAACAGGCATTTAGGCAATGCCGTGCTGTAGTGCAGGAGGGCTCTCAGCTGCATGTTTCTGGTCACTGTGACTTCAGACAGCCAGAACATCTTTCTGGGGTCAGCTCATTCTCTGTGCTGAGGTGCTCTTCCGAACTTCCAGGGGAGACCAGAGCCCCACTGGCAGCAAACTCATTTTTTTTCTTTATTATTTTTAGCCCCTCTCCATAACCAAGTCCTCAGCAGTACATCTGGCCAAGGGCAATGACAGCTAAAAGAACATCTTTCCAAAAAATGTTCTTTCTCTGCATCTCATATCTCTCCTGCTAAGTACTGAGCGTTAGCAGCAGTGTGATGGGTGAGGTTGCATTGCTTGGAGCATCCCTGTTTCCCAGAGCAGGGGAGGAGGCAGCAGTTCACCCAGGGCAACTGGAGGCATACTGCCTTGGCAGGACATACATCCCTGCCATTAGCCTTCATTTCTGCTTACGGCTCTTTTCTCCTTCCTTAAGGATGCAGGCAGTTGTCAGCTGTGTGGCATGAAAAGCCATGCAGTGCTGGAAGGGTATATGGAGATACATACACAAATATCCATATGTGCACCAAGGTGCTGTTCTGCAGGCTACCCTTATGTCCCACCTGCTTATTTTCCTCTCTGTCTCCCCAAACAGGCAACAGATCCCAGAGAAAAGCCAGAAGAAGAAGAAAAAGACCAAATGGCGAGGGGACAGAGCCACGGGCTCCCACAAACTGCAGTGTGTGATTTTGTGACGGGACACCCTGGGAGTGCCTTGGGTGCCTCCCTCCTCCCCCCTTGACTCACCGCCAGCCCAGGCGAGGAGCAGCAGTTGTGGTGCCGGCGGCCCCATCGCCCCCTCGGGGTCCCTACGGCGGCTCAGACTTGGAGGAGGCGGCTCGAAGGGTCTGGACATCCCCCCGAGGGGGCTGCGCCTCAGGGCCAGCGTGGGAGCTGCACGAATGGGAGGCGGAAGGGATCAGCAGGACCTCGACTCTCGAACGTCCCCAGAGCCTTCCAGGGGCCTCCATGATGTTTATTAAAAAAAAAAAAAAAAGAAAAAGGAAGAAGAAAAAAAAAAAAAGAAAAAGAAAAAAAAAGTGTTGGTTTTATCTGCAAAACATTTCTCCTTGTGACCCATTTCTGAACAGCCATGAATAGCCCCCCTGTTTGGTACAGTCATCTGTGTATGTGTGGGGGAAGGGAAGGGGCTTTTCTTTCTCTAATTTTTTTTTTTGTCCTCTTCTTCTTTCTCGTTTATTGCTCAGTGAGTGTTGGGTTGCAAAGAAACAATGGCCGGGGTTAGATTTTTTGCACTGAACTCTCTCTTGGGCGGCAGTGCCAAAACACAACTTCATATGAAAGTGCATAGATTTGGAGGAAGAAAATTAATTCCAGCTGCTCTGGGTGCTCCAGACATTGTGTCAGACTCTGGAGGGCTGCCAGCTCACAGACCATAAACTCCAGCTTAGGAAAGGAGGTTTGGGCTCGGATTATATTTTTTTTTCTTACCCTTTGTCAGGAGGTTTTGTTTCTGTTTTGTAACTTGGGACGTGTCAAACTTAAGGTGTTTTGTTAACCTGGAAGTATTTAAATTAAAGTAATTTACAAATGGAAGGGTATGTCGTCTTTAAGGAGCAGGGAGGAGAGGAAGGGAGAGAGGAAGTAAAACCTGAACTGAATTTGTTATCTGGGTGTTGAATTTCTCCCTCATAAATGCATGTAAACTGGTAAGATCTAAATCCCTGTTTATTATTCCTTAACCTTTCCCTGCAAAGCCACTCTTGGGTAGATGAATTGTTTTGCTTTTCCCAGGCTCATCTCACACACACAGGAAAAAAAAAATCTGCTTATGGGCTTTGGCTCAACATTTCTTCTTTTCCCTCCTTCTCTGACAGCTGGTGACTTGAAAGGAAGAGGTGTTTTGAAAATGATTCAAGTGGGATGTGTCTCTTCATAAGCTCACTATATCTAAAATGTCTCCCTGAAAACAGCAAAGGCTAAGTATGCCTTTAGAAAAGGCAAGGCAAAAAACCTGCAGCCATTCAAACTGCCATCTGTGGCACCAGAAATATGGCTGTGCACGTCCTGGAGGGGCCACGTGTTCTTTCACACCTTTCCTGGCACTAAGAATTGTGGTGGCAAATTTGTCTTTAATTTAATGGAATGTCATCTGCTGGATTGAAGCCATAAGCTGCATTCACATGGTCACCAAGCCTCTTTAAAAGCAGCAATTTGCTTTTCATCAGCTTGAATCCTATTCAAATACATTTTGTGGGCATGACTTAAAATATTGGCAGAGTATGAATGCCTGAGATTTATGTGTCTGAGCACAGAAAATCCTGGTATTGGATATTGAAGATCCATTCAACATGGTGGATCATCACAGCCTTGTCTATTTGTCACCAGATTTCATTTCTTGCCAGGCCAGTTTTTAAAATGAGAGTTGGCATTTTTCAGGTGAATGAGGCTAATGGACACTTTTCCTAATTTGTCCAGTCTTGATCACAGCCAGAAGATGGCAAATGCCTGCAGCTGGCTCAGCTTACTGTAATGCTGGCTCCGCTGCCTCTGTCCCAGTTTGTGTGATGACAGATGCTGAGGGTGGATTAAGGAGAGGGATATTGGAAATATGTGTCTCTCATGGACTACTAGGTTAGATATGGACCATACACTTCAGTAAAGCTGCAGCATGCTGTGTCAGTAGAAATGTGGTTCCCAACCATTGCAGCATTTCTCCCAGTGTTGGCTGAACTGTGGCCACCAAAACCACCTGGTTCAAATTCTGGTCCTTGAGACTTGCCACAGTCTTCTGGAGTACGATGCCTCTGTAGGCATCTCATTTGTTCTGCTGTGAAAACCTCTAGTAAATCAGGAGTCTGATCTTTGCAACCAACACATTTTACTATAACCCCTCTAACAACTTTCCTGTCAGAATCCCTGTCTAGCCTGACTGCTGGCTTAATAGTTTTAATTATACGGAATTAATGCTATGGAATCCCACACAGAAGAAGATGGTGGCATTTTCAGGGAGCCCTTTTAATACGGCCCTAGAGCCCTTCCACTTAAAAATAACTTGATTTCTGCTGAAACCCCTCATCCTTATTATTTTTATCTAAACCCTTGGGAATACTTGCCTGAAAACAGCACGTGTGTCTCTTGAGTCACATCTGCTGTGTACTCAGCCCTGCATGTGAGAAATTATCTGCTTTTTCTGAAGCTTCTTAATTGTTTCTTCATTTTCTTTAGCAACTAACAGCTATTGCAGAATAACAGGAGAGGAGGAGGGGAAAGGAGCAGATTAACAGCAGAGTCTGGAACAGTGGCAAACAGGGAAGGCGTGCCCATTTTCTTCTATGTTCATCAGCTTGTTTATAGTGGGGAGTTTTTTCCAACAGGGATTGTATCTCTAACAATCCTAGGGAGCTGAAAATAGCAAGGTATACAAAGCCTACTGCCACCTAACTTACCCTTTCATGTTCAGGGCTGTTAGGAATCCAAGAGCACATCCTCTGCTACACACAGCGCCTCAAGACCTGGGTGGTGAAACACTGATTGGTGGCATTTACACTACAGAGAGTACCAACTGTGCTGGTGGGTGACTTATAATTTTCTATGGAGCATCCAGTGGATAGCAACATTTTTGCTGTAGTCAGAGTCTGGAGAAGGATCCTGTAAGGGTGCACATGGGGCTCATCTCCAAGGACCTGATGGTCCAAGTGACCTAATGTCATCTTCAGCCCCTGGGTAAGTCTGCATTTCCTTGTCTCAGAGCAATCTGGTTCCTCTTCTGTTAAACAGGAAATGACAAGGTGGAGCTGGCCATAGCCTTGCCTTCTTGTTTTCAGGATACACTTTCAAACAAAAGAGAAGAGGGGTAAAACCTTGCAGATTTATTGGCATTTAATAACCAAATAACCTCCTTTTTCCATTTTAGACATTGAATAATATTTGTAGAACAACAACAAAAAAATATTAAGCTGCATAAGTTTTGGCTTTGCAAAGGTGTCATCACCTCCCCAGTCTGGGATCACATCACAGCTGTACCACTGCCTTCAGGTAAATCATGTTGCTGTTTCCTCCCTTAGGGCCCTCTGCCTATAAAGGAGCCACTGGCTTGGTTTTTTACTGGCTCTTGAGGTGCATGACATTTATGGTACAAGCAAAGTCCATCTGCTTGTCTGGCTACCTTTGTCTCGTGTTTAAGGAAAAGGGGGGTGGAAAGGAGGAGAGGGAAAAGTACCTGCTTAAAATAAATATATTTTCCTCTGCCTGCCAACTCTAAATGGCACAAAAGCCTGATAACAGCAAAAACAAACAACGTCCCCCCAACACCTGAGCAGGCCTGCAGGTGGCGGCCACCTACAAACCTGCTTTTTTGGCTGTCCGAGCCCAGGCCAGTGCTGTCACTGGCAAAGCTGCTCAGCTTACTTACATGAGTAAACCATGTTCAGATGATGGTGCTCAGCAGCAAAACACTGTAGATGGTGGACAAGAGAAGCAAGAGTTTAAGGGGGGCTGAAATTGCTTGGTTTGGATCAGATGTTTCAGTTTAACAAGAGGCCATTGCTGTATGTTCCTTACATTGCCTCCGTTCCTTAATCTGTCATGATTAATTCTGGCTGGCTCTTTTAACCTTCAGCTGTACTAGAGTTTGCAAATTAGGACAGGCTGAGGGGTTTAGACATACATGGTGTGTCTCGTCTCAAGAGGAAATGAGCATTATTAGGCACAGAGAGGAAAGCATTGTAATGCCCGTTCAGACTTTTTCTTTCAGCTTGTTACCATCCTCAGGCCAAAACAAACTGCCCAGAGTCTTGTTCAGCTCCAGTGATTTCAAGGGATGGTCCTAAATGCTGCTGAAGTGCTTGGTAAGGAGGCTATTCTCCCAAAGCTCTGCTAAGAGTAGAATATAAGGCGGAATACAGAAGATAAGAGACTTTTGAGAGACACAACTTGTGGTTTACTCCCGATGTCAAGGTTCAGATACATATTTCCTAAGGAGGGAGAGGGGGGGCTCGAGCGAAGTTTGGTGTTAGAGAAATAGCCAAGCCCCTGTGACCACCTGTGTTCCTTGGAATGGACAACAGAGCTCTGTGCCTGGAAATCCACCTTCTGTTAGCTGGGGTTCAGTGGCCAGTCTATCTGCTGTAGGCTGGGCAGAAAGGAGGATTTTAGTGCATGCATTAAGGACTGCATTAGAGCTACACAGCAAACATGACAGTAAAAAGGAGGGGAAGGATGCTGCAGCACAGAGAGTGTTGACATTCTTAGTCACTGCTCCCTGCATTGGAAGGTCTGCTGGGGACAACGGTCACATAGGCTAAATTCTGTGTCTTTCATATATGTATTTAATGCCATCTGAGAGTATCCACGCATTTGCCTGGGAGTTTCAGCTGTAACACAAGAATTATAGGAGATCAGTGCCCTTCTGAAGCAACAGCCATGAGCCAAGCCAAATTCACCTGAGCATCTGAATCAGCTCCAGACATGTGCCTTCAGGCAGCTCACAGGTGCTTTGAGAGCCTTTTCCTATTTCACAGCACTGCTCAGAGAAAAGTCTGTGGGTATTTCAGGTGTCCTTCTCCTGCAAAGTGATGTCACTTGTGTTTTAGGGACTCACTGATGCATCAAAAAGTCTGAAGTAGAAGTCACCAATTTCGCAAAATGTATTAATTGCATCTTGCAGCCTAAGTGATCTCCTGAGTATCACTTGCACAATTAGGCTGTAAATAATTCAATATTTGGCTATCAGGGGTTCCATCAATATTATGCAGGCTTTTTGCTTCCTTTTCTCTTGCATGCAATGGGAATAAATATTTCATAGATGATCTCATAGACAGTTTCTGGGATGACATGGGACTTGCTTGCAGCAGAACGGAGCAGGGAACTAGATGACCCTGTGTGTGCTGGATCCCAACGATGGAGACACACAAGGAGTTGCAGCATGGAGGTAGGCTCTAGTCTGGGGGGCTTTCCCACCACTGTGGCAAATCATTAGTGCTTCCCTCCAGCTCCAGTAAGTCACACATAAGTGACCAGCAGGTCAGACAGGTCAAAACTTCCCAAGGCAGGAGAAATGTGCAGGTACTGTGTCACTGCTGTGCCAAAGGGAGGGAGCCAGGGAAGGAAGGCTCACACTCAGTACATGAGACCTGCCAGGTCTCTGAGTGCAGAGGCTAGTGCTAATGACAGTGATGGGGATGTTCAGCAGTGTTGAGTGTGGAGCACAGACAGACAAAATTCCCTAATCCTGTCAGTTCTGGGACAGCTTTTCTATTTCTTTTGAATTGAGGGATCCCTTTGCCAAATCCTGGGGGACCAACAACAAGCCAAATACAGCAGTCTGACTTGACACAAGCATTGACACTCCTCTGGTTTCTCACCTCCTCCCAAGTCTCTCTCCTGAAGACCAGGGCATGTACAACATTGTCTGAGAGCTCATTCTGGGCATGTGGTCAGGTTCAGGAGCCAAAGAGGAGGGACTCAGGCAAAATCCTGGATTTGGTCAATAAGAGCAGGAGCAAGAGGAGGAGGAAGGAGCTTTGTGAATTGGGACCCTATTCTATAAAGTCAAATCCTCTGCAAGTCTGGGCAAGAGACATCGAATGGCCCATGATTAAGACAATCTCTGCTGAGAAGTCAGCCCAGCTGAACAAGTCACAAGCTGGTCCTTGAGCTGCCACACACAGAGGTGGTTATCATGTGGCTCCTGTGACAGCAACTCCACTTAATCACAGTAGTCAGGCCTAACCAGCCTAGACCAATATGAGGCATGCCTCTTTGTAACTCAGTAGCCCAAATCCCCTCAAAACATGATTCCTGGCACTGGGAACCCACTTAAAGAGGTAGGCACATGCTTATGGAGCAGGGGGTTCTTTTCTGCAAGCTCCATAATAAGGGCCAGGTTTCAAACAACAGTCCCTGGGATGTGAGCAGACAGAAAGCAGGAAATTTGAAGTTAAGGTTGGTGGTCTGGGCTTTGCTTGCACAATCATTGAGGTAAAACAAAGCACAATGATGTGAGCTGAAGACGGTGCTGCTCACCCTCCCTGGGAGCTTCCTGCCTTGCTTTGCCCTCATCCCAGTCTCCAAACCTTCACAAGAGCTTAAGCTGGTTTCTGGCATTGAGTTTCCCACATAGCTGGTCACAGAGTTTCATTCCCATGTGTTTTTTGCTCAGCTTGGTGAAGTCTCTTTGTCTCCTCCAGCACCCTTTGGCCAGCAGGGTTAGTGTGGTGATGGGGGGTGTCTGAGCAGCCTTTGGCAGAAGGTGCTTCATGGGGAAGAGGAGGTGCAGCAGGAGGTGGGGAAAGAAAAGCAGTCACACCACCAGGATAAAACACTTAAAGGCAGAGGTGGCACTCTGACAGGTTTTTGTTGGTTTTACTTTAGCACGTGACAGTTGTTCTGGGAAAATTCACATGACATCTGCTACCATAAGAATAGAGAAGTAGAACTAATGATTTTTCATTTCAGAATCTTAAAACACTCATGAAATAATCCAAACGTGCAATTAGGACACTCAGAGATGGCAGATCTTGTTCCATAGGCTGCAGAAACAGAAGCACAGACATTTGAAAGCAGAGAAAGAAAGAGCTGGAGCTGGTGAGGCGCCCAAACACCAAGCACTGCTGGGACTTGTGATCAGTTTGCTTCAAGCTGTGAAACTATAATGAGCATAGACTCAGCTGAAGATAAATATTAAATGCAAAAAGAAAAGGTCTGAGGCCAGCTATCTCAAGAGGTTCAGTCCTTGATAAAAACTGTAAATACCTACTAGATATAGGCTGCTTCCAGAAGTGGCATTTTCTCAGAATTTTCAATTGATTTTTTTCCTCTAAACAATCTATCTCCTTCCTAATTTAGGATTCAGCTTGTCACATCATAGAGATAAACTAAAGATGGAAAAGGTCACAAGTTCTACTTTACTTAGGGGAAAAAAAATTACTCTTTGTAAAATGCCTTTGGACTTATTTACATTATTTGTATTTTCTTACAAAACAAAGGCTTGAATCCTCCTTGTCCCACGGAGCCTTCAAAACTAGTAACTGGATCGGTGATGGGCTGCCTGAGGAGAACAAACCTATGAGCACCAAGTGTAAGCCATGTAAGCCCACAGCTGAAGTTGCTGTTTTAAGTTTCCAAGGGGCAGAGGCTAATGCTTATTTTTAAAATGACAGGTCCTTTGGCAATGTTGTCCTAAGGCAACAACAAAAAAATGACACTATCTAATGCCAGTGTGGCTGTTCCTCTCAGCATCCAGAGGACCTTCAGACCTGGCCATGTAAACAATGGCACTGATGTCTGTGTGGAATAAACTACTCCTGCTTCTTGAGACAAGAGTTAGCATCAGCTGACCAGTGTTACAGGGAGGAAAGCTGCCTGTATGTTTCTTATGTTTTATTACCAACTAATGCCAAACTGCAGGCTTATCCAGCCCTAGTAATAGTCTTAGTTGGATTTTCTCTTACTTTGACCAGTATGGACTCGTAGCATTGAAAAATCACTGCAGAGCCAGTCTGGCTACAGCACAGCATCTTGCTGCTGTCCAGCTGCCTCTTCCCTGCAACAGCCTTTTACCACAGGCTCTGTAAAGGTGGGACAGAGCTGGTGCTGCTCCCTGGAGAGAGGTAGGTGTCATGAATTTGATTGTGTGGGTCTGGGTTTGTGTCTGCTGCACGCTTGTGTCATTAAGAGGGTCTTAGCACCTGTTTGGGGCAATTGGCTGTTCCCAAGAAATGAATTATCTGCATTGACTAGCTGAGGGCAGGAACAATTTGTCTATGTTTTCAGATGGCATCAGAATTAGCTGTTTAATATACAGATTAGACCCCAGGAGAGCATCTGTGATGAGAGATGGCCTTACCTGCCATGTGGAGTGGCCTTATCCCAGCAATATCCTTCAGTCCCACCTGCCCTTTGCAACAATGTCCAGCAGCAAAAACAGACAGGGCAGGTGGCACAGAGTCCTTCAGGTACAGCATCTGGGCATGACCAGGGAGGTCAACACACCCTCAGGATCCTTTCATGTGTGTGCAGGGTAGGTGCTGGCAGCAGGACTACTGGGAATGCACTGGGGTTTTAAATAAGGACATACTATGCTTTTTCAGATCTCTCCTGTCCCCCTCTCTTGCCTATTGGTGCAGAAAATAACCAAAAGAACATCTAAACAGCAGAAAAATCTTCTCTAACACCTTAGTCTTTGTGTCCCTTCTCAGTGAGGGCTGGGAATAAAAAAGTGCCTCAGAAACAATGGTTAAAAAAATGCCGAAGGCAGGAGAGCATAAAAGGAAAACTACAACCGACTTGCACCAGTGCCTTATGTTTTTTATTATTGTTATTGGCTATTCAAACATTTACCCAAAAAAACAGAAAAGTGGAGACAGCAGCCTCAAATCAAACAGAAGATTTCAAACAATTCACAAACTTCTTCTAAATATATTAATCTTCCAAAGACTCTTTATCCTGTTAGATAGACTTAAATAATCATGACCTAGTACTTGCTGAATAACTAAAATCTTTTGAGAGTTCACAATTATACTTCAGATCACTGTACAACAAAGGGCAGAAAGAAATCCCATTTGGTTGTGAATATTTAATATGGCTGTTTGAAAAGCTGCTGCACTGACATTAATTTGGGCAGATAATCAAATAAGTATTAAAACAAACAATTATGCAGAGATAAAATTAGAACACAAAAAGGTTCTAAGTTAAGCCAAAAGAAAGTGGTTTAAAAAAACTATTTGACCCTGGCCTTTCAAACACAACTGGAATAAAACACCAAGGCTGTTAATTTGTATTCAGGGTTATAGATCAGCAGTGGTACCAGTAGTATTTGGTATGTAAATACAGGATGAATGTTGGGTTTCTTCCTTAAAAACCCACCCTAGAGCCTGTGCCTGTTAACTGGAGCCTTTCTGTTATCCCAAACAGGCTTTGGATCAGGCTCCATCACCTTCTGATTGGAATCCCACAATTCCTTTATTTGGCAGTTTTCAGGAGAAGCAGAAGTGAAACATATCACAAAAACCAAGCTCCAACAGGAGTCCTGCTCAATTATGCCTTAACATTAAACTGTAGCTAATGTGCTTTTACCAGATGTCCTCATGAAATACTATTACTAGCCCATGCATTGCATTAATTAAAGTGAAATTTCATAATGAATTCTTTTTTCAAGGCAGCAGGGATGAATTGATGACCTACATAACCTCCCTTCCCTCTGAAATAGCTTTTGAAAGTAATGAAATGAATCCCCCTGGTTGTGGCAGGGGAGCAGAGGGAGCTGTGCTTTGCACCCCAGCTACACGCTGAGACATGAAAAAATCTGGGCACCCTCTGCAGAGATTATGATTTGCCTTTCATTGTGTCTAGTAACAAGAGGCAACTTTTGGAGGCAGGCAGACTCTCCATTAAGGCACCTTGCATAACGGGAGGCTTTTGAAAGCTCCATTAAAATTCTTGGACAGTGCCCTCACAGAGAAGCCGGGGGATAAGCTGGCTGACCCTCTACCTTACAAACCGGCACAAATGCACAGACAGTTAAATGCACATTTTTTCAACCATAAGAGGCTTAGGGTATGTCATTAAAATATAATCCACAACGGACAACAAACATAGACACAGCTGGCAGGCTCAGACCCGTTTTTGCAAGCGTGTTAGAGAGAAGCAGGAGGATCAGCATCACACAGCCCGGGTATGTGGGGAGCGGTGGGAGGAGGGGAGGAAGACCTCTGTCCCTGGGCATATGTTTTTAAAAGAGAAAATATGCCTGTGAATTCTGATTATGTCTGTGTTAGTACATTTTGATCCACGGTGGTTTGAGATTAAAAGAGATTTATGATGTTGCTAAGTCTCAACAGTCTACATTTCACTAAGCCATTGCAACATAATCAGAACAGTGCCTGTACCAATGCTGGATTGTGCCAGCGAGTCCTAATTGCCTGAAAGATAATGGTGTCATTAAAGTCTCTTGCCCCCATGAGCCTTGTGCTCCTCCACAGAAAAGATGCTTTTATTGTTGGTTTCAAAGGAACCCTCAGTCACTGCTAAAGCACATTGTCCATTCAGAGGTACTGGGAGGCTTTATTCTGTAGCTGCTTTATTTCTGTTTCTCCCTTCATAAACAGTGGGCAGGGAAGAGCAATGGAAAGAAATGCAGAAAAAATATCGACTTTTCATCAAGACAAAAATATAAATCAGACATGATTCAGTTAGACACTGAAGAGGGAAGATGAGGGGAAGAAGTGTCTGAGACCTTATATTGGTTTAGGCATCTAGAAACGGAAATGGAGAATGCTTCTGTGTAAGGAGGCACACTCCACAAAAACTGCCAACTTCACCAATAATTTTCAAGTCAGTAATCCTTCTGACAGAAAAGCTCTGACTAACTTCTTTATTCATACAAAAGGCATGTGGCCCTGCAATTACACCTTAACTCATAGCCATCCTTCTTACTGGACAATTTCAATTAAGAAATGACCTCTGCATAAAACATTACATTCTGCTACATGATTTATTCCTGTCTTCATTTGGTAACATCTTCCTGAAAAGCAGGTAAATTCATCACTTGTCTCTTTATAGGTGTGAGCTTTTTAAAAGGGGGGGGAGGGGGAGCATATTATTATTTGCCTGCACTCTGAATCTTGCTAGTCCTTGTGCTTTGAGAATCACTTTTCTGTTTGCTCTGCACAGTGCCCTGCTCAGTCAAGGAGCTTGTTTTCACTGGGGTTAGCAACACAAGACCACATACAAATGACAGTGACTTGCAGAAGTAGCCTATTAACAAGTGGTTTTTATATTTGTGCCATACAAAACCGAACAGAGATGCATTTAGTCTCTAACACCCAGGAGTTCTGCTGAGAACAATAAGAGGCTCTGTTTGCAGAGGGGCTGTAGTCTACCTGACTTGCTACCATCATAAAACCTTTGCAGTTAAATGTGCACTCAGTTTCACTTATGAGACTTATGGCAGGCCATTCCAACATAATCCAGAGTGCTCACCAATGCATGCATTACACAGAAAACGCTTGGCCCTGCGGGTGCAGGGTACCCAGAAGCAGAGAAGAGCCTCCGCAAATCAGCACCCAGATAATTTTCCTTTCATATTTTCCTTCTCCTTATCTGCCTTTCATTCTCTTAGTTTTTGCTTTTACTCTTCCAGCTGTAACCTTTCCATCTTCTATCCATATCATCCACCACAGCAGCTATGAGAGCCTTTCTTCATTGCATCACATTTCTGGGGTATTGCGTGTTGTAGTTTTTGCCACCGATTCTCCACTTGTTTAAGACTTACTGCCATTTAATGTTTTTTTCTTTGCTGAGGCCTTTTGAATGTAGGAGCTAAACTGCAGTCCTGCTGCTCAGGGCTATACCTGTAAGGTGGTGCCAGAGCAGGGGCTTCTTCTGAATGAAGGAGGAGGGGTCTCAGTTAGTTGACAGGTGGAGGGGAGGCAGTAAGTAGACAGAAGAACTTAACACCACTTGCCTGAGATGTAAGTGGGGGAGAGAGATTGTTTATAAACCACAAACCCAAATTTGGAGCCCCCCCTGTTCATATCATGCAGCAGCCTGGAAGGGGCCAAAGGGGCTCTTTCATGACCACACCAGAAAGCCCAGGGCAGCACCAGGCCCTGCCAGGGACTCACTCTGATGCCCAACACCTGCAAAATGTGAGCTCAGATCTTAATCTAGTGTATTCAAAATAGACACTGTTTTACTTGTTTTTATAAAGGAACAGAGCACGAATGGCAGTAAACCCATGAGCCTTTTGGCCTAATCCCATTTCAGACACAAAAAAGAAACCCCTTCCTGACAGCCACAAGCTCTCCGGGAAGAGTCAGCTCTTCCTATGTTTCCCTAACTATGTTTCCTCTGCCATGTGCTGTCATCCTCCAATCCTCCTTGAGTGTCACTTGAAGAAAAAAAATCTGTAGTGAATTATAATGACAATACATTGAAGATGGCTTAGAGCAGAGAATGGCGCTTTATAGCAGCCGACTGTGACAAATCTGGGTTGGGAGAGAACATTGTGTGTGTCCCAGAGATTATAGCTTTTAAAATAAAAACCTCATTTTCATTCCCTGGGGCTATTTAATGAATTGCCACATGCAACAATGCCTTAAACGAAGCATCAGTGATTATCCATCTGATGGCAGCTCACTCAGTGATTATAACATAAAAGAACATGCAGCACCCTGAAAACCCTAAACCTACTTGAAGAGCTCTGCTGATGCTAAGGATGGAGGTGGATAGCCCTCATTTTAAAGGCAAAGAAGTAGATGTCACCAAAGGAGCAACAACTTTTAGAGAGATGGGATGTCTTACCATGGTTAATGTTGCTCAGTGGGACGATACACCCAACTCTGAGCCAGTTGCACCACGCACAGACTGAGAGCAACATACGCCAGTCAGATCCCAGGATGATTGAGACACCTGAATGAAGGAAAACCATGTTTTACAGTTCTGGCAAGAGCTAGAAAAAGGCCAGGAGCAGCGGTCCTGCTGGTGTGACCCAGAGGAAAGTGGTTCTTGTTGAATCGTGAGGATACAGTCCAGTGAGGGTTACAGGTCTTGCACCCAGGCTCAAGGATGTCCTGTCCCATCCAGATATCTGCTTAAATACATAACACTATGGCTTTTCCCTCTTGGACAGACATGCTGATCACAGCATTTAACTCAGCGTTTGGCTTAGGTGTGCAAGGGGAGAGCCCAAACTACCATGGCTCCCTCTGCAGTTGCTGGATGAGATGGGCTCCTCTCCCATGTAATAAAGGCTCTGTTGAGGATCATGCCACAGGAAAGTCTACCTCTCTCCAATGAATGTACCATGGCCTCTGGAGACCACAGTCCAAAATTAGACACCTCATTTAAATGCCTCATCTTGGGTTGTGCAAATATACCTCACAGTATCTCCAGCTCCCCTGTCCATCTTAACCACTCTTCCAATGCCTCTGCACTCACCCTACACCCCTCAGGGCTCTCCCCATCCTGTTGCATCCTGTACACACAACCCTAACAACTCCTTTGGGTCCAAAAGTATGTTTTTAAGCATCCCAAACGAGATTGTTCTGAATAGACCCTGCATATGTAGAAGGCTAAGGCATCCCAATGCAATGGGCTTGCTGTGCATGGGACACAGTGTCCCTCTGCATTTTCCCAGGATTTCCGGATGCCCAGCAGCCCAGCTGGCAGATACCCAGATGCCCACTAACTCATTGCCCACACCACTTGGATCTGGCAGGTCCACGCGCTTCCCTGACGTCTGCCCAGCATTCATCTTCAATTGCTCCTGGGCTTGGCAGCTTCCAGGGTAAATCTGGGTCAACATCTTTCCATAGGATTTCTGCTCCCTTCCTGCCATGGCTGGCAGAAGGGGATGCGCCAGAACAGTACTGAAGGGCCATTGACTGATGAGGAAAGACAAGACAGGGAATGAGGGTTTTTGGTTTAACCACTTCGAAGCTGTGCACAAATACGCAGAACCCACAGACAGGCATTGCTAGCAAAATGTCAGTAAAAATCAGAGGCTGATGTAGGAAAATCTCTTCTTGTCTCCAAAAATTGCACACATCCATTTGAATCACTGGGAAATTCAGTGCCTACTTTTTTACTGTCATTAATAGCTACTTAAGTTTTCATAATTTTAATCCATTATTCCTAATGTATGTAACAAAGTAAGTTTAAAACCATACTTGGACCAGTGCAACTCTGACTGTTGGGAAATCCACAGGAAAAAATGGTCTCAGCCCTATTTCAGTGAATGTGCAGGAGGATCAGTATGAGTAAAAGCTCTTGTTAGTTCTCTCATGCTTTGTTCTTAGTAATTGGTTGATATTTTAGGGATTGAATAGTCTGTGGAAGTTGCTTTCTGCAGTGTGTGCTGCTATCTTTTTTTTTTCTTTCAGAAAATTCTTTTGAAATTAGACACAGCTCCTGGAATCAACCCAGACACTGCTTTTCAAACCAGAAGCATTTGTATAAGCTTCATCAATCATGCCACTGACTCTTATTGCTACTGTATATTCACTTTCTACCTTGTTTGAATCCTAATTGGCCCTGCTGAGCAACCTAAAGCCCTGAAGAAAGTGGTGGAAGGGAGTTGGGGGAGAGCGTGACTTTCCAGCTGGGACTGGGAGGGTTTCTTGCAAATTACACTGATAATGTCTGTTTCCTGGAGAAAATAGACAAGAAGCAGTTGGTAATAGGGTGAGTAAGAGTCGGATGCTATGGGGTATGATGTACAAAAGTATGTACAACTGGCTCGATTATCATCTGAGCAGTTGGCCTGGCAGCTGCCTACATCATGAGTTTCAGACTCGTGTACTGTAATGCAAGCACACGAGGAGTCATTTGGACAGGAACAGAGCACATAATTCAAGACACAAGGTTGTTTTTCTGATTTAAGTGCAGAAGAAGCTCTGAAAAATGCAGGTGATTTTCTGTGCTGTCTAGAGCAGGATTTCTCTTTCTCTGCTTAGGAAACCACTGAAGTTCTCCCCATCCTCTATCTCTCATTTATAGCAATCTCTTTATCTCTTTCTTACAGTGAGGTTCTCTCAAGCTGCCTAAAGCAATGCTAATTGTGTGGGAGCACCCTCATGGACTGGTGACCCAGGACAGGGTGATGAGTCTCAGCTGTGCCAGGGAAAGGGCAGCATTGGTGGGTCAGATCCCTGCACAGCCTCAGGTGCAGCTAACACAGAAGGGGATTGGAGCTACCTCTCCATCTCAGGTGCAGAGTAAGCATGGAGTTCCATATGCATACAGTACATTTATTTAATTGCTTTGCATCCCTTACTGTCCCCCACCCTATTCCCACCAAGCAGTCACACATGCTGCTGAAAGCCAGGGCAGCTGTACTCATCTATCAAAGCCTGTCAGCTTGAGAGCATAGGCTCTTCCCATTAATTAAGCAAATGTAATGTGATTAGCTAAGGCTGTAAATGTTTCTAGGCCCACTTAGAAGGCTACAAAACACCAAGTATCACAGCCTCTCATTTTCATGCACTTGTGCTATGTGGGATGTTCTTCTGGAGCTGAGATTTTTGTTCTTAAATTTTCATGTGTGAGAGAAAAATAGGGACATGTAATAGAAAGCACTAGGAATGGGTCATGTAATTCTTAAACTGCTGTTTGAATTATAGGAACCTGAAGAAGAAATTAGTTTCTGCACTTTCAAAAAACTTTTGCCTACACGTTTTTTTAAATGGATGTAACAAGAACTGCTGAAAGCTGAAATTTTGGTAAGAGCCTATAGACCTCACTTAAGTTTTCTACTTGTTTTGATGAAAAATATATATTACTTAGCAACTGAGGATCTAAACTAGAGTGCTTTAGGTTGTCAGCCTGAAAGCAAATGGAACAGTCAGTGGGAATAAGAAAATAGAATAAGAAAATTCTTGAATTAAATTTGAGTATTATAAACTAGATCTACTTAAGGACTTAAACCTAAAGTGGGATGGAGGTGCCTAAATCTAATACTGTGATGCTGCAAAACCCCTATTCAGCCTTTGACAGACTTTCAGCATGGGTAAACTCCAAAGGTACTCCCTATTTAAAGCTCCCCAGATGTTTAAGTCATTTTGATCTCTGGGTCCCAGAAGTGTTCCCTTCTCATCCAGGCTGAACTGCTCTGCATGTCATGTGCATCTACCACTATCTGGGATCCAGAAATTCAGCATTTCTTTCCCTAATTCCCCACATAGGCTCAGCCTGGTAGGCATGCACTAAGAATACCTCAGACAAAAGGGCTGGGCCTATCCAGGCAGCTTAGGCCACTCTTGAGTTCCTAAAAGCTTCCTAGAGCTTGCATTCACACATGGTTTGCAGCAAGTTAAGTCCAGGGCTTTATGTCTCACCCTCTGCGTTTTCTGCGGCAGCACTCCAGATCAAAGCCTTGGCACATCACACACTCTCACGTGGATGTAAAAAACATTCAGGACTCAAATCATGAGAGTCATTTCCTGAAGCCAAATTAATAAAAATGAACCATTCCACCAAGCCTTGACATCCTCTCTGCAATCTTTTCTATTGACCCAAATCCCCAACTTTGTTTCCAGAAATCTCCATGACAGAGGAAGAAGATACCAGGTTCTTGCCTTGCCTGCCATGATGGTAAATTCCTATCCTACAAGACAAAAAGCTCTAGGGAGCCTGAGGTAAGAAAGTTTTCCCTATAATCCCTATCTCACTGCTCTCGCAAACATCATGGGGGACAGAGGGAGAAAAATTCTACTTGAAAGCACTTTAACACCCTCCCTGAAATGGGACAGCACTGTAAAGAGCTGCTGCTCTCACCAGGCAGGAGGGCCAACAAGACAGCACACAGGAGGATGTTCATCAGTCATACCTCACAGCCTGGTGCTTTGTGAGGAATTGGTACTCTGACTGCCCCAGCCTCTTCCCAGGAAGCATTTCTTACTGCTGAGGTAGAAAAGGAAGGGGGAAGAGGGTCATTGCTACAATTATCCTCTCATCTAGATGAATGTATTATTAGATGTGAGGTTTGCCCTTATGGTGGGTCTCTGGTGCTTGAGACCAAGACTGGGCTCAAGTCCAATCCCTGTTGAGGCCTGTTTGTACCTGCCTGTGCCCTTCTCTTATGACACGTAGCTGCAGTTGCTAGAAAGGCAGAAGCAATGCCTCATTTTGTAGAGTTTCCCAATACTGCAACCAGCAAGAAGCAGGATCTAAAGGAGATTCAAAGACCTCTCTCACCAAAAAAGTGTCTCACTGCAGGCTTGTATGAGTTTTGGAGTACAGAAATTTCCCATCTCTCCTGGACCAAAAGCAGAAAAAAGGACTATCAGACCTATATGGCCAAGGAGCACTTGCAGAATAGGATACAATTCTGGAGCTTCATGCTTTGGAGCTTCACTTGTTAGTATAATTGAGAGTAAACAGATCTATTGAAACACTGCAGCATCTCCTAGCAATTGCTGCAGATGTTTCAAACCCACCTAAGAGGCACAGGTTATCTTTTTTTGTGCAGTTAGACCCAAGCCATCAAAGGTGATTCTAATGACTGTAAGATACCAAAACTCTCCAGGACCCTATGACTTACTAGCTTTCAAACAAAAACAGGTTGTCAGTCTGATTTTTGAGAGCATGTCAGCACTGGAAGAGACATAGGGAGACCGAAGAGGCACTCTGACAAGCTCTTAGGTACCCAGGACTAGTGAAAACCATGGAAGCCTAATGAATGGAATACTGTGAAACTTTACTAGGTGTCACTCTCCTTCTCTAGGCAAGATCCTCTGGAGTGTTACAGTGCCTTTTTAAATCAGTGGTGGTTAGATGGCTTAATGCTTTCAGAAAACTGGCCTCCACCTTTCTCAGAAAAGGGAATTTTTCCCTATGATTTATGCTATTGAGGTGTAGCTCCTAACAACAGTAGAAACCTAAATATTTTACTCAGAGGACCCAAAGAGCCTTTTTCATACCTCAGTTTGAGGCTGGCATTCAGTTAATGTTGATGTAATGTCTCCTTTAAAAACACTGTAATTAAATTTGCCAACCCAGTCACCAAAGAGCCATTTATAAATTGTCTATATAGTTGCAATTCAGCATGTGCTTGTGACTATTTCATTGGGTTAGCCCTAACATCACAAGCTAATAATACTGAAAAGAGGGAAATGGGTAATTCACAGAGGACACTGTAGTCTGTATATAGCTAACAGTGATTAAGTAGTCTCTGCTTTCAGAAGTAAGATAAGGGCAAAAAAGAATAGGTCCCTCGATAATATCAGGTAATTCTTATATGTGGTCCTTCATGACACAGGCATAAATCACAATAAAACCCATCTGCAGATCTGAGGGGTGAAATCATAAATCCCGCTTTACAAATGAAACCTGCACATCTGATAGTGTACATTGCTCCAGATTTATGGCAGCTGTGAATGATGTACTAAGGTCCACAAACCCATTTGCACTCTCTGGCTGGGAAGAAGGGAGGTGAGATTTTACCAGGGTGGAGAATATATTGGAAGATGCACTTGGCAATGAGAGAGACTCTGAGTGTGTGTGTGAGTGAGAAATGGATACTTTACACAGACTGTCATATCTTGACTTTATACTTGGGACTCCCTCCTCTGTCCCCAGTTTCTGTAAATCCATGGCACTGTGGCCATGGCCTTCCCAATTACTCCCAGGTCTGATGGGGTAAAGGCAGGTGATGGGCCCAAATGCTCAGCTTTTGCTGTTCACTGGAGCAAACTGGACTCAAAACGTTTCACGCTGGCCAGGAGCCCGTGTCCTTTCTCAGGCTGCAGCTTTGCATGCCAGCTTCTGTCAGCAGCAGGTGAAAGCCAAGTGGTCATTGAAGCAAGTGCAGGGATGGATGATCCCATATCTTGTCTGGGTTATGGCCCACTTTCTGGATTAAGTTGGTCAACTTGGTCACCTGATCCTTCTCCTCTGGGCATTGGAAGATACATCTCCCCTGGACAGGCTCATTTTCCTCTCACCACAGAGCTGCCTGGCATTTGTAACCCATCTGCCCCGCTCGAGGCCACTTATCATTGCATTCACAGCATGAAGCATCTCCCAGGGGCTGCTCTCAGGATGGCACATTTGGCTTTTTGGCTTACCCAGCTCCCTGTGTCACTGTAGCTCTCCCATGACTGCATTTGGCAGTGTACATACTTGTCTTTTCTGTTGTCAGCATGAGACAGATTATTTCCCTGGTGCTCTTCTGTGGTTTGACAATGCAAAAACATAGGGCAGAGGCTGACTCAGCACATTTTCTCATGTGTGGTATATTGTTACTTGGACCTGCTCTCCTCTGCAGGGGCTAACAAGGAGTAAAATATCTGCGCCTGTGCTTCCCTCACACACTGCTAAAGCTCAGCCAGTTAAACCGAGGCATTATCCAAAAACGCATGACTGATTATTTAATTTTCATTGTTGGGACTGGAACCTTGGAAACATCCTGGGTTTCTTAAAACATTTACATTTCACATTCATTAGGATGCTTTCCCGATGGCACTCTCAGAGTTTGGCTTCGGACACCAGAGGAAGGTGGCTCTCCTCGCACAGCCTTTTGCCACAAAAAAAGTCTGCTCTAATGTTCATTTTTTGCCATTTCACTGTGAACTTCCAGTATACTTTGCAGCTGAGGTTAGTGCAATCCAGCCGTGTTAACTTCTCTCCCTGTTTTGGTATTACTGCCACTCCAAATTTACATTTCTATATAATTGAGCCCAGCAGTGTTGCTTCTTTCAGAGCAGTTGGAGCTCCCAGGCGTGGGTTCTCTGTGTTTTCAAATGTCATCTGTGTAAAGTTCAGTACCTCCTGAACAATCAAATGTGTTGCTGTGTTTTCCTGTAAAATGCCTCAGGGAATGAATGTAACTAAAATGTCAGTCTGAGGAAGAAGTGTCTCCCAAAGAGTGAACAGAACATGTAGAAATACAGACTTTGTTTCTCTGGGGGCACCTGATAGGCATCAGATGATGCACATAAAGCTATTTGCTATCTGTCAGCTCCCCAGAAATCTTTCTTTTGAAGCTAATAAAGACCTCTTTTATTACAAATTTTTTTGTCATACATAAATATAGCATTCCAGCTTTTTAACAAAGCTCCCTAAGACGACTGTATCCATGCAGTCCCTCTGCCTGTTTCTCTGTCTGCCCATGGTAATCTGAATTTCTTGTCCATATAAATACATTAGGCAGACAAACGGAAGCTTCCAAGAGAACAAGTTTCCATAAGCTCAGTGTAGAAATCTATGGCTTGAGAGAAGATAAAATTATTAATGCCTCTACTGAGGGAAAATTGAGGACCATCCTAATGCTTGGTGGCAGCTGATTGCCAGCTAGCCCTGTGTAGCTTCAGATGAGCCACATCCCATGGTTGCCTTTTGACATGCCAAGAGTCAAAAAAGGTGATGGAGGGCAAGGAGGCAGCTGGGAAGTTGGCTTAGAAGCCATATCATGCAGTGAAGGACCCAAACAAGGGGAAAAAAGAATGCGAAAAACATGGGAAAGAAATTACAGAGAGGTATGAGGAGCAGTGGGTGCTCTTTGGGGATGTCCCAGGGAACAGCAGCTAGGAGATGGACTACGTGCAGGGGCGTGGGACACAAATCCCCTGCTCCTCATGGATCACTTATTTCAGTGGTGGTGCACCCCTGTTTCCATCGCCTCATTAGCTTCTACCTGAGTTCAAAGCCCAAAAGCTATCAATGTCCCAGCTGCTTTTAGACAAACTGTTTCTGTAGCCCTGTCTGTGAGTCCTGGGAGGAATTCCTGAGTGCTGCCAGTGCGCCTCAGACTCCTCTCCCCTGCTGAGGGCACCTCATTGGCATCTGAAAACAGTTGTGAAAATGATGGTGGGGTTTTTTGCATTCAGAAGGTTTATAATATATTTGTCTCCTTTTCATACTCCCACATTTCACTTCAGTGTTTCTGTAATATCCATAGCTTGCCCCTTTGTCCAAAACAGCTGAAAGCTACTAGAATTGTCAAGCAATTCAGAACCAATTACTGCTACACATAAAGCTGCTTACCCACTGCCATCTTCATTAGTTTTGCTGGCATTTGCAGCTACTGGGGACAGAACAACAAAGGGTCTAAATCAGTTGTCTTCCATATTTCCAGAGTTTAAAAGATAGGAGGGCTATAAACTCCTCTGTGCCACTTAAATGATTTTTTTTATTTGATTTGATTTGATTTGATTTTTTTTTTTAATTAGCAACCACTCCAAAGGCTCACTCAGGGCCAGCAGTTGTGGTCAAGGCTTGCTTTACTGCCCGAGCTCTTGCCCATTGGCCTCCTGCAAGGCAAATCTTTGCCCTCAGCTTGCTTGCTGCAGCATCTCTGAAAGGTCCCAATCTTGGGAATAACCTTAATGCTTTCAAGACAATATTTCATAGGCAAGTTTTGCCCATAGTTCCCCAGCTGGAACACAGGAGCAGCAGGGCTGGTACAAATGCTGTGGTGAAAGGGGCATCAAATGCAGTGGGGTGGCTCTGTGAATAAGTGTCACTAATATTTCTAGTAGATGCTTGTCATGGTTCCTAGGAGGTAAAGGAGGCAGAAGTGTCTTGTGGGTTAGGAAACATGAGGAGCAAGTATGGGGACTTCACAGGTAGCTGAAATGGCAGCTGGCAAGGTGCAGAGTAGGTCCTGGTTGGGTACCTGGGAGCAGCACTGCTCTGAGTCACAGCCAGGGACTGTTTGTATAAATTGCAGTTTGAAGTTGGCTGAGGGAAGCTGTGGGCAAAGCTCTTTTGTTTAGATGCTGGCTCAAGGTCTGCCTGGACCAGGGCTGAGAAAAGAGCTGGCCAGGGAAGCTGGGCAGCTTCTAACCCCCATCAGGCCACCACCTAGACACAACAGGAATCACCTGTGCTCTTTAGCACTATAAAGCAGGGGCAACGTGGGCTCTGTGTGCCTATGGGAGCTGTTAATTCCCATGTGTCTTCATCTGAACTGCTCTTGCTAGAAATCAAGAGGATAGGATGTGCTGTGCTTCAAGGGCCTGTTATTACTGAAACTTAAAGAGCAGTGTTTGTCCCTTTTGCCCACCACTGCTCTTCCAATGCAGCAGGAACAACTCAGGTTGGCACCTCTCAGGACTTTTTCAAGTGAACATTAAGCCCGTGGTTTAAGACTTCCTCACCTACCAAACTCTCCATCCATACACACCCCGTTTGCTGGTGGGGGCCACGACTGTCCCCCACAGCCAGCAAAGGACAGTTGGAAGTGGGATATGTTACAGTTTCAGATTATAATTGATCTTTAAAGTGCATGTTTAATGCTGCTAACCCACTTCAAAGAGAAGCCCTACCTTCCAACCACCCTCCTCCATAACATCTGACAGCTTTCTTGCACTGTTATTTTCCCTGGAGATTCATTCTACAGCTTTATAGATGTGCTGAGCATCTTAAACCTCCTGGATTTCCAGGGTCACCCAATCTTCAGCTATCAGCTGCCTGAAACCCAGCCTTGACCTGCTGGCTTGTCTCCCATACCCCGCTTTGATGGATCTGTTCAGCTTGTCCCCAAAGGCTTGGATACAGTGGTTCTTCCTAATATTGGGAGCTGGCCAGCAAGGGAGCACCAGACCTGACAGCTGTAGGCACTGTGGCCATGATGGTGTAAAACAAAGGCTTTTCTGTTTCAAAGTTTTCCAGGCTGTCAATCTTTGGGCAGAGAAAGGATCGCTCGCTGTTTCCTTCCCCTCCTGTTCCTTAAATGAATACAATGCTCCATTTTAAACATGCAGAACTTACCTTCCCCCACTACAATTGAGCATCTGGGAACTTAAAACGGACTCCCCTAGTAAATAAAAAGAAGCAGCTTGATTAGTTTTATGGCAGTAAAAGTGGGTTAATCGCTAAAACTGCTTCTTATGCTGTCATGGTTTAGATAAATGGGTTTAGCACAGCAAGCAGCCGAGGGCACACATTCGTGGCTGCTTCTGCAGCAGAGGAGTGGAGCGTGTTCAGCAGATCACCCCTCAGAGGCACCAGCCTGCTGCCTGTGAAGCTGGTGGCAGACTTCCCGCTGACTTCAGTGGAGCTGAGATTGTGCTGTAAATAAATGTATCTGCTTCCAAAGGGTACAAGAGACAGATCAAACACAAGCAAGCTCTTCTTGTATCTAGTAAGATCTTTTCCCTCTATTTCCTCCATGGATTTCTACACCATTAAAGATTCATTAAAAAGAAAGTGATTTAAAATTGCATTTACCTAGAGCCTTTGACCATATGCAGCCATTTTGCCACATAAAAACCATGTGTATTCTCAGCTCCTATTGGAAACAAAGCTATTTGGACTTCAGTTGTGGCAACTATAGCACCTGGGTACAGCAGTATCTGCTCTGGCTCCACCTGTGCTTGCCCTAGATCACAAGCATCAGCAACTGGTAGCCAGCACCAGCTGGCTGCTTGCACCCTAGAGCCACAGGTAGTTCAGGATAATTTTGTTAGTCTGGATGCTGGGCTTGGACTATGTTAAATGATAAGCTGTCTGCATTTGTTCACACATCAGTTGCAGCAGGAAAAAGGTATGGCAGCCCTGGGGAATGTGAAGTCTAGGAGGAAAACGGGTATCACCTCTCAGGCAGCAGGGAAAATGCACAAAGGCTTGGTGTAATCATTGGAGTCTAGAGCTTGGCTAAAACTTTGGGGGGTAAACTTGGAAATATAGAACATTATGAGTTTTTTTGATGTCCAACCTATTATAGGCACTAGGTAAAGCTGTGCTACAGTTTGGTAAGTTGGTAAATTATTAGTAACCAAATATTTTGAAGTATGATATTCCATTAACATATTGCTACAAGCCCTTCAAAGGCAGCTTTATGGGGTAGCAAGAAAATGCAAGATAGATTTCCACTTCTCTAGTGAATAACTATGCCAACTCCTTCAGAAGAAATACTTGGATGGATGAATAAAGGATTTCATTTCTGACATTTCATGTGCAACAGCGGCATTCACTCCTGCACAAGTGTCCGTATTCATATGCCTTACAAACACAGCAGAAACTCATTACATTTTGGTGCTTATTGGTTTTGGTACTTCTATTATTTATCCATTGATCTGGCAAACTCTCACTTAAAAACAATTAAGATGCACAAAATTATTAAGCCACACTGTCTTCTCCTTCTCCACGAAAAGCAATAAATGAAATCTCAACTTTATTGACTGTAGCAAACAAGCAATTTCAGGTGTGTGTGAAAGAGAAAAGCCATTTGGTGTGCGTTTTCGCTTCAGCAAAAAGCTCTCACACCAGCTGCAACCCTCAGCTCTGCTCCTGAGCCCTGCACAGCTCTTCCCTTTTCCCCTCCTCTCGCAGTACTGGTGCTGAGCAGGGAGATGCCTCATATATCTGCTGTCAGAGCAGCTCTCCCGGCTGGTGGGAACTGACAGATGGTTGCTCTGAAATATTTCCAAAAGAGGGAAAAACCAAAAGCCTCCCAACCCACTGCAAGCCTCTTGTTATGGCTGCATCAGTAAGGCAACGTGCTTGAATGAACAAGGGGAAGCAAATGAAGTAAAGGGAGGGGTTAGGTTAAAATAGGTCTCAAATCAGAGTCCTAGAGGCAAATTTTCGTGTAATCTAAGTTTCCATTCTGTTCCCTGATCGCTCAGCTGTTGCTCATTTATGAGGGGAGCAGACTCAAGCAAAGGTGAAGCAGAAAAACCTTGGGAATTTGTCTAGGAATCCATGTTTCTCTTTCAGCCATGATATTCAGATTTATGATTTCTTTATTTGCCATTTGGTTGAAAGGAGGCAGCATATCCTAGCAGTTGGCACAGGAAATGGGGGACCTTGTTTCTGTGCTTGAATTTCTCACTATTTAATTGCACAAATGCTGGTAACACTGTTAGACATCTTGGGTGTCACAGGGATTCTTGACCAGGTGGCCCTGAGACAGCATCACACTGCCAAGAGCTTTCAGAAATGCAGGTGAGAGAAACATAGCTGCAAGCATCAGGGCAAAGGGGACCTGTAACAAACCTGGTGCCTCCCTACCTTCCCAGTCTTGCACACAAAATGGAAGGCAGGGGCTTGAGGAGGGCTGTGGGAATTGTGATGTTCCCATGAAGTGGCATGACAAAACCTTCACTAGAGGTTGGGCAATAAATATGTTGTCAGGGCCAGTAGCACCAATCTGCTGCTCTCTCTGTAAGTAATATTTGTGCTCCCTGATACACATGTATTCCTGCTAAGGCTACATGTACTAGTCAGAAAGGGCCTCCACACAGGTTTCCTAGCAAACACTCCATGCACCAACCCTTGCCCTCCCACCTCAGTCATTCTGTAGGTAAACCTACTGGATAAGGAAGGAATGGCAGAGAAAAGAAAGAGCATGATCCTCCACCATTCCTACTCAAACCAGCTCTTCCTCCACATGCTAATCCTCGTCTTGTCCCCATCTCTCTCCCACAATGTTGATTTAATAACCTGACATCTGCACTTTCCTGCTTTCCTGTAACAGCCTCCATGCACAATGCCACACCACATCATGGATTCCTCTAGGAATACACCCTTTGTTGGAGCATGATTTTATAGAGAATATAGGGTGGCCCAGCTGAGGAATGATGTGTGCAACACCCACATCCAGGTCAAGCATCCCGAGAGCAGCTCTTGCTGAAATCAATACTGTCTTTAATTGCCACACCAATTGCAAGCTCTTCTGAGAAACAGGTTCTGGCCCCAGTTCTTCACTGCCTCCTGTTTTTGGGCAAGCAAATGGGTGCAGCTCAGCGTATTGCACGACACTCATTCCATCCTGTGAGTGTAGTTGCAGCAGCTGCCACTCCACTCACAGCTGTGCAAACTGTGCATGATGTGTGACAGCAGGGACAAAATGCAGTGGAGGGTCAGATTTGGGGCTTTGAGATTCTTCAGCATACCTGGAATACTGCCTGCTGGCAACCTAATGCTAATCTGGGCTGTCAGGATAGGTCACCACCAAGTGAGAATGTGACACTGGCCCTCGTGGGTAGGAGCACTTAGCAGCTGACCCAGCTGCAGGTAAATGGGAGTCTGGGTAGCATCTGTCAGAGCTGCAGGACTCTGCTGCAGGAGTAAAAGTACTGCTCTCAATTAGCATTAGGATCGTGGTGAAGCATCCTTACCCTGTCCACACTGCTGCTGCTTTCCCCATCTCCTCTGTGCTCCTGCCTTTCCGTGTATTCAAGACTCCCCCAGCACTTTCCATGGCCTCAGGTTAACCCCTGCACTGCCAGGATCCCTAGATGCTAATGAAGGAGGTGCTTTAAAGACTCCATGTCCCTACTGAGTGCTTTGCCTTTCAGTATCTCTCAAGTAATTTGAAGTGGGTATGGAGCTATTATAGCCAGAAAAAAGGTTGTTAGCGGGAAAGGGGAGTTGAAGGAGAAAATATCAAAACATCATGCCTTTCTAGCCCTGGGAGATACAGAGATGTCACAACTCTTTGGGAACAGTATTATGCCACTGACAGAAGCTATTTTAGCTTCTCTTTCTCATTTTTTAATGATATTAAATAGCATTCTCTCTCTCCTCAGGGTACATTCTGGATAATTCATATCTCACTGTAAACCAAAAGCATTTCCACTAATCTCAGCAAAGACTGACTCAGTGGAGAGCAGGATTTGACCAAGTAATTAGGGCATGAAAAATACAGTGGTCATGAGGCTTCAAAATTTTCCTCCAACATTTTTGCAATAATCTCTCTGCAAAGGTGAACACGCAGCAAGGGAACCCACTTTAATAATTAACTAAAACCAAGATCCCTCCCCTATGTAAAATCTATGCTGATACCTAAGTTAAATAACCAAAGTCATTCTTAGGGTGGCTACTTTGTTACACTGATATTTGTGCTGATAAAATCACGGTATATTTCAATACCTTGTAGTGCTCCTCATCGGCAGAGGTTTGATGGTGTCTTCTGATAACTAACAACACAAAATAGCAGACTGCTCAGTTTTTAGTCATGTTACCATTTGAAAAAAGGCTTATACAACAACGCTATCTTTCACACACATCCTTCTTCTCCCGGTCCTATCACCATCGACTGCATCACCCAAATATAAACGGGGGAGGGAAATAGAGACCTGAAGTGTATTGAATGCCCACGTATTTCGTTAGATGAGTGGAGAAGATAAATGCTATTAAGGACCTCAGCTTGCTGCACAGAGCGAAGGGAAGGGTGGGATGGAGATGACCATTCCCAAACCTAGAAAAGCCCATGCTGTAACTCTGCCTGTACATGAACCCTTGGGAACAACATGTCTGTGGTTTCATCACTTGAGCTTTGACATCTCTGTGCATGGCTTTCTTCCCATCTTGTTTAACTTATTAGTTGAGAAGGCATCCTCCTAATGTGGGCTATTATCTCTATCATTTCCACAGGTCACTGATGGGACCACAGGCGAGTCCATTCATCTGGGTCTCTATTCCCCCTCCACTTTTCTCCCCCTTCAGAGCAGCAGAAACAGCCCCTTCCTCCCTTTGCTACCCCAGAGCTATGAGAAGCACAAACACTGTGAACATTGTGAGCAACTATCATTTAGCACCTCTGTTCACTCCAATCCCAAATATATTTCTGTGCTTACAGCAGAAATACTCCAAATACTCTTTCACTGTAAGTCCCCTCTTACAAGATAAAGTCCCTGAACTGGCGTGCACATCCCTGCACAGACCATGCTGTCCAGGCAGGTACATGCATATGTTATGGGCCTTTGGGGACCTATCATTTACAGAGCAAGTACATTTTATGTGATGCTTACAAATGTCAGCACTTCACACTTCCTCCCCCCACCCCCCCACATTAGTTAGCTTGGGCTGGTAATTCACCATTGCTTTGACATCTGGCAGTACAATCAAAGCAGAATCTCACTTACTGAGGCTGCAAGGCAAGCAAATCTGTGTTTCCTTATGGCTTTGTCACCTCATCATGTCTCACAGCAGAAAGTTCATTGCTGCCCCTGTGACAAGGCTCTTCTGCTACTGAGGGGCTGGTTTCACATCAGGATTGCCCTGGCAGCAAAGCCAGTCTCAGAGGTTTGCCCCAGTTTCAAACCCCCACCTGCAGATGCTTCATCCCATTCAAGTGTGCTAACTTAATTTTTTTCTGTGGTTATGCCCTCAAACTTTTTTTAAGTGGATTTGCTTCTGGGAAACTGTAATGTAGCATGTCACAGAGATTCAACTAGTCTTGCCAAACAAGTAGGAATACCTCTAATACCATGCTATAAAATACTAAAGGACACAGAGAATCCTGGACTTTAAAAGTGATTACCCTTCCCTCCCCTCCCCAAAAAAAGGAAATGTGATGTGTCATTTTGTATTTTTTGGATGGAAGAGAGGCTGATCCAGCTTCTACTAAATTAGGGTTTATTCCTATGCTTCCTACTCTATAATAAAGTATATTTATTTCCAGACCAGAATGTGCACACAGGAAGTTACTCTGCCAAGCACAGAATGAACAAGAGGGACAGGAGAGAATCTAACAAGGACTAAGCTCAACTCTTCCACTGTGCCCATTCATAACTGCATTAAGAGGCACAGGACACAGTTGTCCATTAGCACATCCCTACCTGACCCTGCCTCAGGAGCTCTCCTGAGCAGTGCCCCCGGGCAGATTTTGACAGAAATACAAGAAAGTCAGTGGGGGAATGAGGACATGTAGTTCTGTATCTCACAGGTGATCTGTTGGGATCTACCACACCTTTTTTTTTAAATGAAATAGTTATTTCAGCAACAGCTGCTCTATCACATTGTATGATGAAAAAAAAGCCAACAAAAAACCCCAAAAAACTTGAAGTTAAATCAGAAAAACAAAGCTAGATAAATTTTAAATTTCCTCTATTACCAGTCTCTCTTGAGATCTGGCTGATTTTATTTCCTTCATCTTCCCCAGCCATGCTATGTCTTATTTCAGTAAATTGGGTGTTGAGCAGTGTAGTATTCCCACTAAGGGGTAGGAGCAGGCTCTTACATTTGCTATATAGTTGTCAGTGATTTTCTTGCTTTTCATATTATCTCCTGCATGTGCTTTGGATTTATTTCCCCCTCTTTGTTCCCAAACACTACAAGTACAAAACAGATATCCGTAAACTTACAGCCTATTCCTTCATTCACAGAGCAGGCACTGACACACCTCTGAGATCTGTCTCCAGCATCCACTGAAAAATCAATTCCAGACATATTGCATCAATTTCAACACTATGTAGGGACTGGCAGAGTTTAAATCTCTTAGATTTGTTCATCTTGAATCAACTCTGCCTTTCTCTTGCATAGACACAAAGGCAGAATAATCTTCCTAACTTTGAGGGAGTTTAATTCAAGTGTGCATCTGTCTAAAGAAATTGAATAAATTTGTTGCTCCCAATTCATACGTTTTCTGAGGAAGGGTGAAAATGTCACTGCTTGCTTTTGGAGGCCAAATTTTGATACTTCTAGTGACTATCAGCTAACTTCACTCTAGTTCCACATTATCCAAGGGAATCACAATGGAGTAAAGGCTCATACTTGTTCCCAATCACATTAGTAAAAAAAGTCCTATTGGTTTAAATTAGAGAATGAGTGATCCTAAATTATAAGTCAGAACTGCACAACCCAGCTTTCATTGGGTCAGGCTTGAAGAGTCTTTCTTAAACTGCAGTCTAATACCTACTCACCCAAGTTTCTCCTGTGCAAAAATATTGGTTTACCAAATGAGGCCCCAAACTCCGACTCTCTCCTTCCTTAACTGAGCTCCTGCTGCAGTACTGTAAATATCACCCAGGGAGTTAGAGATTTGTTCTTTCACCCCTACAGCACCATCTTTTTTCCCATCCCTTCTCTAAGTCTTCTCCTCTGAAAGGCCCCACACTTTGCCCTGTGCCTTCATAGAAATGGCAAAAGCAATAAACTTTCATTTCCCTCTACAAACATTATGAAACTGCTTAATTATTAAAATGTCTGTGTTGTTTCACTGGAGGGAAAAAGTCAAGCTCTGTGTGTTCTAACTGTTTGTTTTCTTCTCAGTTTCCTTGGCATAAGGTTCTTCTTTTATATATATAAGCTTAAGCAAACATTTCTTCAGACTCAGCATTCAAAAAGTTCCTGGTGAATTAAACCAGTTGAGAATCACAAATCTGAATGTTTCAATAGAGACATGATGAGGAGAGGTGGTTTCATTTTATGGTAAGGTGTCTGCAGGACACCTATAAATCTCTGGAAGTGGTAGAATACAGTTTGCTTTTTAAATCAGATGAGTTGCAGTCAAAAACCTTCTTGAATCTGTAGCTGAGCTACAGACAATGTATTGCAGAAAGCATTTTCTAATGAAGACTTAGCTAATGCTGTAATAAACTGGTTCATGAGATCTCTGTGGCTGCCAGGCCCTTGGACAGGGCATTCAGCATAGAGCAGCTGTGCAGAGAGGCTGTGCAGGCAGGGCTGCCTCCCCCACCTTGCCACAAGCACCTCACAGCAGTGATGCAGGATATCAGCTCCTGTCTGGAGAAGCAGCCTCCTGCCAAAGAGCTCAGGCTCTTACCTCTTGCTCCTGCCCATGCTGGGAGCTGCCTGCAGGAGCTGCAGGCAAGAGAGAGCTCTCAATTCCCTCTCTTAATGAAAGCTTCCAGCACTAAGGTTGAAGCTCTCTTTCTGGCTTTTCAAGGCCCCTTAGGCCCTGCTCCAGCAGATGGGCAGCACAAACATGATGATTCTGGTGTATCCGAGCCAGCATATGCAGGGGATTTGAGTGTACTTCATGGCTCCAGTCCAAGTGTCAGCCAGCCTGGGAGAGGTTCCAGCCACAAACAAGTTCAGGACAAATGGCCAAAGTCTTTTTTCAGCCTGGAGAAAGTTGGCTTTGTGAAACATGCCCAGTGAAACCTGGACATATGGTGGCTTTAGCTGCAGAGAACTTCATGTGCATAATCCGCCTTCCCGCACTTCTGTCAGTGACAGCTGGGAGGTCACTGTAATTATCCTGAATATGGATGCTGAGCAGCACTGAGCACTTGTCTGTTTGGGGGAAGAGAGAAAATCTGTTTGCAAACGGCTTGTAGCTTAATGTCTTCAGAGTGTGTCTGCCCCTTCCCGCTCATAAGGACCGTGCACTCGGAGATCAGGCAGAGGATTAATGAAGTGGATACTCATCTACTTGAGATTTTGCTAAAGCTGAGTCAGTAAACCCGATTAGTTGGCGGGATGTCCAGGCAAGATTAATTTGGGATTGGAAATAAACTGGTAAAGAAATTCTGGGTGTGTTTGTCCTCCTCTGTCAGGCCTGTGAGAGGGTTTCATGCATGTGGGATGTGGTGTGATCAAGTGGCTAGTCCATGAGGGAGGTTCTCAGCATTAAGTGGAATGAAATGTATGCATTACTCTCTAAGCTACAAGGAAAAACAGAAGGGAGGTCACTTTGTTCTCTCTTTGCACTGTTTACTTGCTTTTTTATCAGAACTTCAGTCCCTTCTCTAGTAGAGAATTATTTGTCTGTACTCTAACTTGGACTCTTGATGAGATTGGGGAATTTTAAATTAGATAGATACACCTAAGGGGTCATAAAATTTCCCAAATTCATGCATGAGAGCTAAGTCCAGTTCAGTTATTAGTAACACCCAAAAGATACTAAAAGAAGCCCAGAAGGATCCAGATTTAAGGCCAAGAAGACAGCGGAGTTGTCCTGATCTTAGATACTAGATACTAGAGGCAGAGCACATCATCCTGTGTGCACTACTCAGGTTGTAGCAATGCAAATTTTTCAGGATCAAGAAGTTTTGTGGATGGTGATAATCAGAGTGGGAAGTGCACTTCCAAGTACATCCCTCAAAACTACACTTTTGTGTCAGTCATTCCCTTGGGGGGCAGAAGGCTGGAGGATGTAAGGGAGCTGACACTACAGGTCAGTAGGCACTGTGGTGTTTCATAAGCAACTCCCAGGGTGACAGTTTACAGAAGGACTTTCTGTACCCAGGACTTTCTCCAAATAATTATTAGACTTTCCAGGAAAGTTCAGTTATAGAGAGTACATACAAAAGCATGACGTGGTGACCTCTGTGAGAGAACAAGGCACTCCCTGCCTCAGAATTTGTCCAGTACCTTCAGGCAAAGAGAACTGGGGCTTCCTATCTGGGTTGAACTCTGCTCCTACTCATAGTTACTAAAGGTCCTCTAAAGTGGATAATGTTACCTGCTCTCAGCTTTGCAGGCTTACTGTGCAAGCAAGGGACTGTAACACAGAGCAGCAGGATGGCATAAGGAGGAGGTGGTTTTGATTATTGACCTGCTAATGACCCATACAGCTAATTTAGATATTTTGTATAGTTGCATTTGGACAGAATGTGTTGATATTATACTCTCTAAAACCCAGAGGGTATTTTTAGGATCTGCTAATGCTCTATTTCAATACTTTCAATACCAGTGCTTGAATAAACTCTTTGATCATAGAATCATAGAATGGTTTTGGTTAGAAGGGACATTAAAGATCATCTATTTTCAACCCCTCTGCCTTCCACTAGATCAGGTTGCTCAAAGCTCCATCCAACCTGGGCTTGAACGCTTCCCAGGAAGGGGCATTGACAGCTTCTCAATCTCTTCCTATGCCTCACCACTCTCACAGTGAAGAATTTCTTCCTTATATCTAATCTAAACCTGCCTTCTTTTAGTTTCCAGTAATTACCCCAGAGTAAGAATAATGACTCCCAGAGTACTGTGTAAAATCAAAATTCCCTCCAAACCATCTGTCAAATAGAGGTATTTTCCATAAAATCTGAAGGGATACGGAACTGGACAGAACAGCTTTATAGCGAACTGTTGTTCCTACTTGGGGAGGAGACTTTCTGAGTTAGCACAAAGCTTTAGAAAACAGAGGACTGAAACACGGCTCTCTGCCCTGATGTCTTCCTGAAACAGTCCCTGGAGGAAAGTATCATTTATGAATCATTGAGTCTGCAAGTTAAATGAGCTATGTTGTGTGATCTATGCATTCAAGGATGGCATCACTTCTTACATGATACATGCGACGCTGCAGGCTGCTCTTAGAGAAATAAGTGACACTCCTGGACAAAAATGGTTCAGTGTTTCTGCTTTCCAGGTCTTGCTATTGTGCAGATATTAAAGAATGGAAGAGGCATGGAATACAATGTTTATTGTGCACTGCAGTGAAGCTCTTCCCAGTCACAAAGCCAAGTTTAAAGCTAAATTCAAAAGAAAAGCAATTCATTTCAATAAATTAAGTTTGCAAAAGATAACACTTTCCAGACAAAGCTGCTGAGGCAAACGATTTCCTCATCATCTTTGGAAGGAGAAGGTCACTTGAGAAGAGGTGAATGAAAATTAGTCAAGAGTGTCTGTCCCACAGCCCTTCACAGGGAACTGGACCAGATTCGGCTTTGGTGGTGAAAAATAGCAAGGGACAGATGTTCTGCCAGCTGCCCTTTCTCCCTCCCTGTCATCAGGAGACTCTCTAGTACCAGATTTAAGCCTTTCTCCTAAGAATAATTATCAGGCAGAAAACCCTATGAACTGCTCCAAATTCCTCAACTACAACTAATCAGGTCCCTCACTTACAGAAGTGCATAAGGTTCTGTTACTGGGGGTGAAAAGATGAAACCACCCCTGGAGAACTGACAGGGCTAAGCCCACTGCTGGTGTTGGCCAGCCTGCTCTCCACCCTGCTCTCTCATCACATGCACTGGTCAATGGCCATGCCACAAACAGGCAAAGGTCTCTTAATCCCTAACCGGGAAATGCTGGGATACCTTTTCCTGTTGCCTGGACCATAAAGCACCAGGAAATTTGGCAAGGAAGATCTGATCTGCTGATGCTTCTTCCTGCAGTGCCATAAGAGAACTTCCAAAAGCTGGAATGTTAGAAGGACATCTTGCAACTGCTCCCTGTTCCTGGAAGGTTGGTGCCCAGGGCTGGCTGGCAGCTGATGGAAATAGGAATGTGTGGTACAGACCCAGCAGTGGATGCTGCAGGGAAGGAGACACTTGTGCAGGGGACAGGTAAAGTGCCAACAGGTCGGTTGGAAGAGTGAGGTGGCATGTGTGCAGTGAGGGTGAGTGAAATGGGAGAACTTTTTAAAGCATCATAAGGCATTTCCCATTGAACAGAAGTTCTTCATTGAGCAGAGGAAGTGGAAATGGAATTCAGGATGAATTTTTAAACCATTCTTGTCCAGAACAGTGCAACAATAATGAGGGAATTCTATTTCTTCTTGTGCTTGCCCCCATGATGATCTTATTTGGCCCACGTACTGTTTGGAGCTTTGTGTCTAACATTGCCTGGAAGGTGTTTAGGGCTCTGAACACATCTGGTTGTTGCATAAAGTCCCCAGCTACTTTAAACTAGTATTAATTCAAGACCAGCATGAAGAAGAACTGAGGACAGTCTGTTTTTCAAAGGAAAAATCTCTTGGACAAGTCTAAGCAGATCACTCTTCTGCTTAGAGAAAGAGAGTAAAACCCAGTTTAAAGCACCAAAGCACACCTCCCAAGAAAGATTTTGAATTGAAACTTGTCTATATGTTGTTTATCCAGAAGTGATTATGTCAACACAAATGCACTTATTTTTCTATGCTGCTTTTCTAAAGATCGCTTTTAATTACCTTGGTTTGAGACAGCATTTGACAGCATCTAACAGCTGAACAACCCTGATCAGCACCTCTGATTACAAGAGACTAGTCAGGGTGGGAAAACAGAAGTTTTGCCTTATTTGCTTTAGAGCATTTATTCTTTTTATGCTTGATCCAAAGCCCACTGGAGTCCAAATGAAAGTTTCCATTTCTTTAGGCTTTAGTTCAATACCTTTGCCAATAGCCATTTAGTCACAGCCTGACTGCTAGCATATGTAATGAAAACAAGTCTTGCAACTAGATGCTAAACAGTATTTGTGGACAGCAGGGGCTCAGCACAGACTTTAATGCTGGAGAAAGAGGCTCTCTAGGTCACTCCTGAGGTAATTTGGCAGGGTAAAGACTAGTTGCATGAGTGCACAAATGGTGTTGTCCATCTGGCATGATTTGCCCAGAGAGATTGATTCTAAAATGACCTGAATGCAGCAAACTGTCCCCTAACAAACCCTGATTCTGATAGTCCTTGCCTGGACGTACAGTAACTTGTGAATGCAGCCTGTTAGAGCTGAGGCATGCAATCTCTGGAAAACATAAACCTGCAGCCAGGTTTTGTTACAGCCATTTAAATGGATTAACTCCTACACAGACAAAGTTGGTTGCTCTATTTATTTTTCCCCCTGTTTTCATGTGTATTAACTTACTCCCTGCAATCCCAGTGGAACAGAAATCAAGCATCTCCTCATTAAAATTCAGAACTATTAATTTTGGCATCTTCTGTGCAATAAGCAGCTTTATTTCAGATTGCACATAGCCTACATTTTGCACCATAGACAGCTTTACAGAATAAAGCAAGATACAAAGCAGCCAAATAAAAGATGAAAGGACCAGGTTGAGCCTTCCAGGCACTGGGGTTTTTTGGGTGGAAGGTCAGCGAGGACTTTGTGGCCATTATTAATAGTGCAGGGGTTTTAGGTTCAGAGTTTTCACTAGAGTGTTTTCCCCACATTAATAAAAGTAAACAAACAATTGAGGTCTTGATTTTTGTGTAAAATAACTAACTAGCCACTGGTGACATCCTTAGAAATGGTCCTTAATGTTTATCAAATATGCAGGTTAGAAAGAAAACAAGACTCAGGTGGTCTGGATCATGAGGGGAATCAATTAACCTGGGGGAGATTTAAGGGAGAGAGAGAACCTGCAGGGGAATCAAATTTCTTTTTTGGAAAAAAGGGGGAGAGGAAAGAGAGAGAAGAAATTGCATGTTGGGTTTTTGTTTTATTTTTCCTGTTTTGCTGCTTGTTGTGCAAATGAAGCTTTTCTCACACTTGGACCATGAACAGGTTTGTTGATTTTTTTACATTGTTTTTCTTTTCCCTGGGCTACAGTTTCTGTCTGTGTGTGTGTTCCAATGTAAACTGTTAACTTCTGTTGTTCTTTTGCACAAAGCAAAAACAAGCAACTGAATTGTTTGCAAGAGTACTCGGGAACAGTCTTCCTTATGGAATGTTGATACGTGTGTGTAGCAAACCACGGTATTGGAGGGATCTGTAAGCATGGCTAGCTCTTGCTGTTTACAGTGGAGTTTTGGAAGTTCTCTAAGCTTAAATCTGTAAACTTTGTATGAAGAAATCATAGGACAGAAATAGATACATTTATTAAAAATGTATTCTGTTTTCGAGCTGAGGACACCATGACTGTGAAGTTGCTTTCTGAAAACCACTTGGCTATCTGTTGCACTTGATACAGCTGCTCCTGACTTTGTTTTTAGCACGGCGTTATCTATGGCAAGTACCCAATAACTAGTCACCATAATATATGATAAGTTTTCCTTTGTTTTTATGGATAACATGGACTGATCCTCCAAACACAGCCTCCAGCTTTTTGATTGACTCTGCGGTTTATTGGCTCCCATATGACTCTCCAAATGTAATATGTGAGATCAGTCACTGTTATCAACTCCAGATTAGCAGGGAGATTACTTCTGATGAAGGCAAACCATTCTTGGCATTTAACAATTTCTGTTTCAGAATGTGGATTATCAGTTTAACAGTCTTCTGAAGCATTATCCCTGTGTTCTCCCTTGTGACTTGGGATATATAAACCTAATCTTTGGTGATAATAGGCTTTTGCAGGTGTGGTCCAACAATCACAGGTCCCAGCCTTGCATATTCTTTGTCATAGTTTTCATGCTTGTTCATCTCCACATAGTATTTTATTCTTACCATAATCCATGGACTTTCTCAGTCCCTTGCTGGAGAGAGGAGGCTTGAAGAGGAGACATACAAACAACAGGCTCTCTGAAACAAAGCTGGTTTCTGTAAACCAACATACGCTTCCCTTTGTAGGATGCTAGTTAGCCTGAAGTTTCTGGATTTTCATGGTTGTTTCTCCTTGCTTAGAATTATATGTAGGATATAAAAAAAGCAGAAGTGTTATTGTGTTATACTATGATCATGCTTTAGAATTCTAAATTATGCCGAACCTGCGGTCCTTCACTTTTCAGTACTGAGACCCAAAATATGACTGTAGTTTTAGGCAGCTCTTGGAGGACAATATAAAAACTTGTTCTGGTGTGACTGTAGATGGCAACTACATCAGCTGTGTACATCTCCAATGCTTATTTTGAAAGGTACTCACAGCATCTTTCTCTAGATCTTACCTTCACAGATTGGGATACTTATGCTTCAAGCCAGCTATAGGACATTGTATATAGTATAAACTTCATCAGGCATCCCCAGCAACATATAATTGGAGTGGCAGTAGATGTATAAATGAACGTTGTTTTGTGGTATCCAGATTTCACTTTAGCAACTATCCTGGAAAAACTATTGGCATAGAAAGCTAGTACTTAATTAAAGAGATGCTAGTACACCATGTAAACAAGCCAATCTGTTCCAAATCAAACTTCCTCCTTAAAAATGAATGAGTCTCTCTGGGTGATAGTGCACTCTTTAGACTTTTTAGCTGAGAGGGGATCTCTTCAAAACTTATTTCATATGCAAGGATGCACCACACACAGTTGATCCAGTCATTTAAAGTTGCAAGATGTTCAGTCTCAGATTTGTGAAGAACAGCTTAATAATGTTTCTTAAAGTACTGTAAGATCCTTAAGTGATTGATGCAATAGAAACACCGCCTGTTCAGTGGCCGAACACGTTCTTCTTTTCCCTGAGAAGAGAGTGTGGGATCAGGCCCCTTTCCCTCCTACACACAGACATACCACAGTGCCAAAGCAGACATATTTCACCTGGTTTGGCAGAGCAGTTGGTTTATGGAGAACGGCTTTGGTTTATTGTAACCACTCTCTGCTTCACACTCTATGTAAGACTTGATCAGCTCCCACACAGAAGCTGTTATTTTTCTTCTGTTAAACATGTTGTCCAAGGAAAAAAATGCTGTCACATCTATGCAGGATCCCATCTTCTCATTATGACCTTTTCTTAAAGGAATTTTAAGTATCATTTTTTTGACTTAAAAAAAAAAGAACCTAGATGCCACATTGGAGGTGGGGGGGGAAGGAATCTGTAGCCAGGTGGATTTTATTTTTGAATTAGAAACTCCACAGGTCAGGCCTGGAAGTTTCCAGCTCCCCAGCAAAGCACTGGGCAAACTGGCAATCAGTAGGGTAACATAAAGAAAATGCTGGATTTGCAGTGGCAATAGAAAATGATCCCTGCATTAATAGAATGTATCTTTCATGACTATTATCAGCATAAGTCTTCTTTTCCTAGACAGTAAAGGTGTGGATCTGAGCACTGGTAATAACACTGAATAAGGCAAGTCTTAAACAGATTGGATTCCTATGAATTCAACGGTCCAAATAGGCCTCACTTTAACATTCATCTTGCATTTTCTCTTCATTTAATCCAGTTATTTCTATTGATAACCCTTCCTTAGAACTCAGGTATCTTTTCAATTGACTTGAGGCATGGTGGAATCTCTGGTCTGTTGCTGTTTCCTGGAGTATGTACGATATACGTGGCCAGTCTTCGCGAACAAAGATTTGGGAAAGGTCTTTTTACCTTTCAAGCCTGCGCAATGGATTTTTTAGGT
>JAWWLV010000183.1:12726139-12740712 GCA_035041135.1 Platyrinchus mystaceus | reverse complement strand
CTTAGGGGCTGACGAGCTCCATCTGCCCGGGGGATTGTCCCTGAAGCAGGATCGGGAATCGAACCGGGGTTGCAGCGGTGAGAGCACTGCACCTTGACCACTAGACCACCAGGGCTCCCCCCTGGAGTATGTACTGTTTTTTAGAGTAGCCTATGTTCTGTTTGTATCTTCCACAACTACTCCACAACTATGAGATAGGAACACTTATCCTTATCTGCAGTGATAAGGACCTCCTTGGAAGGTCACAGCATTTGTGAAGTACCCCCACCATGGAGCAGTGACTACCTAGGCTGACTCAGTGAAACGGCCCCAATTTCTGCTTGCTGTCAAATATCATTGCCTTTGCAGTAATGATATCAGGAATTTTAAATATTCCCAAAGTTAGGCAGTATGATTAAGTCTGTTAAATATTATAGCATTGCCTCTAAGAATTGGCATCTTCTCCTTCCCAAGACACACTGCTTCCAATTCTGAAGGGAAATGGTGCTAATTAACTGTATTATGAAGACATGACATCTTAACTCACTAAAGCTACCTTCCTTTTAAGAGAGCCAGCTAATTGCAGGACCAAAGCTCTTAAAAAGAAAGGCTATATTAGTTATCGGTAATGAACAATTGTCCTGATAGAAAGCTTGGCTCATATGCACTGGCAAGAAATCTCAGGCTAGACAATGAACTCATGTTTGTGACTTTGATTTCACCACGTGGCATCTGCAATACAACTAGACCCTAATGCAATGCAAAATGCAATGTGGTATAGGGTCTCTCTGCACAGGGTGGGTAGACCTGAAGCCATTTTAAATAGCTGTAGACTACTTGAAGGACCATGGAGTACAGCATGAATTGATTTGACCAGAATATGTAAGTGCTTCTGCTTTTTGAATCTCTGCCGCTGGTATCCAGATTTTTCCACTAGCATCCACATTCACCTGGATATCACAGAATCATCAAGGTTGGAAAAGAGCTTCAAGATCCTCCAGTCCAACAGTCAACCTAGCACCACCGTTGTCACCCCTAAACCACATCCCCAAAGTGGATATGTGTTTGCTAGTCTCATCAAAGTTTGCAAAATACATTCAGATCAAGGATTTTTTGATGATTATACTTAAAGGAGTCCGGATTGAGGGAAAGATTTTCTCTTTTACTTCACAGGATGCTCAGTCTTTTATCATCAACTTCTGGTACATCCAGATAGAGCTGAGGGAGCTTGTACAATCAGTCCCTGGATCTGAAAATAGCAAAATTATAAAGCCCTGCATATTTTCCCTTTTCCACATCTGCCACCACAAACAGCCTGCCTGAATTTTAGGCAGATCTAGACCAGCGGATGAATACTTCAAAAACTCTGGAAACAGAAGTCAGTCCCACAGAGTTGTGTAGCCAGCCAAATGCCTTGAAGTCTCTTTGCTGCCTTCTGAAACACAAGCTTTTCATCCCTGACCAGTTCTAAGCTGTGCTACATTAGGAAGAAAATATCTTCCCAGATCCTCTAAAGATTCTGCTTTACTTTGATCTATATACCTGCCAATACCAACAACAAAATTACTAATCTTTTCAGTCCTTCTAGAATACTGGGATTTGAAGGTTTGATATGAGGCCAGAAATATAATTCCCTATTCTATTCCCCCAGCTGTGTTTCTGAATGTTCATCCTTTATTACGCTTGTCTATATCACCCATCTTGAGAAGGCAGCACAAGGTATGTATTTGTCTTTAAGAACATATGCATACCCCAGGAATAAGATAAATTGCTGCAAATAGATCATCTTTTTTGGCACAAGAGGTTCAACAAGGAGATGTGAAACTTTTCATTCTACTACTTCTTACACATGGCTTTCATTATCAGTGTAAGACTGGCATTCCAGCCAAACCATGTCCAAAAACCCAATGCACAAAGAAAAAAGTGGTTTCTAACCTGTGCTATCTGAGCCTATAGCAAAATCCTAGGGTACAGGCAAAATTTACAGTTCTATCCCACATCAGCAGGAAGATGTGAACGTTATGTCTGGGATGAAAATGTAAGACGAGAAGTGGGAACAGGACATGCAAGGACATGTTATCCATATTGGCTGATATCTTCCCTTTTCAGCAACTGCAATTGCTGAGATGTCAACAGCTTTGAGCTTTTGCTCAATGCTGTGCACTCTTCAATCCCACTGTCACTGTGCTATTCGCTGCAATTTGGAGATGTGCAACTTGTTCAGAGTGACAGGCTGGAAAGCCATTTTGCCATAAGCTTTTCTTTCCCTTCAGTGCAGTAAGATGACTATTTAAGTATGAACAGGCTTGACCTTTCACGGCTGTCAAGAACATAATTGGTTGCTTAATTCATAATTTTTCAATGCATTGTTTGCTGCCTTCTGCTGAGTTGGAAGTACTTCCATAACAGGCCCTTGTAAGCCACCTTAACAGAGGTATTTCCAAGCATATGTTTTGCTTAAGAGCACTGCACTGCTCTTGCACATGCTCACTGCTCGTTACTGAAGCACTAAGTCAGCAACACTGAAAACCGGGCCAGGGAGCTGCACCGAACAGCAGGCTGACATGTCATGCCCTTTCTCCACAAGATCTTCCCCAGATCTGCCAACGCATCTTGCTCCAGGATCTTTTTGCGCTCTAACATTTCCTCTGTTATTCATCAGACTTCTCTGTCCTGATTGCCTTGTAAACCCCCCTAATGTCCACACTGTCCAGTCCCCTGTTTATCATGATTGCTTTTGTAGGTAATTGGCAGATGATCCATGTCCTGCAGACTTTAAAATCTCTCTCTTCCTGCTATCAAGGTTACTCTATAGTCATACACTCACACGGTGCATTTGTCTAGTCCCAGACTCTTGCAGTGTTTCTTCCTGGAACATGCAACATTGAATAAACTTGAGCCAGAATTACAAGGCTCTTCATGGTACTCTTCCTTAAAGCTCATTTCTAGAGCCTGGATTATGGCAAAACTTGCCTAAAAGGGTAGATAAATCAGGTTAATCGACTCTAGAGGAAGGAGATGTCAGGGGGAGAAATGTATGTATCTTAGACTGGTGGACAGTCTCACTGACTGACCACATTTACTTTGGAAATCACATAAGCAAAATAGACTGAAACCACAGAAATCATTAAGCAAAATCAATGACTTTGAGTTCTGTACTTAAATGTCAACCTTTTTTCCTAATGTAGCAGCAAGACTTCATATATAGAGACTAAGTTAGAAAGGCAGGTGATGGTAGGCACCTATATGTCTTGGGGTAAAACATCTGAGAGAACTCTTACTATATTCCTGAATGAGTAATGTAGAGCATGTCCTATAGCACCACCTAGCAGGCTAATTTAAAATCCATATTCCTGGATCCCTGACTATAACCATGTGCTTCTGCAACACAAACAGGGTGCACTTCAGTCTTCTTTCACCTTCCTTGTTGTAACAGCTGCTTCTTGAAACCAGAATCCTGCCAACATGGTGATTACTAAAGTTGGGGTCTCTGCTTTTCACAGTCATATTTTTTATAAATCTCTTAAGAGAAACCACAGTAAAAATGAAATGCTGTGCCAGATTCTTGACTCCTTGTGTGAGAAACCATTGTTTTCTAGATCTCTCCAGCTGGTACAGAAGGCAGAAGCACCAATCAGAAAGGCTTCACAAACCTACCCAACCCTCCCTCCATATTCACCAGTAGGATACGTAACTCTTGGTCACTCTCAGGCTTTTAAAACCCACTGTATAGTTTGGTTAGTGAGGAGTCTGGTCTCCACTTGTCCATCATCACCTGCATGCACATCTGCATAAATTATTAAAATCAGTGCCAATTTACAAATTGTAAGTTTGGGGCAGATGATGAAGCTCCATACTGAGGCTGCAGAGCCATAGCTATAATAGCTCTCTGCTGATACAAAGTGGAAGGTGAAGCTCTCCTCTGGTGGTTTTTTGGTTTGTTTGTTTTTTCCCTCTGGTTGTCTCTATCTTGTTAAAGCCTTGGCACTTCTCAGACTTTTCAATGCTCCCATTTGGCTTGATAACCTGATAGAAAATTACCCCTTTTTGTCTGTTACTATGTTTTCTGCTGATAGTGAGGCAGAATTGGTGCACAAAAGGGTCTGATGATGATGGACCTGGCAAAAAGTAAGTGGTTCAGAAGGTGGAGAATGTGGGATTTTCCCTCTGATTACTCCCTTTGGGTGGCACCAAACTATTCCTCTGCCTTGCCATACTGCATAAAACCATAACCTAAGGGTAGAACTGTGCCCTCTCATGAAGGACTGTGTTTTCTTAACAATTAGCAACTTGTTTATTGGAAGTTAAAAAGGTTGTCACTGCCAGCCTCTGTTCACAACAGGGAGGGATGTTGGCTATGCCTAGCCAGGTCTGTTTAGCACTAGCATTTATAAAATGGAGATCATCTAGTAGAAAAAAAGATAGAATAAATATCTTCATTAGGATACTTCCATGAAAGTCCTCAAGAAAAAAACCCTGAATTTGAATGAGAAAACTCCTAAGTATTCAGTTTACAATCTTAATCCTTTCCTGTGAACTCAAATCTTGGACTAAAATGTCTAGGAACTAAATCTTTACTGGTTAGAAATGCTTTAATCAGCAGCTTCTACAAAGAAAGATGTGTCGAAATTAAACCATAACTAGAAAATAGCCATGGCTGACTTTTATTTTTATTCTGTTGTACTACAAAGCATAATTTCCATTTGGATTGTGAAAAATGGTTCCCTCGTGGCTGCTTGGTGTAAAGGGACATCTAAAACCAACATCAAGCACCAGTGCATACTTCTCCTATAGATGAGGTGAAAACAACCTTTTGCTATCCCCTACCCAAATAAAATCTGAACTTGGCCAAAACCTGTTTTGTGTCCTTGTTTTGCAAGGACTGCACAACCCAAGGGCAAGACTGGACTTAACAGAGCCATGCCTTCGGAGGCCAGCGCTTCCAAAGGGTGCTGCTCTGCCACCCACCTTTCCAGGGCTCTCTTAGTGTCCAGGTTGTGGAACAAATCCACATGGGATTAATGAGAAACTAAACCGGCCACCTGCTTTGAGCAAATAGTAACTGCAAAGCAAATAAAAATCCCTGCATGTGCTATTTTTCCATTAGGAATGACAGAGAAAACAAATGCTGCATGATGGATGCCAGCTGTGCCACTCGCCTCCTTGCCGGCAAGCACTCCTGCCCTGCAGTGGGGAGGGCTGTACCAATAATACATATGTAGTACAGTATTTTGCAGGAAGGACACCGGGAGTCACAGCACAGAGCAGCAGGACACAGAATTAATGTATGACTCGGGGAGAGCGGCTGCCCTTGGCGCTGCCTCCTTGCTCCTCGCCTGCGGGCCACGGGCATCAGGTCGAACCTCCCCGTGGGGAGATCATCGAGACTCCTGACCCGCCCGTTTGCTCCAGGCCACGGTTCAAACTCCGTCCGTGCCTCAACCCCGAGGTCCCTCTGAGGGGAGCCACCTCCTCCCGGCCCTGGCGCCGCCGCCCGCCCCTTCCCGGTCCTTCCCGGCCCCTTCCCGGCCCCTTCCGCCCGGCGGCTCCGCCTCGGCCCCGGGACGCTCGGTAGGTGCGACCGCGGCGTGGGGAGGGTGGGTGTTTCCCATCAGCGGGGCCTCGGGGTTCTACAGCCGGTTTCAGCCGCCCCTCTCTTCTGTATTTTTGTTTTTCGTGACATCCCGAGCCCTGGAGGCGGGTCCGGCCCGCGCCCCGTTTCCTGAGTGATAGATACAGTTTTAAGCTGGGCTTTCCCCTCGCCTAACCTGTGATTATAAAACGGTAAATGCCATAATAACACACACGTGTTATTGCAAAACATGCTTAGTTATCCCCGATTTAAGCTTTAGCTGTTACAGTTCTCGGAGTTCACTGATAATTTAAGTGCCCTTAACACCACAGAGCTAAATAACACTTCAGCATTTGGGGGAGAACGCCTTGTAAAAGTGGTGGTGGCGGCTTCGTGGGAACTAAATGATTAAATTTGCAGGATATGGACCGTATAAATTGCCTTGTAGTTTCCGGTTGCCTCCTCATACATAAATAGCACAAATACGCAGTTAGGGCTGCAGTGGGATTTCTGCAGGAGCTGAGCGGCTGCACTGACCCTCGGGGAAGGTTTGAAAGCACAAATGCTATAACATATTGAGGGCAATTTTCCTTCTATTTTCCTGAGAATTGACTATTATGAGAAAACAAATACTCTCTGGCATTTCCTGCTTAGTCTTGCATTAGGTGTGTGGCAGGACTATTAGACATAATCCAGGCAAGCACATAGCCTGGGCTTCAAGGGATCTATCCATAAAGGTTCGAAACCATGCCTGCACAAAGGATAATTTAATTAAAAAGTAATAAAAAAGATCCTTAGCAATTGTTATAATTTCTATAACTGAAGCAGGAAAATAGTGTTAATGCAATGAGGTGTGTCGTGCTGTTATGGCTGTTTAGGAGAAGTGTATAGATAAGCACAGGGTTTCCTGCCCTGCTTTCCTGTGGGCTGCCCACCTGTCCAGATGTGCTTCCCAGCATCCCGTTGACCAGGAGGAGTATTGAGTGACCCATGTGCTTGGCAAGCACCATTTGGTCATGCAAGAAAGGAGAGTAGAGTTTTCATTGTGGTCTGTCCTTCTCCACACTGGTGTGGATGTAAGCTGAGGGGGGAATTTTCTCCTTGAAGCATCCCTAATCTTAAACAAGATGTTGGCCAGCTTTAATGAGAGGGCACTCTAACCAGCAGAAACTTGGGAAGTGCTTGCCACAGCTTCACATGTGGATCAAGTGATAGTCTCCCTATAATCAGCCTCTTAGCAGTGCTGCCCTCCCCCACTGTAAATGGCATGACCTTTTAAAACAGATCTAGACTACCAGATTTGTCAAAGAGATCATAAAATTTCAAAGAAGTCATTTGGGTTTAGTATTACCATTTTCTGATTTTTAGCTCTGTTATCAGAGAGGCTTTCTCTTGAAATTGGGCTTCATCCAAGCTCTTGGCTCTTTAGCATGTTTTTCTTAAGTAATATTGTCAAACAAATCACCACCTCCAGTCTTCAGCTGAATGTAAGAATACCACCACTTATTACACTAAGAAATACATATTAAATTACTGTATGCTTACATGCATCATTGTTTTTATTAAGCACTCAGTTTGTGTTCAGTGCAGCATAAACATTAAATAAGATTATTTTTCCCCTGGTGAGTTTACAGTCTGAAAGAGCTTCATAGGAAGGAGTAGTAAAAACCCATCATTAAAACACTGCCTTTAAATTAATCCCTTTTTGTTTCCCTGTGGTTAATACCCGTTTGCTGTTGATCATGACTGGTGTATCCTGGCATCTCATATAGTGCTTGATGATGTTACAGACCCCAGTTGTCCACTCTACCCCTCTGTGAGAAGTTCTTGTTCAGTGTGAGTGGAAGAAGAGAGCATATGTCTCTGTTTCAGCTGCTGCCACACAAAGCCCAGCAGCATAGCTGAAACCCACCTTTGATGGTACTCCACACTAAGACTTTGGTTGTGCTATCAAAGGACAATTTCCTTCTGCCACCTTGGCCCCCTGTAAGGACAGCTGGAAATACTCATGTCTTTAACAGCTGCAGTAAGATTCTGTGAAGCTCGTGTGTTAAAGCCCCAAGAGAAGAGACTCTGCAAATGGAAACAGGGGCATCCAGTTTTCACTGTTTTCTGATGGGTTTACATACCCAATTCACTTCTGTATCTTCATCGTAGCATCATTTTAGGGTGGAATTCTGTAGCCAATAGAATTTTAAAAAAAAAAGATTGGAGCTTTCCTGAGCGGAGCACATAATATGGCTTGGACCATAAAAAGAACTGATGCTCCCCAAGGGAAGCAGGACTCTTGAACTGAAGGAGTTGGCAGGTTTGAAAGTTTTTAAGTTTATTTGCTTATTTAAAGAGGCACAACATGTCTGCCCTGAAACAATTTCTGTTCCAGTTTCTGCTCTGGATTGCACATACTATTTGTCAGAGAGATTATTTCAGAGACAAATTTTTTCAAGTAGCTACTGAAAGCATGCTGCTTTCTGAAAACAGCTTTTTGCTGAGTAAGCTAGAACCACTGCCTGGAAGTTAAAATCTGAAAAAAAAAAAAAAAACAAAACAAAACCAAAAAATTAGAAAAAACACATGGTGGGTTGTTTTGGTTTTATTGGTGGGTTTTGAGTGTTTTGTTTTGTGGTTTTTTTTAGTAGTGAGGTTGACTATCAGTTAGAACAAACTCCTAAAGAAAAATTCTGTCTCCTGAAACTTTTCAAATCAAAATGTGATCCTGTTTTGGAAGTTGTAGTCAAACTCAAGTTACTGAATTCAGTGTTCAGGTTACTGATTAAAATTGTTGGAACTCTACTGTAGGTGATGTTAGTGTAGATGAATCTAATTATTGGCTCTTTCTGATCTCAATATCTATAGACTGTGTAGTGGAGGGCAAGAGTAGATTATGCTAGTGAGGACTAGACAAGTATGTTGGGTAAATACAGAGTGTGTATTGATTGCTGGGGAAGTGTGGTGGCTTTAGTATTGTCTTTATTGTGGTAAATTGATTTACTGGAGGAGAGGGAGAAGTTAATTCTTCATATCAATCATCCTGTGTTCCAAGGCCCAAAAATTAATGTGAGCCACTTTCTCTGTAAAGGTGTTTTGTGTTTTGTTAATGTAAAGGAATGTTTATTTGGCTATTGTGCTCTGCTTCTTCTTTTTTGCTTTGTGGGGTTTTTTTGGGGGAGTCAGTTTTTCTTTCTTTTTTTTTTAAGTGCTAGAGAGATGAGAGAGCTATTTATGCGCACTTTAATTCCTGATTTTGTGTTATAAGCAGGTTAGGATTTGGCTATGGCAGTGCGGTTCCTGCAGAAGACATCTGTGTGGGTAAAGAAGCACAAGACCACTGTGTTGGCCGTTTCTTGCGTGGGACTGTTTGGCACAAACCTTTCCTATCATGTGTTTCCCGAGCAGACGTTCAAACTGTTGCACGAGTGCTGGTCAGAGGGACAGCCAGCTGAGCTTTCAGAGAGGCTCTGTGGTGTGTTTCAGGATGTCCTTCAAGATACTGATGTGAAGTCTGCTGACTCCTACAGAGCCTTTGCAGCTTCTGGCTTCCACCCTGTGAGTGCTGGAATCCCCTGGCTGCCTGCAGGCTCTTTGGTGGGCATCCCGCCTAACTTTGATAGCACAGCTGAGGATAAAAAAGGAATAGTCAACCATGTTGTTGTGATCAATGGCAAGGAAGTAGACTGGGAGAGCAGCGAAGGTGTTGCTTTGAGGGAAGCTCTCACATTTTCACTCCAAGCTCAGAAGTTTGCCATTGCCAGAGAAGTTGCATATTTGCAGAATGGCAGCCCTTTAAAAAGCGCAGTTGTGGCTCCAGCTTGCTTAGCTGGTACATTTCTCTGTGGGAAAGCGATAAGGGTCCTTCTGGGTGTCTCTCATGGCCCTGTGATACTTCGCAGCCTCTGTAACATCGTCACTGCAGCTGGTGGTCTGCTCTGCTATTTCCTTGCTTGCGACGCTCTGACCTATCACATGGACTGCAAGGCTGACAGAAGGGCAGCCCTGGTTTCCAAAGACTACGCCAGAGGTGGGGTGGAATTTTATGATAAAATCTTGTCCCGCAATAGGGTTCTTCGTGGTCTGATGGGCAAACAAGGGATGAAAATGTATGCCCCGAGTGGTAACCTTTTCCCAAGGCACTGGTTCAGAATAAAGTATACCCCATACACTTACCGGAGAGATTTGATTGTTAATATTTTAAGAGAGCTCCCGGCATAGGATGGGAGTGCTTGAATTTTAAACTTGTGAATTATGTATTTTGGAGTACTGCTGTGCTGCCTCTTTTTTTTTTCCTTCTGTATCTTCATTAGAATTTTGGGGTTTATTTTTGCATATGGTTCGGAAGGAGTTATTGCACATTCCCTGAATAAAGAATTCTCTCTTAAAATATTAAAGAGTTGCTTCAAAAGTGCTCTGTTCTGTGTGCATCTCAAATCATAAGACTGCTGAGGAGAGGAACTGCTCAGACACTGATATGGAAGTTCTGCTGTGCTGCTCTGCCTTCCTGGCAGTTCAGTCTGGAAAATGGTGAGGGGCAAGTCCAATGCAGAGTTTTGGGAGCATAATCATTTAAACTGGGTTGTCTGTATGTGTGTTTGCTCTTCCTCCTATGGAACAACACAAAGATGTTAAAAAAAACTGGGCAGCCTATATTATGCAGCTGCATAAATACCAAGACGCAGTGTTTCTGTTCTGTGTAAGTTCTTGTGCCCTGTAAATTCTTGTGCTGCAAGCATCATTCTTCAGTAGGACACATTAGTTATGCTGCAGCTCATACCAGTGCAGACAGATTAACAGCACCTGCATCATTTGCTTAAGTCTAACTCTGCTCTCTCCAGGACATGGTGACTGCAGTGTGTGTATCTTGAACGTTTCCCAGGAGTGCTAGTATGTAACATGACTGTCATGGGTTGGTTGTTTTCTCACAAGTAAGATAAGCATGTTTATGAGAGGGTTTTCTGCTTGCTTTGGTATAGTTTTTGTTTAATTAAGAAATATGTGTAGATATATGTCACCTCTTATGTCAGAGGCATGGTACAAGACATAAGTCTGGCATTTGGTGCAGAAACTGGTGAGGTCGGTGATGAAGATTTGCCAAAGGAAGTCATTCCCCTGTTTCAGACTAGCTTAAAAAGATTTTGTCTGGCAGAACCAAGCTTTGCCCAGGATTACTAATCTTCTAGAAAGGTCTTTAGTGTATGGGCAGTAAATTTTCCATTATAGCCTCACCTTGAAGCTTTTATGTGATTTTCAAGATAACAGTTCTCAAACTTTGTGGTTCCCTCTCTTCTATGTTTGTGTTGCAGCTGTTCCAATAGCCCTCCCTGGTGACATCAGAGCAGTTTTCCTCTTCTCATCTCTGTTGTCATTCCTACCAGAAACTTCTACTATTTTGTGTCTTCTCAGTCACAGATGTGCTGAATGTCCTCTCTGCCCTGGCTTTGTCCTTTCTTCATCTGCTGCAATAAGAACTGTCATGCCTGTGTTTGCTCAAAGCATTACTGAGTTCTGTTTTCCTTTTGAATCATGAGGTGACCTAAAGTTGATATTCTGGCTGCTGGAGCACTGGTGTTGCTTTACATTTCGTATAAGATATTTGAGTTTCTGATGAAGTAATCTGTGTTATGTTTCTAGACTATCACCTATCACTTGCACTTTGTCTTTGAAGTCACAAGTCATGAGATGCCTCTTAGGTGCTTTTCTGGCTGTAGGGCATAAGGTTATTGTTCTTGTGACCTTTGTGAAAGAGTTTGACAAAATTTCCTGGTCTGTGGAAAAAAAAGAGGCTTTACCTTTCGGCAGGGGTCTTTAAAAGCTTTGGGCTAAATTTTATTTGACTTGTCTTCCACGTAAATCCAATATAAGAGGTCATAGAATTTTATTGGTACAGTGACATCGTGACTCAAGACTGGAATATAACTGCTGGTTTATAAAGCCTGTGAGTTCACTTCATGCTCCTTCAGACAGGTCTGAACTCTATGCAGTGTTCTCAGAGAGAACCTGGCCCACTTGGTTTATGTGGTTTAAGGAGCTGCTAGTACATAAAGAGTTCAGAGAGGAAACTGAGGCCTTCTTGGAGATTTACAACAAGCAGCAGTTTAAACAAAATTAAATTAAATTAATCTAGTTGTGTCTTACTGCTCCTTACTGCTGCTTTTCATCAAGATGCCTGCGGCTACTGCTGTTATTTAACATTCTCACATTGTAAAGCCCCAGTGATGCTAATGGGTTTTGCAGTTGTGCACTTTGCTTGAGTCTTACAGCTGGATTCTCCAAGAAGCTCCACATATCTATAAATGGTGTGTCCCATTTACCCTTCTTTGAACTTGCTGTGGCATATTGGTGTCAGTGAGGAAGGGCTGGCTGGTATTAAGACATATGCCCTTTCTTTCCAAAGAGATTCTTGCCAAGGGCTTACACACCTCCATCTCTGTATAGTCAAGCTCCTGTTCTGTCACCATCTGTGTAATCTGGAAGCATAGTGCCATACTGTCAATATAAGGGAAATGGGAGTTGAAATCACAAATGCTAAGTAAGATTTCCCTGAACTTTGGGAAGGTGCCAGTTGTCCTGGAAAAGATTTTTATCGTGTGTGTTTGTTGCTGGGTTATTATTGCTTGCGAGACCACCCACTGTTTGGCAAGTAAGAAAAGCACAACTCAAATACGTGGCCATGACAATACTTTTGCAAAGCCCTTATTGTATAGCAAATGTTCTTCTGTAAAGGAAATCAAGTATGAGTTCCACTTGCTGGTGATAGAAATGGTCTGGTTTTGAGAGTATGCTAGAAGAAAGCACCCCAGAATGAAAGGTGGAAATGTGCCATGCTAAGAATGGTCTGACATGGAAAAGCAAGTTCATTCAGTGGCCAGAAGAGCCAAAGAGGATCAGTTTGTAAATAGTGTCAGTGAACAGCCTTATATTCTCCCCCAGCTCTGAAGCTGAAACTCTGAGGACTTTGGAAAACTTGTTGTAGTAGTAACTGGCTTGTCTTGAGCTGCTCAGATGAGCCAGACTTCATGAAAATTTTTGTGTAGAAAAGCAACAGAGAATGTTAAGCAAAGGGAATTGCTAGGAAATGTGGATATAAGAAGTCTAAGCCAAAAAACTGCAAAAGTAAAGGTACGGATGAAATAATGAGCTCTCATAAAAATGGGTATTGTCTATAAAAATGGACCTTGCTGTCTGGTAAAGTGATTAAAAGATGAAGAAGTATGAGTAGTAAATGACCAAAATGAGTTGCTAGTTTAAATTTGTATAAAATCTAGCTTAAAGAGAGATTTGCTTTACTGGTTTATTTATGTTATTATCCTGAATATTTTAGATAACTGAAAAGAAAATGATCCTTGTAACTTCTTTTTTTATATAGATCCTATGCTTGCTGCTACATAAAGCTTCAGTGCGTAATGCTGTAAGAGATGAGGGCCACATAGGTGCTTTGCTCAGAATTCCCACTGGAGTACAAGAAATGCATTCCAGGGTCTGGCTGACATGTTTCTTTCTCTATCCTAAAAACTGTGGTTTCTTGTCATGAGGATACCTTCTGCTTGTTTAATGGTCAAAACCATAAAATTGTCATGAAAGAGCAAGACTTGAGAGTAGACAGTTTTCTTGAAGACAAGCAAGCTGTGGAAGTCATCTGATTTACAGCAATTTCCAAATCAGCTACTATGGGTATCTGGCTTCTCTTGCATTTTACAGGAAGCAGGAGCTTCAGAGGAAGCCAGGTGGCATGTGAGCCAAGAATGTCACCCGTAGTATTGCCCAGAGGGGTTCAGCTGAAGTGGTCATTTATAAACCAGCCCTTTTTATTATAGTAGAGCACTGCTTTCACCCCTTTTCACATTAAAGTGGTTTCCAGAAGGTGACAGGTAAGATGGTGAGAGTGCTGACTGCAGAGCCATGGAGCCTTCTGCCCAGCAGGGTAAGCTGCTGGTGTTGGGAGAGGTGATGCTGGGAAAGGAGTCTGCTGCTGTCCATTTGCCCTTGGCCATAGCAGTTGTGAAACAACCACAGTGACAAAGTGTGGCTTGGCTGGGAGTGAATTAAAATGTATGAATCAAATCATCATGACTGAATCACAGGCGGCTTTCACAAAAGGAACAAATGCAGGGAATCCATCCTGGAGGGAGTACTGCTGTATGCAGCCATTGTGGGCATCAAGACAACTGCAGGCATCTCCACTATGTGGAAATGCAGTTCCTGGCAAGCTGCGGACACTGAGACAAGTATGTGGGACATATCCTGCAACTGTTACTGCTTGTGTTCATTAAAAGCTTTGTGTAGCAGCTGTGATTACATTAATACTAAAATTATTAACTTGCAGGCAACCTGCTATCCATGCATCCAGTTCCTCTTTGATTTAATTCATGTCAACTGGAAGTGTATATTATTGAAAGGCAGAATGCATCACTAAGCAGAGGAATGTGATGTAGGAAGACATAATTAAGATCTCAGAATAAGGAGAACACCTTCAGGAAGAGAGAAGTTTAGTTGTTATCAAAACCAGACTTAAGAACAGAAGACCAATGTAACTATTCTCTAGGAATTGGTATGTTATTAAATCTGAACAAGCTGAAAAATGGCTTATTGATGTTTTGCTGGGCATCTTTTTCACTGAGAATATATTGGTTTGTTAAGCTGAAGTGAGTATATTCAAGCTGCTCCAACTGCCAAATCCATAAAGTGCAGAAAATTACTGAAATTTGGCTAGAAACCAGTCTGTCTTTCCCATCTGGAAAAGTACAAGCCAAACTCTTAAACTTCATAGCCAGAAATGATCACTGAAATGTCTCTACAGTAGGGAGTTTTCACTCTCCTCAGTCAGACCAAGTTTGTCAAAATCTATCCTGGTCTTGAATCTTTAGAGAAAGAGTGCTCTTAAAAACTCAGTTTGTGTCCAAAAATGCTCTTTAGAAAACACAGCCAGCATAGGTGTATGGGTTTTTTGCACAGCTCCGGGGGGGGGGGGGGGGGGGGGGGGGGGGGGGGGGGGGGGGGGGGGGGGGGGGGGGGGGGGGGGGGGGGGGGG
>JAWWLV010000183.1:12714878-12726039 GCA_035041135.1 Platyrinchus mystaceus | reverse complement strand
AACCCCCCCCCCCCCCCCCAGTTTTTCTGTACTTAGTGCATGAAGCATTTGTGGTGCTCTGTGCTCATGCTGTGACCTCTGCCTAATAGTGTAATAATAAGCTCCTTGTATATGGCAGTGATAAAGTATATCTGGCCTAAGTTAAAAAAAAAAAATAATTGTCCCCCAAATCATGCTTACTAGAGAACTTTGTTTTTTTTCTCCATGACTGAACTTCCATCATCTGGAAAGTTGGTCCCTGGTTACTCAAAATCAGTAGCTGTTTTGGTCTGCAAGAGCATTACTGTGTTAATGTAGTGAGGGTGGTAACAGCTTCTTTCAGTGTAACTGAGTAACAGGTGAAGCCGTGTCCTCCTTCCTGTGTGGCAAATCTACTTCTGTAGATGTCTGGCAAAACAGCAGAGCTTTTTAGGATGACTAATAGTATTTAGAAAACACAAGACAGTGTGATGCCCATCCCAGGTTCACAGTTCCAACAGTTCTTGCAGAGGGAACATGAAGATATGCAGTATCCAAACAACTTTTATCCAGTAACAGTTTAGCGTTTAGTGCAGACCTGCTGACCTCTGGTAGCTTTGTTTCTATCATTTGCTGAATTCCCAGTGGGAATGTTGTTGTATCTTCATTCTCTGTTCCTTTTCATTTCCCTTTGCTCTGCTACTCTAATTGCCTCTACTTGCTGACTCATCTTGCAAACTGCTTCAGCTCGCTCAAACAAGATTTGCGAACTTTAAGTGCTCACTTGCTGCTTGCACTTTCATTTGCACTACCTACTTACTCCTACAGTACTTACTAGCCAAAGACCACAGCAGCTTGAACTTCTCCTTTGTTTTTGCTACATGTAGTCTACATGTTTTTGCAGTAAAAAATGCTTTTGACTAGATGAAAAACAGGCATTGTGGTTAAAAACCTTCTTGTTTTGCCACAAGAAAAGAATTTAATGTCACTTTTGAATTTTCCAATTAGCATTACTTTTTGAAAGAGGTATTTCTTATTTGCTAAGACATACAGTTCACTTTTGATCTTAATTTGCCTCCGCCACTTTTAGGATGATGCTATTACCTTTAAGCCCTTAGAAACTTTGTTTCCTGTTCCTGAAAATTGCATGGAATTTCATATACTTCTGGCTAGGTGATGTATTGAGAGTTGAGAAATATTTACTAATGTAGTGCTATTAGCTGCTTGTACTGATGTTGACTTAGCTCAGGCACATCCTTGTGCTGGCTTTGAGAACTGTGGCTTCTTAAGTTGCTTATATTGCAGTTCCACTCAGGAGTTTATAGACAGGTTTTAATCACCTGCCACTGAGCAGAAGCAGAAAGGTCTGTTGGGTATTGTCAGATGAAAAGAACACTTGCTGGCTTTTGACAAAATATTTTGAATGACTCTTGCAAGGCTGAAGGGTTTGGAATGAGGAAGAAAAGTGTAGACAAAACCAAGGAAAATTATTCCGAATTTTCTAGGTCTTGATGTTGTTACAGAGCTGTATACTGCACAAGAATTTCAATAGACTTCTGTAACCATTTGCATCTGATTTCTGGGTTAACTAATTAACAGTGCTAAGCTTTGCACTCCTGGCAGTAGCACAGACATTTACCTGCTCTCACATACTGTCTTCGTGAGCGTGTCTACCACAGTAAAACTCCATCTGCTCAGTGTATCCTCAATTAGCCACCTTTTCCATCAATTCCCAGTTCCACATTCCAGGTGCTCCAGGTAACACACACACCTCAGACAAAAGCTTCTGCTTCAGTCCCCTTACCCAGACCAATTTCTCTTCAGTGCTCCTTTGCCCTGGAGGCAGCTACTGCACTGCCACTGCAGATTTCAGGGGAGTAGCCCCCGATTTTAAGGAGTTGAGAACTGAATGTGATGGTTCCTTCTCCAACTTTAACTGAGCAACATGTGGCTATTCAATACCATGCTGGCTCTATCTGGCATGTTGATCCAAAAAGTCCATGCTTCTACTTATTTCCAGACAGAGAAAATGGAATTTTGCAGAGCTCTGTTACAACAAATATAACTGTCAGTATTGTGATTGGCTAAGACTGAAGCCATAATTTGTGATATAAAAATTAGAAGTGGAATTTTAAGAAGTGAAAACTAGTAAATTACACCACTGTAACTATTAAGAGATTTAACATCTGTGGAAATAAAGATAAAACTATAACTACTTTAAAGCTATATTGATTCTTAAATGAATTACCGTACAATGAAACACTGGATCTGTTTCTCAGGGGAGATGGAAAATTAAGATCAAGCCATGTTGCAAATGATGCTAGTTTTGAAAAAAAAAAAACCTTTTTTTTTTTTTCTCCTTCATTTTCTAACTAGACTGGAGGCATCTATATAAATATTTCAGAAAACAGAGCAGAGGAAGAATTACTCTGTAGAAAGTTTTCCTTGTAAGATCTTTTCTCAGATGGGATGAGTTTCACTGCCTTGGTGACTGTGTTTTAAAAGCATGTTATATAATTCTCTGTAGATACCCATAGACAGATGTATTTATGGTTTTTGGAAACTTCATGTAATTTAGGCATAAAACTTGAAGTGTGTTTTATAGTTCCTCATTAATAATAGTTGAGAATTATGTTCATCTAAGGCAGCACACATAAATTCTTAATGTTCAGACATTCATTATATGCCTGTGATGGTTAGAAGTTGCCATAGGAAAATAAAAGGCAGTGATCCCAAAGGTTATTTTTTTATATATTCTTTTAAGCAATTTGGAAAATTGTGTTCATCCCCTAACAGTTATTTCCCTTCGGCTTCTGCATTCTTCCACTTCATCTAAAGATATCATCGTGAATATTGAAAAAGTCAAATCAGGAACAAAGACAAACTTTTTATTGATGAAGTTTTCATCAAGTATGTCAGCATTTTATGAAAAGAAATGCTGAATCCATAATTTTATGGAAGTTATAAATCTAGGCAGTTTTTTCTATCACAATTTAGAGATCTCAATAGTGTTTCCTTGTATCATATTTGAAGACAGCTATGGCATAGTTGCAGGTGGCTAGATGGAAGCTTCTTATGTGTATGTTGACTTTATACTCATGAAGTAGGTGAAAAGGCAAAAATTTTTTCTTACTTTTCTGTCCAGAACATAATTTGTGTTGCAAATTATACTCATGCTTTAGCAATTCTAAAGTGAACTGTAAAAACATTTCTTTCCTTTTTTTTGCTAACTTTCCAGTAGCAGAACTGGATATGCAGAGCCATGAAAATGCAACAGTTTCAGTCTAAGAATAGAATAAGAATGAGAGTAATTGGGATTTTCTACATATTAGGGATTTTCTTTCAGTTAGTATTAAAGAAAAAGTCTGTGCTGCAACCTCACAATAGATGGATCAGAAAAGGTCCACTACATTCTAGAGTCACGTGGTGACCAGATTTTTTTGTCTGCTTATGCAGTGAGCAGAAAGAAACAAACCAAATGTGGTGCCATATTCTGAACAAGCAGTTCAGGTGGCACACACACTTACAGTTTCCTTGATCCAGATAACCAAATTGCTTGCATTTTGTGAGAAGTGCTATGTGGAAATAACAAAGGTAAGTTTTCCTGTAGCACTGATTTCCCACATTATGCCATGGCTGTCTCTGAAGTTTCTTTCATTCTGAGACTGGAAACAGATTTGATGCAGCTTTGAACTCTGCAAAATACTCTGTGTGTGTGTGTTGCAGGATCACGCATGTCCAAACTTTTTCTCCTTTCACTGAACATTTTCTTTGACCTTGGACTTTCAAATCTGATGTCTGGTGTGAAATATTTGTTGCTTAGCTGGCATCCTATGGCTGTTGGGTGCATGTTTGCTTCAGCTGAAACTGTATGAAAGCCTCTGGAAAAAAACCCCAGATCTACAGCATTCTATTTTTGTTTCATGGTGTTGCTCTGGTTTTAATCTTACAGATTTTCTACTGAGTTTTGCTTTGAATGGTATAAATAGAGCCAATATGGATGGCCAAATCCAATAGAGGTGCTTGCCTAAAACCATCAGGAGGCATGATTGGTGTTGTGATACAAATTAGCAGTTACAAAATATGCATCACCCGAGCCCATCACCTCTGGCTACTCGGCAGGCAAAATTCAGCAAGGGTCTGGAAGTGACCCAGTCGTGCTGCTCAGTGCAGACCGGTGATGAATCCTGCTCAGCCATGTCGTCACCACTGCTGGATCTGTGGAGGGGATCAGACTCTTTGTGAACTCTGAGACACCCGATCAAAGCCGTCACCACTGGGATCTGGGATGTCCTTTTAACATATGGCTGGAGGAGGTGACACTGCGCCCACTGTGTTGTGTAACGTCCTCGCGTGCGTGTTGAGGATATAGACCTGTGCTAAATCGTCTCTTCAGGCTTATGATTTGTAGATTTAAACTATAATCTCCTCGAGATTATATGAAGGAGGGTGTTGCAGGCACAAATGGATGAAGGGGATCCCTGTGCTTGTACACTGTGTCATGGTGAAGGAGGAAATGTTGGAATTGTGGCTCTGGAAGAGGAAGAAGCAAAGGGAGTATTCTGGTAGGTTAAACAGGATGGAGACTGGGCTGCTTGTCTCATGCAATCCAAGGAACATCATATAATCAATATAGCTAATGTGGAAAGTGTTTAATTCCTTGGGAAATAAAATACTGACATAAAGTAATCCCACAAGGTGAATGACCCAACCACAAAGAACTAATGAGGTTATCCTTGGACAAATTATTTTCAGCAGTGTCCCCTCTGCCTCCTTTCCAAGTCTTATTTTGCCTTTAGTTTTCTTTTAATGTTGGCTTCCTAGAAAAGAAAATAAAAAACAAAAAACAAACAACCAACCCCTCCAAAAAAACCAAAAACAACTTCATTGCTACTAAAATAGGTTAAGGAGAGCAAAAAGACTGCTAAATTTTTTCATTATGATCCAAAAAACACCTTTCTGTAGTAAGGTTTCTGTAGAGTGTGGCACAAAAGTATCACCTCATGTCTTTTACAATTTTTCATCTTTACAACAGTATTTGTTAGCACTTTGTAATTTCCTTTAAGTTAGTCTCTATCCAGGCTATCAAAGAGCATGCAATATAAATTTCTTATTGCACAAATAGGTTCCAAGAAAAGCAATGTGTAAAATACAGATCATGCAGTTGTAGCTGTTTTATTTGCTGTCATTTAGTGTGCATCCATCACCCTGTCATAAACTCATCATGTGCTCTGTACCTCATCTATTAAAAGTTCCCCCTCCCCCCTGGCCCATACTTGGTGGATGGGTTCACAGGCTGTCAGCTACGAAACAGTGATTCCCTAATCTAAAAATTAGTCTGCTCTGTTTAGTGTCCCTTTAAATAATTTAAGTAAAATCACAAATTCAGGAGTTTTTCCCTGCCCCCTTTCTGATGATAATAAATAACACTGTGGAGCAAAGAGCGCAGTGATCTGCCAGGCAGAGAACAGCCAAGGTAAGCTTCTGTGTGTCAGATGTGAACTCTGTGTACCTCTTGGCAGGCAGTCACTCACACGAGCACTGGCAGCAAATCACTGAGCATATGTGCTTGAGTAACTTCTGCCCAGTGGGGATAACGCTTGACATCCTCTCTGAAAGATAACTTTTTTCAGGAATTCAGCAAAACCCAAAGACTTTGAGGATGTGACTGCTTTTCCTGGAACTAGCAGGCTGACTTGAGTTGCGGGCTGAGATTCTTTGCTTCACCTAACATTACGTCTGCCATGCATAATACTGGATATTTAAGTGCCAAGGCCACACTGTAAGGAAAACTAGTGTTTAGCTGGAGGCCTTGATTAATGAGAGTCAAACAAAGGGGAGGGGAGACTGACCCAAGGTTGCTGTCATCTATTAATAAGACCAGAATGAAATCTCCATGCTGTGGCCACTATGAATTATTTAGTGACCACAGATGGACAGATGCCATTTGAGACAACAGGATTTGGCCAGAACCTGCCATCAGAGCTCTGGCTTTGTCCAAAGCCTGGTGTAAGGCATGCACAGCAGGTCTCTTGCCAACTGAGCCCCTTTCTTTTGCCTGGTGAGCTTTGGCCCTTTAGCAGCATCTTGGTCCCTCGGAAAGAACTGAGAGTCCCTCCCCTAAGAAGCTCAATCTTTATTTGTGCCAAGTTTACCACTCAACAAATAGCATCAGACAGCTGACTGTAGTTCCAAGGTTTCTACCATGTTCTGTCCCTATCTGAGGGGAAAAGTGCTCTTAATTTGTGCCAAATGGCATCCATTCCTAGAGAATCCTCCTTGAGCTAAGGAATAGCTCCTTCACAGCATCCCCTCCATACTACACAGCTCACACCAGGAGCTGACAGAGACCAGAGGACAAGGAGCCAGCTACAACAGCTCTACACTGTTGGAGGAATAGCACTGGGATCCTTCTGGTATAGGAAGAGGAGTGTATGATGGGGCAGACTGAGATGAAAAACATGGTTCAAACCAAGACTAAAATTTGTATTTGGTCAATAATGGAAAAAAATGATCAGCACAGCATTGCTATTGCTCTGTGCTGTCTGTTGGCCAAGCAAATGGTACTGTAGGCTTGATGTGTATGTTATTTTCAGGCAGCTTTCAGGCTGTGTTTACTCTGCATCATTTTGAAAAAAACAGGATTTTAACCACTTGCCATAGAAATTAGCTATAGCACAGGAGATCTCAGTGTTTTATGGTTTTGGTGAGAAGGACATGAGAAAGAGTCATGCTTAGGTTGACCCAAAGCCTTTATCCAGACTGTGAGTGGGTGCATCTGCAGCCTCTGGAGAGCAGAGCGTGCTGATTTCCCTGGCTGAGCTCCGTGTGGGCTGGCAGAAAACCCCTGTCCCTGTACTTGAGGAAGGACAAAAACAGAACATGTGCAAAGCATAGGATCAGAGTCGAATATGCAGCCGCAAGATGGGGTTTTGAAATTGAGATGGAAAGTCACTGTTATGACATTTTGTCCTCAGTTAAAATCACTAGAGTTTGAACTTTGAATCCTCTGTTGCTTTGGTTGTGCGGTTTGTTTGATTTGGGTTGGGTTTTTGATAGAGTTCGGAAGAAAAACTGCACATTTGCAGTGATCATCTGTAACAACCAGTTGGCATCAACATTGTGGCGCTCCTGAACCAGCAAGACTGGACTCTGACTCAAACAGTTTTACAATATAAAATTCAATCCAGCTGGCTTAAAAGTCTTCTTCACCTCAAGTACTAATTATTCTCCTTCTACCCTCTATGTGTAGAGACAGAAGAAATGTCCTGATTATAATTTCTATGGATGCAGTCCAGGGAATTTGGTGGGCACAGTATGCCTCAGACTTTTCAGTGTCTAACGAGAGCTGCCTGTTAGCTTTTCTCATTGCTGTTGAATGAGTGTAGAGGTCCCAGGAGGAGGCTTGAACTGTCAGAGAAAACAAATAGGGTGTAATCTGAAAAGTTTAAAAACTACCATTGAAACAGATTTCTGACACTGCTGAAGGTATTGTTTGCATAAGTTAAAGCTGTTGGTAGCTTCTCTGCCCTTTCAGTATCACTTTGGATGATTCTCACCTGGATGCTACTATTTTTACTCTAAATAGGCAGAGTCTCTCCTGGTAGTCTCAGCTGAAGATGTTATTTGTCTTCCTGGGCTCAAATGCTGTGGAGTGGCCATTAAGAATCATCTAGTGTTGCCATAGGAGAGTCTGTTTTAATGATAACAAAGTGATTAGGGCATAAGCCCCTGTCATTGTCATGGATAGAATAATGGAGGTTGTCTATATGAAGGGAGCCAGGCTGACTGGTTTTGTCAGGTGTAATTTTCACTGAAGTTACACAAGAGATGATAAATATTTTACCAGAACTCCTTTTGAACCACATCTTTAGTGGAGACCTTTTATGAGAGGATCCTCAGGAACATATTTAGAATGAGATTTCCTTCCACCTGCACTTTCCTTGTTGGCTCTCTTCTCTCTCAGCCGATCTTAGAGTTCAGAGGCTGAAATTTTAATTCTGTTAGTAATTCTTGACTTGAAGTTTTGTAAGATTTCATTTTCTTTCTTCATTTGAGTGGAGGTGGAGTGGGAAGGGAGGCATACTAATGGAGGTAGTTACAGGACAGCTGCCCATGCATTTTGGGGATTGTCCATCAACAGCGATTACCCATTGTGGGACCTCTCAGTCTCACCATCAGGATGATGAGAAACTGGGAGGGTCCAGCAGGAGCTACCGAGGTTATCAGTGACAGAGAACTCAAGACCTGTGATGAGAGGTAGAAGGAGCTGGGTTTAAGTAGTCAGGAGAAGGAAAGGCTTGTACATAAGGTGTGACTGGGAGCCAAATGAAAGCTGTGGGATCTGAGGTTTGGTTCCACTTGGGACAGTCATGTCAGGCTAAGACTAACTTGTGACAAAATTCAGATCAGATACAAATGCAATCCTGTAAGTTTTTGTAAACCTTTTGTAAACTCTTTGTATTCACCTTTTGTGGGTGAATACCTCCTTTCAATTCTGCAGTGTGATTTAATGCACATCTTCATGGGGATTTTCATCAGCAGACCCACTCTCTCGTTTTGTCAAATTCTATGGAGGGGTCTTTTTATGGTCAACTACCTTTTCCTGTTTACAAAATGCTTTCACTACTCTCTCATTACTTATTTGTTAATAAATTTAGTAAATCAGATTGATTTTTACATAGGAGTATTTTCCAATCAACCTTATGTGACATAGAAAAATTACCAAATATTTCTATTTTTTATTTTCTGTCTCTGAGCCAGCTTCTCATTTACTGACATCCCTTGACCACTTATTCTTCAAAAGCACCTTTTTGCTAGGAGAATATCAATTTCCATTAAAATGATAATATTGGTTTTCTCATCACTGTTTGCTAATTCAAGGAATCACAGAAGAGGCAAAAACCATCACTTTCTGTAGAGAAGCCTTATTGTGTAACCCCAGCCATGAGCACTAGGTTTCTGAGATCTTTAGGTGATTAAAATTAGCGTGGTTGCACTATTTGTGGTGGAATAATGTTGATACGTGAGAACATCCATTTTTATTGGCACTGACTCCTATAAATGGACAGGAGTTAGCAAAGTGGTAAGACAGGCATAAATGGGGACAAGTGATTCTGGTGCATTGTAAAATAGAACGTACCTATTCTTTTCTAAAAATTTTCTTCTATGGACATAAATTTAACATTTTCTGTTTCTTGTTGATTCTGTGAGAACAGCATCTTCATATTCCCAAAATTATTTAATTATTCAGTATTTGAGAACTCTGTTATAAACAAAAGTGATATGGTAGGAGTGAAATCACAACATGTGATGCCACAAGTCATGTAAACTTAGTTATGAAAAGGAAGACTTAGTTGAAAAGAATGTAATATCCACTCCTTTATTTTACACACTTACTTTGTGTCCGTAGGACATAAATCACCCGTACTATTTATTTTCCAGTAAAATGCTGAAATTACAACAATATTTCCACATATGTGTATGTTAAAAGCAAGTTGTGATTTTTAGTTATGGAACAGAAATTCCTCTCATCTAAATTGCAACAGCTCCTCTAAAATCTGCAGAGTCATATGAATTTATCCCACCATAATTCTGGACTAGTCTATTTTAAATAGAACCCCAAATGGTAGTCAGTTTGATTGTCCTGAAAGCTAAGCTAATCTAGAAAGAAAGGTCTATAGGCTGACAAGGAAAAAATAATGAATATTTTATACATCTCTTCCTGTTCCTTGAATTTGGTCTGTTATTACATAAGGCGCCTGGCAGATTTATATTCAATACAGGAACCCTTCCAGTAGATGTCCTTTTGCCTTTTCAGAGCAGTGCAGCAGTGGCTGTCACACCAGCATAGCAGGGGAGCATTTGCCACATCCTGGCCATGGCTCCTACTCAGATTTTCAGAGTTTGTGCCAGCCTGACATGGGCTGGGGAGAGTAGGAATCACCAATATAGTCCCCTTGACCTCAGAGCATAATGTTTTTTTGTTCACCACCAGCCTAAAGATCCTGTATTTGGTCTGTTTGTTTGGTGACTGGCATTAACAAAAATAAATGTTACAGGGAAAAGCATTTTGCCCAGTTAAGTATTCATCACCAAACTGGTTACCGCCATCCAAATTTCAAAGTATCTCACCTAACCTCATTCCTATTTGGGAATGTTTCTCTGACATCTATTCAGTTTATTTAATCTTTCTTGTATCACAGTGGACCATGAGCATGGTACAGTTTCATAGGCAGACAGAATCCACATTATGTAAGTGTTATTCAGAGTCACCTTAACAAGAAATAGAATGGTTGCACTGGAAAAGGGTTGTTAGCTTGAGAGCTCAGAGACAGAAGGGTTTTGCTGCAGAACAGTAAGAGAGCTTGAGACTGTCTAAAACTATAATGTTTTAATGTGCTAAATCACTGTTCCCTAAACTCACAGTCTTTTTATATTATGGTAAGCTTGTCTTAACTTGCAGATGTAGGCTGGTAAAGAGTGTATTATATTTAGTAAACAGAAAAAAAAAATTAAACCTTCCCTGTAGAATTGTTTCCACTACAGTACTTAAACTTTCTGGAAAAATGCAAGATGGCATAAACTGTCAAGCACCAAGACACAGCAAATTTAGTAAAGCTTTTTCCTGAGGATGAACATTCAAGGACATTCCAGCCTTTCTGCTTCAATTCTGAAAAAGATGCAGACAAAGTAAATATTAGGTTTGTGCTCATTTCTTTTTTTTGCACATCAGGTATCAAAGCTCTTGCCAGTTTTTATTTTGGCGAGCCCAATTACCAGGTTTGCTTGCCAAGGCTGTAGAGAAACATCCTTTGTTGGCAAGATGGACTAGATGACCTAATGTTCATAGTTGCTCCTTTCTGCAGCTTCTTTACTTCTGCTAAAGACTGCAGCAGTGTTGTTTCAACTTACTGAAATCCTGTTGTTGCTATTATTTCTTGACTACTGAAATTAAAGCTACTTGCCCATAACAGAAATAAAGTGTGTTGTATTGAAAGATATGAGCATTTAACAAAGCTCTACTACAGGGTTTGGGTGTCTGTGGGCCACATTTTCAAAGGTATTAAACATCTAGTGAAACGTGAAGGGACTGAGAAGCTAAGTGATAGTTTGCTCTCTGAACGCATTCTCTTGGTAATGACAGTTTCTCTGCTGAGCAAAAGGGCTTGGAAGGACAGATTTTCACCTATTTTACTAGGCG
>JAWWLV010000183.1:12603809-12692645 GCA_035041135.1 Platyrinchus mystaceus | reverse complement strand
CCGCGGCGGGGGGGGGGGCCGCGCGGGGCGGCAGCGGCGCGAGCGCGCAGCCCCCGCGCCTCTTCCCTCCGCGCGCCCCGCTCCACCGGGAAGCAGGACCTGGATGGTACATGAAGGTAACGGCGGCCCCGCCGCGCTCGGGGCTCCGCGCGGGAGGGAGCGGGGGGAGCCGCGAGCCGCGTCTCTTGTGCTGTGCCCCCCCCTCGCCCTCTCCCGCCCCGCAACTTCGCGCTCAGGTCGCCGCGGGCGGAGAGCGGCTCTGCCGGGAGCCCTCTCGGTGGAGGGGGGGGAGTGTGTGTGTGTGTGTGGTGTTCCCGTCGGTTTCCCCCTCCGAAAAAAAACCAGGAGAGCCGGCTCCCCTCTGGCGAAGGGGTTGTGGGGGTTGTGTGGTGCTCGGAGGTGGGGGGTGGGGGCTCGTAAACAGCCTCGGGGGGATCGAGCTGCGGGGGCAGGTCGGGGTCTCTCGAATGCGGTGGGCTCTGCCCAGCGCATGAAACGGGTTTTTATTTTAATGTGTTTAATACAAAACTTTGCGATCCTGTGCTTTCTAGGCACATGTGCGCGTTGCCCTGGTTATGGGCAGGGAAAATAGGTTTGAGTGCTGTCGTTGCATTCCTCTGGTACATTTTTAGTGTCTCCCTCGAGCAGAAGGCTTGTATAATCGCTGTGTCTATATGCGACAGAGGCTTTCGGTGTACCTGGTGATGGGTTAACTCGTGCATGCTGTTGCAGCACGGCTGGGAGAGGAATAACGTCTTTTCCCTTTCAAAAACCTCTAAGAGCTAGTTGCTAAAACTAGATAGCTGCCAGTGTACGTGAAATGTTCCCACCTCTGGTCTATTCAAAGAATATACGTCGCTCAGATGTAAAATACACGTGAATGAACTTTGTGCTGCCACTTACACCCTTCCAGGACGTCACTGTGGCCAAGCTGTTACAATTTTTTTACCTGTGAGACAGAAAATATTTATGTGATTTGTGTATTACAGAAGTGCTAATGGATCTCAGCTGAAGAATAATTGTTAGACTGCAGTGTGCATATACATTTGCTCACCCACGGGGCATTTCTCTTGCCCTGAGCTAAACTCTGTGTTGAATGGTAAGGGGGTTTTGTGAGTGCACGTTTGCCTGCTTGTTTTGGCACATAACTACCCTGTAATGCTGGGAGCCAGCGGCATGTTCACATGTATGCAGACGTTTATGAGCTCGTCACGTTGTGAGTGTGCGTTGCAGGAACACGGGAATGAGTTGGATTAGAATTGGTAAAACCATTTTTTTTTATTGGGTATGTATATTTTAGGAAAGTTTTCCAGTTCAGTGCCTAAACATAATATATTCAGTATTGTAATCTTATGGATGCTGTTTTCTTGACAAAGGATTTCTTGCTTCACTGACCTAAAAAGTTGTTTTTACATATTGACATGACTCTGGCTTGCACCATGTTGATAAAATATGATTCTGGGTGATAAGCTTACAAAACCTGCACGTGTGGCAATGTTTCCCAGGCAGGTTTATGCTTTATAAAGTCAGAAATGTTTCTGTTAGTCGGATTTTTTTGGTATAATTTTGTTGTCATTCCAGTTTCTGTGTGTTTTCAGATTGTGTGTTTTTAGCTGTAGTTTTTTAAAGTCAGATTAAACATTGAAATACAAATATATTTTCCTTGCAAGCAGAAATGTATTAATATTTTACCTTTTGGTATGTTTTCCTTATGTTTGCAGTTAAGTTTGTTTGGAATCAGGTATACCTACTTAGAGTTCAGTTTGATGGTTACTTCTTTTTCAGCAAAATTTTCCTTGAAATGTATAGTTTGTTGTCATGCTTTACAATTCTGTTGTCCTGCTATTGTCTGATTTAGGTTGTACACAGCAGTATTGATTGGACACACTTGCTAAAAATACTTTCAGGGTTGGGTACACTTACACTGTAGCAGCACAAAAGTTCAGCCTGTACTGTTTTCCTGTGATTAGAATTAATTTATTATTAGCAGCTATATTTGTAAAACATAAATAAACCCCAAATCCTGTAATCTTGGATGTAATGCTACTGGCTCTGTGGAGTGCATGAGCTCTCTGTTAATGAGCAGAGTTCATGTAGTACTATTTACCATTAGCATATTTGGAATATATGGTAGGTTAATATCCAGGGTGTATCATTTTGGCTCAGATCCTGCAGTGACCCCTGTTTGGGCAGGGGATCCACCTACACAAAACTGGCTGCAGTAACTGGAGCTCAGATATTCATTCTGGCTCTGTAGGCACCGATGTTTATAATGGGCATTTGCTGTGTGTGTGTTTGGTTGTGTTTGTGTGTCACAGAGGCTTCTGAGCATGCAAAGAGCTCCAGGGTTGGTGCCCAGAGTAGCAGCCTAATACAGCAGTGTGTGACATAATTACTTTGTGACAAAGGGGTTTTTTAAAAATTGCTTTACATTGTAACAGTGCTGCTGAAAGGTCCTGATCAGCACTCGGGGTTGCATTTCACTCGGGTTATTATTTATAGTGGGTTATTTTATGAATATTTTGTTGATTGCACATGGGAGTTTTGTGCATTGATTTATGCTCACATGTAGAAAGTGGAATGAACACTAACTGTGTTCTGGAGAACTGAGTTGAAGTTACAAGTTGAATACACTGGAAGGGAGGATACTCAGAGTGGTTCACCCTTAAGCTCACTTATACTTGGGAAACCAAGCTTGCTTTTGACAGTTTAGACTTTGGATGTAGTAAATGGGTTGAGTAAATGTCTTCTGAAAATTATGGTGGATTAAATATTTGGTTTTAACTTTTCAGCTGATCAGAACTTTAATTAAAACAAATAGTAGGTATGTCCATGATTTTTGTTGTTGGAGTCATTGGTAGATTATTTTTCTTAAATTGATGAGTAGCCCATTTCTGTGGTCTGTCTTCTTGGTTCTTCATCCTACCATTCTGCCTTGTCCCTCTGTCCCTTCCCCCCCCTCCCCCCCCTTCTGTCTGGGTTTAAATTCAGTACAAGATCACATGAATCCCATGCCTTCACATCCTGTTTCTGTGTCACCTCACTTCCATTCTCACCAGTTATAAAAATGGTCAAACAAGAGAATCTTTCAGCAGATGGTTGACTGCTTTTTTTTAAAATGTTTTTTAAATACCACACTTTCACTCTGGTGCTGTCACTTTTCATAAAATGGCCAGACAGAATTCTCATGGGTTTTATTGTACTCTAGCCTAAACAACTGTAAAACTGTCTTGTGTCTGTGTATAATATGGAATTGTTTGTGGTGGAGAGAAGGAACTATGAAGGTGGAAAAGAAAAGAGAGGGGAGAATGGCCTGAGCAGGAGACAAAACCCGAAGAGCTCAACAGTGGCCTGGTAATACAACAGCAGGTCTTTGCTGTCTGAGCCAGCTGTTCATATATGCTTGTTTGGGAACAGAGGCTGGTTTTCCTTGAGGATTTGAAATCCACTGAAGAAGCACAAAAATAATTTTCTATAGGCTTTTGAAAACCTTTAATTTCTAAAATTTTGCTAAGTTTTTTCTGGTATGTCATGAATTATATATGCAGGTACATATTTAAAATCCCCATCCTTATTTTGGAGAATTTCAGAATCATTAGAAAACTGTTCCTCTTTGTCACTTGCAGAATAAGTTTACAGCAGTTAATGTGTTCACAGAAGTTTTATTGATGTGTTGACATAACAGAGTTAGATGCACAGATATAAGTTGCAAGAATATGGTGGTACAGCATCCCAAAGTGTGCTGTGTCCACACAGTGTGCTGGTGAGTGTCACAGACTGTTGCAGCTGATAGTCATGCAGTTTCTCAGGTAGATCAGACAAGCATAACTAGGTGAATTCCTGTTTTAAGTGTGAGAATTGAACCATCTTCTCTTCTCTCAGCTTATGCACCTTCAAAAACCGACTTGGTAGGGTGATGCAATGAGACCTCTCTTGGCAGCTTGTTTGTCTCCCACTGCAATTACTTCTTGGACATGGTTAAGGCAGCTGTGGGATGAGAACTGCAGTTCCATTTGTGTGGTTCATGAGACACTGCCATCTCTACAGTTACATGAGGAAGGGGGAAATGGCCAATATCCTTTTGAAAATAAACAGTCTTTTAATTATGAGTACTTATGGTTTGTAATGAAGAATGCTCTGGGAAATACTTTCACTGATTGGGCAGTGAAGTGAACTCTTCATTGCCGCTTAAGAGTTTTCAGGCCGTCCCTAAGGTTGCAGAGGAAGAAATTGATAATCCACTTCCTATGGCATGTGCATTCTTACATTGCCTTTCTGGCTATTTCTTATCTTTTTTCAGGGTAACTAGATTAGAGAATAATGACTGAATTATTCTGCATGACTAAAATCCCAAATCTTCAAATGAAAATCGAATGTAGTGCTGCTAAAGATTAACATTTTCATACTTGGATTTTTTTTTTTAATTAGAATGGTGTAGATTAGATTGAAGGAGGATATATTCAGTTCTATTAACCTGGATTTTAGATTTTAAATTAAAAAAAACTAAAAAAAGGTGAAAACCTTGTACAAACTGGTGATTTTTTTTTTTTTTTTAGGTTGATGTTCTAGTTTGGAGGCCTTAGTTCCATGTAATTTTGCTATTTTGTTTGATAGTTTTCATAAACTAATTGAAAAAAATAATTTAAATGTAAGCTCTTTTTTGGTGTTTGCTAGAAGTAACAATTTAAATTGATTTGTTTTTGTGCTGTTAACTGTGCCTGGGTTAAACAAATGATCCTCATTTTGTCTCTAAAAGGATACTAACTTTTAAGACAGTTGAGTGCACTTTAGCTTTTCCGGGGTCGTTTGGCCAGTTTGTTGCATTTGTGTACCAACGTCTCTCTGACGTACAAAAAAAATCATAGAAAAGAAAAAACCAAATCCAAAACACCAACCAAACCTCCAAACAATGTTTTCTGTTCATTGCAAAAGACAGAAATGAGAAAGAAATTAGATCAATACTGCTCTGAAACTTAAGAGTCTATTGACTGCAATGAAAGTTACAAAAAGATGTTTTCTTAGGTGAGAAAACTATTCCTAGGTAAGTCTTATAATTTCATTTTTTTATGGCATCAGTCAGATTTAAAACTAGAAATTGAAACTCTGTCTGCATCAGATCACTCTCCATGTAAACCAGAGCAGCAGCTGGTGAAAGAGCCTGCTGTGGCTCCTTTGTCTTGAGATGTGCTGTCATACTTTGTCCTGGAGGAAGGTTAACAAGCGAGATTCCTGTGTTTTCTCAGAGGAAGGTGGTATTTGCAAGAGTCAAGCAAGTCCATTTGATACACTGCAAAGCTGTGTTTTTAAAAGAAGAGATTCAAGTGTGACATACCAGAGCTTGTGCTCCCTCTCATGTGCCAATGGAGTGGCAGTGCTGAAGTAACTTCATTGTTAGTTCAGCCTTGAATAGAAATAGAAATGTTGGTGATTCCTCTGTCCTTCAGGTAGAGAAATTACCACCTGGTCAGTCAGAGCAGTAGAAAATATACCTGTCAGTGGAAGAACGGTTATTACTATTAATGCTCTCTGTGAAACTCCAAGTTAGCACAGTTTTGTCTGGATGAACAGATAATTTCTTCATGGGTAAAATATACTTTCCCATATATTTTCTTAAGCCATGTCAAATAGTTATAAGTTGCAAAACATGTGAATTGTAATTAAGCTCTTGCCATAATTGATTTGAACAAAACAACAATCCAAAATGGGATGTATTTTCTCTTGGGAAAGAAAAAGATGCTTCCCGGATTTTACAGCTATGATTCAATGCTTTTGCTTAAAAAGATGACAAAATAATTTAGAAGGATCACATAGTAAAACTGTGGATTTGTTTTTCTTTCTGCTAACCTTGTCAGTGAATTCAGAGATGTTTTTGGGGAAAAAACCTGCAGTCTTCCCATGAAAAATTGGCTTTGGAGAGAGATAAAATTAACATATGTCACTTTGCATTTGTCTGTCTTGATACTTGCAACAAGCTTTTCATGTCATCTGAAAAAGTGAGACATATTTTTGTCTTTTGATGTGTGAATGGGGTTAAAGATGACCAGTGCTGATGACCAGCGATGTGTTGCATTGTAAGTTGTTTTTTCCCATACGGACTGTGTATGTGCACTGCATGTGCCAGCTTTGTGTTGTGTCTCTAAAGTGCACAGAGGCTCAGTACTGTTCTTAAAATGTTTTACTGAGTTTATATAGAGTGGCCCTGTTTAGAAAAGCTGTACTTTAGGAGAAGGGATGTGTATCAATTAGTTTGACTTACTAAAAATAAAATTTTATAGAACTTGGCATTGGAGTTTTACATCCATGGCCTGTAACCTCCAAACTGTGAGCTGCTATTAAGACTTCCCTCGGAAGAGACTCTTGCCTTTTTTTGGGAGGCAGGCTGTTGTTAGGATTGATGCTGCAGTCTGTTTTTAGTACTTGAGTGCAAATGAGGCTATGGGTGAGCCTTGGGAATCCTAATCTGCAAGTGATTCCCCACTTACTGTGTTTTAGGCTTGTGTGTTGACTCTGTAAGAAGATACTGCATCGTGTTAGCTCATCCAAATGCACCTGCTTCCCGTGGAGCTGACCTCTTTAATATTTAGAAAGACCTTTCCAGATGTAATGTCTGTGAAAAAGGGTTTTGAAAGGTTGAAATGTGTCTGCCCCTAAAACTGAGGGGATGTATCATCTTTGTCTAAGTCTGGATGGAGAAGAGGGGAAAGAGAAAAGGACAGCTGCCCTGCAGTGATTATAAAATTTATAGGGTTTTGATAAATGTAATAAAAAGGAAAGGTGAATATGATTTTTGTTTAATGTCAACAAATCTCATGACCTCATGGGAAGCTTCTGCTGAAATGACTGTGGTGCACACAGCCACAGCGGGGGGAAACTCAAATACAGAACTGGCACTGCAGTGGAACAAATAGACCAGAAGGCTGTGTTATGGGGTCTTACCTCCAAATTACTTGAATATTATTTTGGCTTACTTGTTTCCTATGAGCTTAAATTAGATTACTAGTTTAGATGTTTCAGTACAGGGCTAATACTGTTGCTTCTGTTTGTGCTCTTTCATCTCTTCTCAAGTTTGCTATATGTGTAATATAGGTGAAGAGGGACAGAACGTTAACGGTGGTAAAAGTTTTTTACCTTTTTAAACTTTTTTTAACTCTTCACTAATTAAAATTTTGCTTCTCTTTTAATTTTATGATATATTGACATATAAGTCAAATTTGTAAACCACTTAGCTTGGAAGTGGCTGGGATTTTTTAAACCTTCAGATATTCATATTTCAGACTAAGGAAATAATTGTTTTGGAGATTGTTTTTGGGATAACTTTTTTTTTTTTTTTGCTTTGCTTTTCTGCATGGTTTGATCTGCCTACAATTTTTGGGCATCTTACTATGTTTGCAGTTGCTTTAGAGACTTAAGGCATTGGTGATACTGTCTCTTCCCTTATCTCCTAGATAAGATAGATTTGAGTCCTTTGTTCTACAGTTGTTAGATCTACTGGGGAAGTGACTTGGTGTGGGTGTGTGTCTAGGGAGGCATGGAATGCAGTGGATGCTCTCTGGGTTCTTTTTGTAAAGATGTGACTTTCCACAGTCCCTGTGCTTGCAGAAACTGGATTATTTTCAAACTTTGCAATAGTTAAGTAATTTTTATAGAATTGAATAACAGACATCATAAGGATATTAATTAATCTTTACTTTCAAAAATATGCCACTTTAAAGGTTGAGAGACATACAGTAAGAAAATAAGGCATGAGTAACCACTAAGGTTATATATACACAGTTACACTTAGAACAGAATTCCTCAGTAGAGGCCTAGAAAATAGATTGAAAATGAACATCTGACAAAAAGTCCTCCAAGAGGAAATTCCTGCAGGAGAACTTCATTCTTGAGATTAATTAAATGAAAGATTAGAAATTCTCTAGATAGCTGTAAGCTATTTAATAAAACTGAAGTAAGCAATTAAAAGACTCGGTTGTAGTTACTAGCAGAGGCATCGCCTCCTTTTAATGATCCTGCTGCTGCCTCCCTTCCCCTTACATATGTTCTCCCTCATTTTACAGGAGAGCTGTATGTGAGCTCATTAATGCTAGATGCTTTCTGCAGAAGGATTTTCATAAAAAGCATCCTTCTCTGAATAAGGGTGATGCAGATAATAACTTCTTTGGCATTGAAAGCAGTCCTGAGAAAACAGAAATAAAAGTGCTTTGTAGAAATTATACTAATGAAATGTGTGTGAGAGAATAGCTTGAAAGAGTAACCTGATTAACATCTGAAACTTCAGCTAACATTCAACTACCCTTGAATAGAACTTATGTTGCCAATAAAGCTACTTTGTCAAATCTCTGGTTTCTATTTCGAAGTTACATTGGTGTAAGCATTTTCCAGTCCACCTCTTTACAGTATTTTTTTTCCCTTTGTCTTCCAGACAAACAGATTAGTTCTAACTGTTCTGGGAAGTGGTTGTAGTTACTCTGGTATCTGCAAAAGGCATTTTCCACTGAAGTCTTTCATATTTATTCTGAATATATTTTGTGTTTCACTGTACCAAATAATTGTGTGTGCTCTAGCAGTTGTGTACCATAAACTAGAATGTGTTATATGACCAGAGTTCTGTCCCTCATGTGAGGGCAGTGTGTGATAGCAAATCAAGTAATTGTGTTAGCGAGAAAGATATCAAACTGCAGATTGGCATTGGATTTTCCAAAACTGAAGTAGTTGCCGTAGTTCATCAGAACTAGTGTACCACAAGTAATTAGGAAAAAGAAAAAAAAAAATTAATCCTTATATGTATCAAGTAGTGCTACTATAATAATTTTAAGTTGCTTCAAAATAAGATACTACTTCAGTCATTAAAGACAAGAGCACTCTATGATAAGATTTTTTTTTTTTTTAGAAGTGTTCATTACTTTCCATGAGAAAACAGATGTGGTCTCAGATAAAATAAAGATAGGCTGATACAGTAGTTCTGAAGGTAAACTTATTAATGTTATTTATCTGCTGTAAACAGAAAGCTACATTCTAAAAATCTGCTTTCCAGACTTTAATGTTTACTGTTACTACTCAGCAAAATGCCCAGAGAAACTTTCTGGCAATGTATAGATAACCTGATCCTCATAGCATAATATAATTAACATATACTGTACATGTCAGATATATCTGTACACATAAAATATCATATTGGGTATATAGTGGACAAAAAGATGGAGTGATAGATTCTAAGATTCTGTAGCAATAAACCCATGTTTTACTATAGAATATGTTTGAAGAGTATCACAAGATTTTTTGAAATAATGTTTGAGAAGCAAATACCAATGTTTACGCTTCCTCTTCAGGAGTGATGGGGAAATGTATTTTGTATATAGCTTTTGTATTACACTTAATTTCTGTCAAACCATGTCATACATGCTTGCACTTCGAAAAAAATGTTGAAATGTTCTGTTGACTTCTTGAAACTTTTTTTTGGCAACACGACACTTTCCATTTATTTTGTCGCTTGTTTAACAGTTTTTGTGTGTGGTTTCAAAAGCACTTCCATTCACCATTCAAGGAATTCAATAGAATTCTAATAGGAACTGCACATAAATAACTACAGAAATCAATGCTTCAATTCAGCCAAGAGTTTTTTTGTGACTTCAAAAGCCACAAGAGCATTTATTCTTAGAAACATACAATTGACTTTTCTTGTATTATCATTTTGCATAGTGATTTGTTTTTTACCACCACAACAAGATGTTTGACAGTTTCATTTGAAAATGATGTATTTACATTCAGCATTCCAAAACAGTGTAATTTTTATCTTTTCTCTGAAGCTCTATTCAGAGATAATTTGCATGTTCAGCTCTGTGCAAAGATTGTCAGTGAAATATTCACTAGTGGATTTCTCCTTAGAGGTCAACCAAATGTTAAGCATAGTCTCTTATTCCTGTACTGTGATGAAAATACCAAAAAAATCTTTGAAGAGAGGAGTTGTTGGGTTAATTTTTGTCTGTTCAACTCATACAGTGTAAAGCATATCCTCTCCTCCGAAACGTTCAATTCCCTGACACTAACAACCACAGAAGTAACCAGCCTGCCATGGTGCAGGGTTGTCTTGGAAGTAATTCCAGCCTTTAGTGTTCACATTACAGCTCAGGCCATGTCATCTGGAACAGTCCTTTTCATCCTGAAGTTTTTAGGTGGGTTGTAGAAAGTGGGATGATCTCCAAGGAGGTGGTTTGAGCACTCCAGAAGCTTTAGAAAATTGCTGCTGCTTTTTTCTGAAGTAGCCCAATGACGATGTGACATGAAATACAGCACTCTGTGTTCAGCCACGCTCACGGCCTTGCCAGGGAACCACTTGAGTGCTGTGGCTTTTGGACAACCCTTGCACGGAGTTTCTGTCAGGTGACAGAACAGTGTTGTCACCTGGGGTGGAGAGCACATCCAGAAGGAAACAGTTTTGTTCTGGGTGTCAGGAGGATACTCAGATTAATGGATTTTCCTGCATTCAAGTTTTACTTTTCACTGTTGCTGAGAGTTCAAAAAAACAAGTCAAGCTGCCAGCAGGGCATTTTTAGATGACAGTAGCCTTCCAGCCAGTCTAGTTCTGTGTGAGGATGAAGTGGTGTTAGGCACTTTGTGGAATTTCATCTTGTGAAATTCCTGGTGCTGTCCAGTTATCTTGAGAGGGAGACCCACAGTTGGTCCTCACCTACCTTGTTGCATGAGCATGTGTTTTTTGTGGATGCATGTTTTGGCACTTGAGAAATATTTCAGCCAGGTGGAGAGAGAGGGGAGCGTGGCCTGTCTCTAGTCCTTCCCTGTCCTAACACTTGGAGTGGAAAGACTATTCAGATAAAACTTATAGTGCACCTTGAGAAGAAGTGTTTTAATAGGACAGGGGAAAGAGAGGCAAGATTGGAGCATGATGAGGAGCAAAAGTAGTACCGGTGTCATAACTGCAGACCCACTGGTGTTCAGTGTTCTCAATTGGAATTATAAGCATTCAGGATTTGAGTGCTGTTGTGGTATCTTAAAAAAAAAAAAAAGGGGGGGGGGAAGGTTAAGAAAATGAATTCTGAATTCTGCTAGTTCCTCAGAGTTATCCATTTCCTTTTCCTTGTCTGTCTAATTCAGATTGCATTTGAGTCAGCTGCTTTCATCTTGACACTTATGTCATTCAAGCATCCACAAAGTTAGCATGTTAATATCTGCATTTCAGCTGACTGATAGGTACACCAAAACCTATCTTAATTTTGTCACTGCAATATGAAACTTCTTTTAATTTCCCAGACTGTTCAGCGTTTACCGAAACAAGATAATGGAACGTTGCTGCCACAATTTGTAAACCTAATGTTTGAAGTTTATTAAACAAGGTTTTCTTCCTGAAACACACTCTTGCCCTTCCTCTGTTCTTGTAGGTGCTTGGAATTTAATGAGTTTATAAGTCAGAGTGGAAGAAATAATAATAAGGGGCATTTAAAAATGGTTTTGTTAGGAAAACTTGGATCTTCTGAATGGCAAAAAGGATTTTAAATTTGTCTGCAAGCAAGCAGTCCTCTGTATTTTCAGATTTGTGTGTCTTCTGCTTCTTTATGAAGCACAGCTTATGACCATAAGAAAGACAAACCAGACACATCATGGTTTTTTTGAAACTGTTGTGTGTATTATCTGTCTTATCTTGAACTCCTGCTCTTGTGTAGCCAACCCCAAATGTATCAGCAGAAAGGAGAAAAACATTTGTAATTTGTTTTGAATGCAGAAAGGAGAAACAGAAGAGGGAAAAACCCCAAACAGATAGGAGATGGGGAAGACTGGGAGAGAAACAGTCTTTCCAGCTCTTTCAAGTAGGTGCCAGAAAACCTGAAATATGGAGGTATTAAAATATGTTCTTGGTGTGGAGCAACAAAGATGTTATTGCTTGATACAGCACACTGTGTTTCATAGCTCCACCCTGTCAGGTAATCCCTTTTATTGAATATTGTTTTGCAGTATATATGTGCCCTGTTTGTAGAACAGGTTGTTAGAAATTCACCTCAGAGACAAGAATATTGTCCTAAATTTGGATTAAATCCTTCCCTGAACACTTTACTGTGTTTTATACCCATCATTCCTTTTCCAGAAGTGCTTTCTTCTGCCAAGGCAGTGTGTGTTCATACCATTTCATAAAACCGAATCTAATATATGGATAAAAATTGTGTTTCAAGGTGCTTGCAAACTGTAATACATTCAGTTTTTGCAGTCTTGGGTGAAGTAATCTGAATTCTTTCTGGGTTATCATTATTGTGCTTTTTCAGGTGTTTCATTTTGGTACTGCTTGGTACTGGGAACAGTCTCTCAACTGTTCTGATTTGACCTGCATCTGGTTTGGGAAGCTTACAAACAAATCTGTTTGAGCTTTTGCAATGCTGAGCATCATGAGAGAGGACCTTCATCTGTCCCGTGGGCTGTGGTGCCTGACTAAGCATCCTCATTTGAGGAATTCCCTCTCTACAACAGCATGACATAGTTGGTTTATGTTTGTATCTTATGACCTACTAAAAATATTCTCTTTCCTTCCCACTTGCCTTCTAAGATCCTCTTCAGCAGAATTGGTGTATAACCAATTCAATTTAATTGTATTCAATTTCTGTATTTCTGCAGTGGATTATGCTGCTTGATAGAATATAGAAATGGTCCAAACTCATGGAAGAAGTGTATGTTTTCAGGAAGTAGTTTTCTACTTAATTTTTAAGAATAAATGTTATTCTTATGTTCTGAAGACACTCTTGGCACTTTAAGAATGTGGGTTTTTCCTACATTTAAGAGTGCATTATGGGAATGAAGTAGATCTTATGTAACTTTCTTTAAATGACTGGATACAGTATCCATGAGAGGTGGTGAAAACTAATGGGATCAGTAGGGAAAGCATAAGCTGTATCAGAAGCTGACCGAGGAGAACACTGCAAACACCTGCACTCTAAAAGCATTATTAGTCGTGCTCTTCAAAAATCAGTCTTGAAATTAATCCTGTCTCAGTACATTAATTAATAATCCTGGTGCAAGAATTGTGTCTCTTCTTATTAAAAGCTGTAGACTACAAAGAGTTCAGAAAATTTTTTTAGTAATCAGAGGACTAGATTGTCCTGTAAGGAAAATAAGATAAACTCATAGATTTGAGTACTAAAAGAATGGATACCATTTATGAATATAAAATTGAGTTTTTAAGGCATAAGAACATTTCTTTGCTTTTCAGAATCAGGAATTGGTAAGTAGGAGAGGAATTTGGAAATGCTGGCAGTAATGTAAGTAGCAGCTTCCAATAGGAGGCACAGGCAAGGACAACCCACCTACTAGTTATCTGTGGTTCACTGTAAGAGGAGAATGTGTCAAACAGCTTCTGCACCTGGTCTACCTTGGCTAATGATCTATTGCTGGCCTGGGTAGCAGAAGAGAATTGAGGGTAGTGTGTCTGAACTTTCACCCACAGCACAAATATCACTGTAAATATGTTTGAAAAAAACTTTTAGTGCAGAATTTTTAAGTTGTTATTGGCAAGCTTGTCAAGGAGTAGAATCAAATGCTTTAGTGACTATAGAACATAGAGTATGTTTTTAAAAAGGTGATTATAAAACTGTTTTCTAAGAAATACATCAGTCTTTTAAGACAGTTTCTCTTGCACAGTTTTTGTCCAGACTCTCTTTGATTTTTGTAGGAGAATACACCTAAAAGGAAAGAGCATTCTGTGAAAGCTTTGCAAGGCCTTAGTTTTAAAAAGAGATTACATAAATTGGATTTCTACTGATGAGACCCATTTACAGTTTTAGTATCAATATTAGAAATTCAGTTTTAACAGTATATTACATGTAAATATCTTGATTTACCGAGCTTATGACAAGAAACTGAAATAATGGCCTCTTACTTCAGGATGTTTGTGCTGAAACCAACTAAGATTATAAAAAAAGTTCTGTTCTTATTCTTCTGGAAAAGAATGCTGCTACTTAATGCCTTATTAGGACACACAAAAGGCTGATCAACAGGAGCATCTGGATCTGACTGTCAAATGACCCAGTGTGGCAATACCACTAATTGCAGCTCACTCTTAACGTTTGTGTCCTAGTTCAGATTCACAGCATTTGCAGTAAGATTATCAGTCTGCTATGCTTTATGTATATATTTAAAATTTGGGGGGAAAATAGAAAGGGGGAAAAATATTTGTTTCTGAGCAATTGATGTAATTTATTAATTGTGAGGAGTAGATAATGTGATTTAGAGGCTTTAGTATGTCTACTCTATGGACTGGTTTGACTGTCTTAAGCAGTTTTTTCAGTGCTGACAATGTGCCAAGGTGAGTTGATCATTTGTGTTTTCAACCTTAAGGATATTTGGAATGCTTTTGATGGTTTGTGTGTCTTGTATGTGGTGTATACCAATAAGATTTCTCATAAAGTATTATTTTATTTTTGTGATTTAGTTTATCATTTTAGTTAAATGCTGAATTGTCTTTCCTACAGAATTTCCATTCCTGCTTGTGCTTAGTCTCATCTGACCTTCTCAGATCAAACCTATCACAATACAATAAAAAAAAAAAGTACAGGATCTGTCTACATAGGAATTTTTTGTAAAATAAAATTCTGCTAACAAGCAAAATCATTATTTCAAACCTCTTCTTGTGGAGATTCTTATTCCCTGTTGATTATCTGATTGACTGTTGGTTGAATTCTCTTCTGAAGTGAAATAAAAGCAGCCTTACACTTGAATAAATGGGTGGGGTGTTGTTTTAGAGGACATTAGAGAAGAAAAGAAAAAAAAAAGAGAAAGAAAAAGTTATGTTATATTTTTATTAACCTGGATTGAAACCTGAACATCTGAAGTAATTTGCCTTGAACTTTTGGGGGAGGCATTTTTTTTTTTTTTCTTTCTTGAGGAAAAAGATTTTGTGGAGTCATTTTATGCATCTTAAACATCTTAAGTAACAAAATACAGGGAAGCATAAAATATCCGTATGTATGGAACATAAAATTAGAACAGGTAAGAAGTGAATACATTTCTTGTGATAATTAAAAAATTTTCCATGACTTGGACTCCTAAGCATTTACAACTTAGGTTATGTAAAGTAAATTTAAACTATTACTTCAATGTCAATCTCTGTTTTAGAAAGAAAACATTAATTTGTAAATCAGTTAAATTGTTTTTGAAAAGTTCATTTGCTCTCTGAAAGACATCTTTCAACTTGTAACCTAAAGCTAACTAAGCTGTCTAATAGATAGGTGCAGCTAAAAATGTACAGGGATCTTCTCCTTTCCCTGTGCCCAAATAAACATTGGTTACTGTGTATAAATATTTTTTCCTCTGTAGCAATTACCGTTCCAGGACCTACAGCGATGCCTGGTAGTCATTTTACAGATGTTAACTCAGCCACACATAGCCCACGTCCCCTCAAATCTTCTCATTCCTGTTTTGCCTGCTGTGGACTATAGCAGTGATACATCCTGTGAGCTCTGCAGACCCTCTGAAGTGAGGTTATCTGGGGCTGTGCAGATTCCAAAGTGCATTTTTAAAATATTATTCTAAATGTCATTAATACTTTGCATTTTCAGAGGAATATATATTCACGAGCAACTTAAGAGTTGTGTTCTTGCATCAGAAGCTTTCTGAATTGTGATATTAACATGTTGAATCTTACAGTTAAAAAAGGTTTTGGCTCTTGCTGTTGAAAAGAGAAACTTAAGAGCATGTGTATAGGTGATGCTCCTCCCCAGGCGTGTAGGAAGCCTGCACCGGTTCCTAAAGGCACATTGTTCCATTCAACTGCCTTTGCCTTTCTAATTCCAGTGCCACCATCTCAGTACATCTCATACCTTCTGCTGTAGCCAGGGTGTGAGGGGGTGTGTGGTCATGGCTGCTGTGGGTTGATAGGTTTTTGATTAGCTGGGGCAGCAGAGAAGCCTGGTCAAGATCCAGGATGCTGCATTCAAATAACTCTTAGAAACAGCTGATAATGACAGATGTTTGGAAGGGAAGGAGCAGATCCTGCTTTCTCTCTTCCTTCAGCTGCTGATACTTTTCTGCTTTACCGACAACTGGGCATCAGTACAGGTCTTTGGAGTCCATCCCTGTACAGCTACATGGCATTTCCAGGTAGGAGATGATGTATCACCAAGGAGTTACAAAATCAACTTGGCCTTGCCTACCCACCCCCTGCTGCCTGAGCTGAGAGTTTTGTGCCGCTTGTATTGAGTGCAGTGGCGTGAAACTCGTATTGCACAACCTCTGTATTTCCATATATCAGAATATCATGCTTTGTCTTTTATTGGCAAAGGTGGCAGTGATTACTTCCAACATATGTTTATCTATTTGGACTTGGACGTCTGCAGGATAAGAAAAATAATTCTGAATTAAAAGTCTAGACTTCAGCTGTATTTGGCAAATAGTAAAACTGAGCACACAATAAGAAACTTATGTGAAAGTTCTTCTAGAGAAACTAATTGTAGGAAAGTATATCAGCACCAATTGCAACAGTGAAGTCTATCTTTCTGGGAAGGTCTGCCAAAGTCATTGATGAAGATAAAATTCAATCTTTCCTGAGCTGCTTTGTGTGATTGTGTGCCAGAGATGATATGCTGAAGGAATCGTAGACTTTACGCCAAGTTCTGTGGGATTTAAGCATTGCTTGTTAACTAGAGGAAATTTTTTCTTTGAGTTGCATAAATTAACCTTTCTTCTAACAATTTATCTTTTGTTTATGTGTTACTGTTCCTTGTTCATTTGTACTGTCATCATCATTCTCCCCCCACCCTCCATGCACTAGTCACTTTTCATACCACAGGGAAAAAAATTCTGCATCAAAAGGGTTGGCACAGCACACGCTGCAGATAAGAATGCGAGTGCTGTGTTGGATCAGATAAAAGATCCAGAACTCAGTAATCCTGACAGTGATGAATGACATGGAGCAGCGTAAGACTCAGCTCCTGTATGCAGTGAACATTCCTTGATGTAGCCACATACAAACTGATTATAAATCCATTCCTAGGTTTATTTGGTTTTAACATGTAGGTACTGATAGCTATAAATTTTATTCTGTAGAATATGTAACTATTTTTAAGTATTCATGGTAAACGCAAAAGCGTTTCTGGTGTCTTTCAGGCAAAGAAATACTGGGCTGAAAAAGGAAGGCACTAATGTGTTATCTTTTAAATAGAGCGCATTGTATAAGCTTAGTGTTCATTTTCAGAGCAAAAGAAAGAACAAGCATAAATTTGAAATTGTGAGGATCATGTTGTTAATACATATGGTGTGTAACTATTATAAAAGACCTTATTCTAATGCCAGTACCTGATAAGAACAGCAAGAGATGTATGACCAGTGTGGGCTGCTGCCACTGACTCACTATGTAATGACAGGCAAATTACTCGGTTTTCTGCATCTTGTTCTACTCCTTTTTAAATGAGAAATATTGTTTCCCAGTAAAACTCTGAGATCATTGGATAAAAGGAGATTATTTTTTTTGGTACGCCTACTGAGTATATAAATTTGAAGTTAGAAAGTGCAGCAAATACCAGGTTCTGTACAAGTCTCTTACCAGTACAGACACAGTACGATGAGTCTTGTGCTCATTATGGACTGTATTAAACCATATTATACTTTGAAGACCTCTGTAATGCACAAGCAAAAATAGGGGTTTAGATAAAACTTGGCACTTCAGTATGTGTTCTGTTCAGGTTTTTTTCTTAGTTTAGTACAGCTTCAGTAAAACTTCTCTGATGTCTGCACTGATAACAACCATTCCATTTTGTTTGATATGCCAGACATTGCACCACCTTCAGATAAAATAGTACAGGGAAACCTTCAGATTAGTTTTCTGTCAATCTTCCATCACCTCTTTGACATTATGTCTTTGGCTGTGTTTTATCATTGAATTTCCATAATGTTTTGGGGAACTTGACCTTTTCCAAATTGTCAGCATTAACACTATAGTCTTAATCTTTCCCCTGGCACCTCCTGAAACAAAATACAAATTAACAATTCAGACACCACAAAACAAATCACATGCCATTTGTTTCTTCCCAACGATTCTTCATTGTCGTTGTTTGCTGTATTGTATGCAAGTCCTTGTGTATTCTCTGGTGAAAGGACCTAAATAATGAAGGACATTTTAAGGAAGATTTATAGCAGATAAGTAGGGACTTGATGCAACAGTTTCAGGTGTATATATATATATATAAAAGATGATTTGGGTATACATAAAAAGAATGACATTATTTCAGCAATGACACATGGAAGTAAACAGGTTTCATGTATGCTTTGACTTTTTAATAATGTCATACTTTTATTGTGATAGTCCAGAAATAGCTATGGAAGTGGTGGAGGAGGGTATGTGAAATTTCTGGTCTCTGGTGCTTCAAGGAGGAATATGCTGTTGTTTCTTTTTTTAAGTGATTGCCCCTCTGTTTTTGCATCTTCATCTCCTTCCAGTCCATTTATCATCATTCTTCATCCCTTTTTAGTTTTCGGACTTTGCTAAATTTTTTTTTGTCACATGAAGCTTTAGCTTCATCATTTAAAAAAAATAAATCATCCCATCAATGATTCTGGCCATCACCCAATTTTGTCTTGTTGTGTTCTGCCCCAAATTCAGTAAATACACAGTCTAAAACTTCAGTTTTGAATTTATCTTTACATTTTCCTCATCTTTTCATCATTTTCCACTCTTTTATTCTTCTGTTGAAATGGCTTTTAACAAAATGAATGATCTTCACTTGGCTGGAGGTTAATACCTTTACTCCATTTAACTTGTTTTGACCATGAAAGAAGCAGCTTCTCTCTTCGTGGCCACTTGCTGTCCTTGTGCTGCTGTGGTGCTTTTGCCACTGCACAGTGAATCATATTGGGGAATTGGTCTGACTGAAAAATAATTTTGCCAAAATTGTGTTGCTTCTTATTTCCCCGCTCGGGTTTACCATATGGCTCTACAAATGGCTGTGTCAGCAGTAGGGAGAGGATGATGCAAGGCTGGAAGCGAGAGGCCAGACTCAGGAGTGGATCAGGAATGCTGTGTGAGGTAGTGGTGCCAGGTCATGTCAAAATAAAAGAGTTCATCAGAGTAGAGTCTAGTTGTCTGTGATGTTGTCACATCCTACTTCTGGAAATCCTGATCTCTGCTGCTTTTTTTCCTTAACCTCTCTCCCTCTCCCCCTTCTTGTTTGGCATATTTTCCAAAGCTGTTTGTTTTTCTCTTATAAAAAGTGATCAATAACAACATCAAGAGAAGCCTCCATTTCTCAGTGCACTGGAAGTGGAGCCTGTTGTCCTCGGGATATGTTGAAAACCTCCTATTAAATCATTTGGGTGGGCATCATTACTCAAGCCTGTACCATCATTTGGAAATACCTCTAAAATAGTTACAGTGAGGTTTAGACTGATAAGCTGTTGGGGTTGGATATGTATAAGTTTAAAAAAAATTGTTTAAATCAGCAGTTTTTCAAATCAGTACGGTATGAGACCTGCTTAGTATCAAATTTTAACGACTTAAGACATTTTGGTAGAATCATTGGCAAAAAAAGGATGTAGTGCAACCTTACCTGCTTTCATAGTGTCTTTACAGCAGTGACTGGATATCTTCACAGTGAACAATTTGTCTTCTATGTCCCAGAAATCATAAGGTGCTCTTTGTAAACAAATGCACTAAATAATCCCATCTTTTTCCCAAGTCTGTAGAGATGCACTTCATTAGTTTGCAGTCAAGTTATTAACAGTAGCATGAAAGTGTTCGGTGGAGTTTTTTTACTTTGTTGTTGGTTTTTTTTTGGTGGGGTATGTTTATTTTACAGATACTAAACCGATTCTGAAATGTGAAATACACAACTGAATATAAGTTACCTGCAAAGATGGCAGTTTTCAAATCTGAGCGTAGGTTAAGGCCCTCCGAAGAATATGAAGTCACTTCTAAATCCAACTTTGTGTGCTCCCATGTAAATAGACTTGATCCAAACCTGTATCTCATGGTGTGTCTGCTTGTGTTTAAGTCTCAGAATGTATTAGCTAATGTAAGAATATCTTTTTGATGGTTTTAAAAGTTCACGTAAATTATGTTCCCTCTATTCCTGTATTTATTTGGGAGGAAAAAAGAAACAGAAAAGGTGGCATTGTTTAACAGTGTGATTTGCACCATTGAGACCATTCTGCAGCTTGACATTGATATTCAGCCACGTACATCCTTTCAGAAAGGAATGATAGTAATTACCCTCTGGTCAGTCATATGAACTGTAGTTCACTGTCTTGTCCTTGCCTTCTTTCTGGCTATCATTGTCCGGATTATTGACTTTCCAAATTTCCATTTGTTTCTAGAACAAAAGGATCAATCTTTGGTTCTTTCAAGGATCAAACCATGAAATAAAACAAGAATCTGAGCTTAATGCTCTGAAACAAGTGTGAGCTCACTCAGATACAGATGATGGTTTTTTTCAGTAAAGAAGTAATTTTCCAAAGTTTAATACCAGGAATTGATGCACTGCTCTGATGGAAGTGAACCACCAAATTCCAATCTCTTGAAGCATAACCCCAAGTTGAAAATGGAAAGCAAACTCTTCTATGGCACATACACTGTAAATAAATATGACTTTTTGTGGGTTTTTCTCTAGACCTTGTCCCAAAATATCATACAGCCTTATTATGTGTGCACTTGGGGATCTGATGCCCATGTCATGAAGCTGGGCAGCACTGCTCTGGCTGAGAGCTCTTACTGTTGCCTTCCTCCTATTTTCAGTAGTTGTATGATTTCTTTTTAGCCTGTGTCTGTTCTGTGTTACTGGTACCTGCTGATAACATGGATCCTGCTGCCTGCTCTTTTCCATAAACCCCTGAATGCTGCTCTTTTTTCCCTGCTGAAATTGAAAGGAAGGCATGATCCTCATTCAGGAGTTGCTCTTGGATATCTGAGGTAATATTTTTCTTGAATTGCTGCCAGCAGAGATAGTGGTTGTGTTCTCTTTACCTAAATGTCGCTGACAAATAGTCAGCCTTCTTTGTGTCCCATTGCCTTACCTAGGTTTCATATACTTTTCATAGATGATGTGTTTCTATCTGTAAGTGTTCTGAAAACAGACATTTAAGTAATGGCTCTCTGATCATCCTTGACTCTGATATAGTTAGTCTGTTTATGCTCTTAAATTCTAATCATATTCAATAGAAAACTGAAAGGAACTTCTTAATGAAGGCAACAAAACAGGAAAATAAACTACAAAAGTGAATTTTAGAAAAATGTTCAAACAGCTACAGTTCTAACACCTTTCTCATCCCTTGTGGTTGAGACTAAAAATGTATCACTCCATGGAACTGCAACAGGAGATGTAAGAATTAGATTTGTAGAGGTATTAAAACTTTCCATGTAATGGTGGCATGGCTACTCCTACTTCAGCTACCAGTATCTTTCCATTTTGTGTTTCAGAGGAATGTTGCAGTAAGTTTACAAAATGGCTTAATAGAACATGTAGTGGCAAAAATATTAGTGGTTGGTTGTAGATATTTTGAGTTATTTTGCCATAGTGACCACCACGTGACAGAGGTGTTCATGTAGCGTAGCTTATATATCTGTTAAAAAACAAAGCCTACCACAAACTATGCATAAGCTGTAGGTTTGTGTGTATGTGCTCTTGAATTCCTTATTTTGGATTTCTTGAGAGCTAGATGAGATTTTTCTGCACTTTCATGAGCTCTGTCAGCACTTGTTCAGTCTAGTTGGCACCTCTTCATTTCTCTCTGTTTTTTTCAGCAGATTTTCTTGCAGAAAGGCGGATGATCTAACACTGTGAAGAAATTCTAATTTGTGTTTCTCTTTATATACTTCCAGAGGACAGATGGACACGTCTGTTATTTAATAATGCTCATGTTACATCTTTCATAAAGAATCAGAATAGCTCCTAGCAGTCTGCCTGCCTGTCAATAGCAGACACAAGCTTCTTGCTGATTTGTGTTAAATAACAGGGATTTCTGCTCTTTGGGCTCCAGCTTTAGGAGTTTGAGAACGGCACATTCTCAGATGGGTGTTGTAGATCTTTCATGCTCTTGACTACTGAGAAGTTCTCTTTGAGAGAATTTTGGGTGACCTTCTGGTAAATAAGCATGCTGTGCTGGTTCTTGGAGAGTGAGAGCTACTTTTCAAAAGGATAAGGGGGTGGTGGTGGTAATAAACTCTTTACCATTGCCTCTCATTCTGATGTACATAACATCATGCTCATTATTTTTAAGAAGTTGCCAGAGCATCCTGGCACGAGCTGTTGTATTGGAGCTGGAAAGGACAGGCCTTGTTACATTCCTCTCCTCTTAATAGTCAGAAGTGAAGAACACTTCAGATATTCTTCGTCTTGTCTTCTGAGACACCCCACCATTGACTAGCGCTGAAGGAGTGTCATGGCATAGCACTGGCTACCCACTGTCCCATGGGTAGTGGGTAATATTCCTGGAAGTCTCAGTTCAGGAATTGTGTGTTCCATCTGGAACTGCATCTCTTTCGTTCTCTGGTTTCACAGACTCCAGTTTTTGACATGCTAACACTGTGTAGCAGAGGATCTTTTCCAGCACTGGGCAAAGCCAAGAGTTGGCCAACCTTTACTGGAGTGTAAAGAGATCCATTAATCTGTGTGTTCCCACTCTCTTTGCAACTTCCTGGAGCCACCAAAACATTTCCAGTCATGGGTCACCAGGATCTCTTACCTGTGGTCTAGGGAATAAATTGTGTGCCTTATCTTTCCAAAGAAGGTATCAATAATTTCATGGTAGGCCAGGATGTTATCATCATTGTTAGTGTGCTGACAGTTCTGAACTCTGTTACTGGCAGCCCATGCAACAACTGCATGGTTGTACCTGGATGAGCAGTCAGTATTTGTCAACCCGTAGTGACAGACACTTGCTGAAGTGACACTTGCTCTGAAGTCAGTATTTCTAATGCCATGTGGTGGCTGGAATTCAGAAGGATCAATTCAATTCAGTCTGGACTTTGTCAGCTGGAGTGCTCTGCATGATCCTAATGGAAAAGTAGTGTATTCATATCTCCTTTGTATGCTGCTAAAGAATATAGTTTCTATATCTGTTCCCAGGTTTATTGTTCTGTAATGGGAAAAGGATCCTTTCCATTTTATGGGTTGAAGTTTTTTGCCTTTTTGTAATACTCATCTTTGTTTTAGATTCGCTGATTATTTCAGAAAGGACATAACTGGGAAAACTGAACTAAGTGTCTGGTGTTTTGATTTGGCACTCTGCATCTTCATGAGCCTCACTATTCTGGGCTGTCTTGTACTTCTTTTTTAACATGAAGCTTGTTGCTAACTCAGTTTACCAATGCAGTTTTGAAAATACTCAATTTCCTAAAGTCCTTATTTAAAGTACTTCTTGTAGTGAAAGACCTGGTCCCCCAGAAGAACTGAATCTGACCTGTGATACTCTGAGAACATCTTGCTCTTCAGAGAGAAAGTTACTGCATCTCATCAGCGAACGTGGCCATTGCTTGTGTGATACGAGTGTCTGCGTTTTGGGAAAATAGCTCTTCTGAGCATCTCTGGGAGCGTGGGAAGAGCTTTGTGCCCTCAGCTGAGCATGGTACCACCATGCAGAGGGACCCTCTCTGCAGAACAACACTCCTGTTCCTTCGACCCCTGGCTCCTGCAGCTGCTTCCAGGGGAACTGGGCTGTGCTGCAGAGCTGCCAGCAGAGATAGACAGCATCTGGATAGACATTGGAAAATAGAAGAAGCCGGTTGGTTGGCTGCTTTGTTAATGTGCACATTCCATATCCTGCCATATGTCCCTTTTCTTTAGCCTTTTAATTCTGGGAGGTTAAAAATGTAAATACTTTGGGGAAGCTGAGTTTAATTACAAAAGAGTTCCTAAAGAAGAGGGTGTAAGAAAGCGTTTTGGCCTGACTGCAGGGGCACATGAATGGAGTTCTTGCACAGTGCCCAAGAGGAGCAGTGCAGGTGTGCACTGAGAGCTCAGTGCCTTTTAATGCCACCTTCTTTCGTGTGTTAGACTGTTCCTTCTCAATGCACTTGGTACAGTATTTTCACTTTAATGAAAAAAGCCAATGTAATCTTTTATTTTCTGAGTGTCTTTTCACACACTTAGAGTTGTAGAATCATTTAGGTTGGAAAAGGCCTCTTTAAATCATCAAGTCCAACCATTATATATCAAAGTCCAGGTTGATAGAGACAAAATTTTCTTCTTTTTTTACATATCAGAAAACTTAGTTACTGGAAAGCTTTATCACGTCACTGTCAACATGTTTGTGCATGTTGAGAATAAACTTGTACTTAATCAGTTTTCCTGCTGGGTCTCTGAAAGTCTTTTTTTGAAGGAGGTTGTCCCTAAGCATTATGGGCACTGAATTAATTCTGTCGATGAAGATGATACAAAAATGAGTCAGGGCAAAGTTCTGAAACACAGATTTAACTCAAAATTTGTGCATCTGGGAGACTGTTAGGGGGAAGTAACTTGACTGTGCAGGTTCTTTATGGATTTTTCTAGTGGTGCGGAAATCTTTCTCTACCTCATTTTAAAAATATGTGAAATTTAAAAGCCTATTAATCATTTTTAGTAATGCTGTATAGGTGATATGTTGCCATCTATTTTTTCCATTCATAACCATGTGGAAAGCATCTCAGTAGATTGCACCAGGCACCTTACACCTACGCTGTTACTCTTGACTATGGATGTACTTTGCATCTCTGCTTTAAGCTTGGGAGCAGATTTGGGCATGGTTCTTGTGTCAGTTTTTCTTCTTGTCTTCAGGTAGAACCTGTTTGATTTTCTGTGAGTTTAGGGGACATTGTTGTGATTTTTGTTTCTCTTCCATCTTCTTTACCCACCCCAAAGGAATAAGGCATGGAGTGGTAAAACTAAGGATGGAGAAAGCCAGAGGGAAGTTGAAATGTAATTAGACAAAATGCAGGGAAGGAATTGAGTAGTGAAGTGAACTGAACGGTTGGAAGGCGGACTGTTAGAGCCTTGAGAAGCAAAGAAGGTACATGGAATACGTGAAGGAAGTGAATGGTACAGAACTAATGGTTTCAGTAGTGAATAATTATCTTTATAATTTCAGCATGGGAACTGCATCAATCTGTCAATCTGTAGCCATCAGCTTGTGAATCTGACCAATGTTTGTAATCTGCCTTTCCAGGGAAAACAGCAGGAGCAAGAGCCAGGCTATTTTAAGATTGCTTAATTAGTATATTATTTAAATTGCCTCATGATGCCTAATGACTAATAAGTGGGCCATATTTAAATGTCTGAACATATAAACTTAACAGTTTTATGTTTTATGCTAAACTTAACGGTGTGTTTTCTCCATTGTCCACTGTTATCTATTATTTCTGTAAGGAATCGTAACATCCTTGCTAAGACAAAAACTCTTGCATTTGATGTTGAATATTCATAGAAGAATGATTCTCCCAAGAGAGACCACATTTGTCTTTATAAAATGAGAACGTATATTGAGAAAATAGTATTGTTTATATAACCAACTTCATAAGGCGCTTTTTTTGTCCATAATGATATTCGTAAAAGTAACTCAAATATTCATTATTGTAACTTGTGGTTATTTCTGTGCAAGTCTGTGCTGATACCTTTGAGCCTTTAATTGTGATTTAATGAACTCTGAATGTAAGCAAGAATTGTAGTGGGAAATTTTAGAACTGCATTTTCTAAATAAAGCATAAATGGCTTGAGTAAGCTCCTAGAGCTTTTAGAAAACTAAGCTAGATTTTTCGTAAAACTTGTGTCATACATTATTTTTGAGATTTGCTTACTGAATTGATCTCATTTGTGGAAGTTAGCACTAGTGGAGATTAATCATACCTGGTCTATGAACTTCCCTCTAAGGACTGCCTCTAATTTTGGGATGGCTGACACCAGGTTGAATTGTAGACATTCCTTCTGCTGTCCCTACACATGGCATTATTTGGAGGGAGACACTGGACAGATACTCATTTGTGCTCTGTATTTTGAGAGGTCGTGGCTTTTTTTTTTCTTTCCACAGTAGCTTCTGTTACCTTTTAGAAAAGGGAAATGAATCTGTCCCAGAATGTTGACTGCTTGGCAGTTGAGCAGAAAAAAGTGTTTAATGATGGCTTTAAAGGAAAGGTATTTAAGGAAGTGATGATTTTACTTGCTGGCAGCTTCCCTTCCACTACTTTTATAGAAAACAGCAAAAAAAATTGATTCTGATCTTTACCAAAGGATAAGAAGCTGGGAAACTTGGGTTCATTCTATAAGTCTTTTTTTTCTTTAGGGACACATAGATTTATAATTTCTGTCAAAAGACTTGAAGTTTTTTGGCTCTGCAGGCTTGGAGGAATTTCAGAGTTCATCAGAGATTCACATCTCCCCTACCCACACTGGAAGTATGGGTCACAAGGATCCTTGAGAACTAAAATGCTAGGCACAGATTTGTCTACTTACCAAGACCTCTCCTGAGTTTGGCATGAGTCACAGTTACACCTGAGGAAGTAGTTATGTTCTAGATTTAAGGACTGCAGCATTGTTTCCATGCTTAGTTTTGACTGAGGAGTTACTGCCCTGTCTTTGGTAAGGGTGTAATATCACTGTCTACATAATAGCTTGTATGAATCTCCACATATTAAAGGTCTATTATTATAAAAGTATGTTGACTTGTTGTCTTACTGAGATGCTCAGCATATCTCTGGAGACTGAATGTCATCCCTTGTATGGAAATAACAAATATGGAGCAGGGTGAATTTCACACTGTGACTGTTGCTCATGCTGTTTTAGCAGATCAGCTACTTTTGTGTGTTCCTTTCATGCTTTTGGAAACCATGGTATGTTTGTTTTTTCTTGCAGATGTACATTACCTTTTTATTTTGACTATGAAATCCCTTTCTGGCATTTGTAGCGTGCCAGTTTTGCTGCAAACATGCTCACTAAGCCTTGTGTTAGGTCTCCGCTGTCAGGTTTTCATAGACTACCACGTGCTTCCAATGCTTGTTACAAATTTGAAACAGATAGATGTTCAACATAATCATTCATTATTACTTAGAGTACTTTTTCAGTAGAATGAAAGGAGAACTAAGAGCACTGAAGGAATGGGTTCAAATCTGTCATTCAGACCTGCTGCCTTGCGTACCCCAGCTCAGCAGGGCTTGGGAGTTGAGCACTTGCCTGGAGGAGCAGAGAGAAGTGACTGCAGTGAAGATGGGGCAGCCTTGCAAACTGCTGGTTTCTGACAGCCTGGGGACTATAACTGGTTTTGTTCATTTACACTAGTATCTGTTAACTGCAGTACAGTGGAAGAAACAATGCAAAATGGTTCTTTTGCTAAGCATTTTGTAAAGCTTTGTGTGTTGAAAGGTGAATTAGTTTACATATAGGCTCTTAAGTCGGCAGCTTCAGTCGTTTGGCTCAAAGAGAAACAGACTGCTATGCCCTTAGTTTTAATATAGTGAGCAAAGATTGTACAAGGCTGGGATGTCACAGTCTCTACTGTATTCAGCTGAACAGTAAAACAGCTTAAGTTCATTTTTAACAGTAATTTTTTTGTGCAAGTGGTGTGAACTTCTGTGGCATAGAAAGCTAAATTAATCTCTGGATTAAGACTTCTTTTGAGAACAACTATTATGGTTAGATTATTTTATTATAAAGAAGTAGATGCCAGTTATAGGCAATGTAGTGGAAGAGTTGATTTGTGTTACTCAAAGTTCAGTGATTAGATATATAACTGTCCCTTACAGCATGATTTTAGAATTAGGCTGGTGGAAAGTTGTGGGGGGGAATTGGTCTGATCTTTCATACCACAAGTTGGAGAAGGTTTGCTGTGATGATGTGTGAACTGTACTGGGCTGTGGCTACAACCCAGTTGGCATTTATAGTTCTACTAGGGGAAAAAAATCAAAAACCAAACTTGTCCCCAGCCTGAGGCAGATCTGTGTGCTCTGAACAGAAGCACAGTGAAGAGGCTCAGGGTTGGGGATTTGAACCATCTTATGGTTTTAGTGACAGAGAACATATCTGTAGAGGGTACTTCTTCCAGAGAAGAATAAGAGGTAATTTGATCCTGTCAGAGTATCGTCAGGGGACAGTGGGCGCTTTCTGTGCTGGTTGGTGGCAGGAGGTATGTCCTGGCTTCCTACCAGGGATTTATCCAGATGAAAGTTCTTGGGAGCAGCAGAGAAGTAAGTAAATGAAACTGGAGAGCCTGTGATATGCAGGTGATTAAACTGCAGTCAGGGTTTTGTTCTTGCTTAAAAGTGGTAAATACATGAGAGAAAGCATAAATAGCAGTGTGATAAATAGTAGTGTGACATGAAGCCTATAAATAGCCTTTTACAATTTTGTAGTACTTTTTCCTTTTAATAGCCTTTTGCTCTTCTGCACACATGAACTCTGGATGTGTGGGTTCATTTGTCCCTCTTGGCAATGTTTTATTCCACTGGAGTTGTGATGTTTCTTTTATTGCTTTTTTAGTTTATAGCTTTTTCAGCCAGGTGAGTAACTGGCTTGTAACATGGTTATGTGCCTGGTTTTTCAGCGGATGTGAAACTTAATACTGAACTGAGCCAATGTGATAAACAAGCATTAAAGCCTCTGTGTCTTCCTGAACATGAATACTTTAGAGGAGATGGTAGAAGTTGTTTTCCTACTAAAAATCAACTCTGTAAAATAATAGTCTCAAACCATCAGTATTGAAAGTTTCTTGCTGGTTCTGAATGGCAGCTGATTTTTGAAGTTTTCAGCACCAAGCAGAAAGGTCAGTTAATTTTTCTCAGTCGATGTTTTATTAAATGCAAGGACACTAGTGGCTTTTTTTGTACAAAAAATGTATACCCTCTACCTGGAAATTGATTTGCTATTACGTTAGTAAAAGGAATCTAACTTGTAATTAAAGGTCTGAGATTTAATAGATGAGATGAATAGTACATAAATACAGAATTTGTCAGTGAATTTTAGTTTTACCTGGGTAACATGGTGACTTCATTTTGGTGCTGAAGTACATGAAAAAATTCTGTATTTGGGTTTTGTCCCTTTTCCAGTTGTATACCTGCACCTTTGTGCCTTTGCTTTTTGGATGCAGGAATATAGAGATTTCTGCTCCCTATGCCCCTCCTCAGTATATTCATAGATAGCCTTGACAGTGTTCTGTTGCTTTGGACACCATTAATAGCATCTGCTATTTTTGTTAAGTTAATATTGTGGAAAATTCCCAGTATTACTGAGTAATTCTATAAAGAACAAAAACTAAAAGGAAGAAAACAGTCAAATTCAGAAATAGAAAAATAAAACTTCAGGGCTTTTTCAAAAGTCAAGTTTGATGAACCCTGGTAAGAATTATAAACTGTTATGTAAGTTTGGATCTTGTCTTTCCTCTTGCATTGTGTTTTCTTCCCATACACTTTTTAACTGATGCTTCTGTAAGTTTGCCAGTTTAGTTTCAGAAGAAGGAAACATATCCCAAAAGGAAAACCATGTTTAGATACGCATGAAGATAATTTATCCTCTTATTTATGTACAGATTTGATTGTAGTTTAGCAAAGTACGAAACTCCGAATGTGTGAAGGTAAGTGCAGGGGGCTGTGGTCTGGCCTTGACATTTAATAACCTCTGACAGGGTGTTATTGTTGAGGTCAATTTTGGAAAACTTTTTGTTTGGCTTTGAGTTTCACTTTGAAAGAAGTACAGATAAAATTGGTACAGGGACGGTTTGTACAATTAAAAGATCTGGAGAATGTGGACCTCTTTGAGATACTTTGCTAAAGAAATTAAAGCCATAAAACTATGGGTTTTGGTTTGGTTTTGGTTCTTTTTTTCTTTCTTTTTTAATTTTGCTGCAGGTGAATTATTATCAGGTTTCATTTCAACATGAGTGATATTTGCATTGTCAGATTCACTCAAATAATTTTGAATTTCTAGTGTTGAGCTGGGTTGAAAATGGAAATTGTTTCCTATAAAGAAAATTTTGGAGAGGAGGCAGAGGCAAATCAGAAAAATACTTACTGAAGCTGCACTGAAACTGTAAAATTGTGAGAGCTCTTAGTAGTAAATAAAGAAATAAGTAAAAGGAGGCCTTAAAATTTGGGATGATATAAAATAGGATGGTTGTTTTGCTACTGGGCAGGTTCACCAGGAAAACTGATCTTACCCCATGTGGAGAGCTGTTGCTGTAGTGCCCAGACGTGCTTTGGGGTCTCTCTGGTGCACATCCCAAAACCAACCAGGGAAGCACCTTGCTCTGCTCTCATACCTCACAGCCAAAATGCTGGGGAGAGGCTGAGTGTCTGGGGGCTCGGGAAAGGCATGCAAGGCAGGGTGGCTGACAGCCAGGGGCACGGATGGAGTGAGGTCACTTCTCTGGGCAGCACTGCCAGAAGACTTCCCTTGGTTTGTTTTCTGTTGGAGGAAGAAGTGGAGTTGACAAGCGTTTTCCAGGCAGGTAGCCAGACAGGCATTGTTTTAGTGTTTCCACCAGAAAATGGGTGGGTTTTGGAAAAAATGAAATTTTCCATGTGAAAATTTCTATTTTGTGGAAATAGCATTTCTGATTAAAAATTAATTTTGATGGAGTGTCCAATGGGTTATACTGAGCCTTGGAATTAGCATCTGCTATGTTTAAATCTATTGAAGATAATTTGGCTTAGTTTTAGCAACTCTGAACAAATATACACAGACAACTTTTCCTCCCTCTGTCTAATGCCTCAGTTCTAGTGCCAGCCAAAATTCAACTTGAAGTTGGCTATGAGAGGAATAAAAGCTTTTTCTGAATTTTGCAGTTAGTTTTCAATTCAAACTGCCTTTAACTTCAGAGGCTTCACAACACAGATGCCATGGCTGGAACTACAGTTGCCAATTCCACTGGCTGCTCTAGGTTTGAGCGTCCTGCCGTGTGCAGCAGTACTGATTTGTGGGTGCTCAAGTGGCTAATAGCTAGCCCACAGATTTTCTCCATTGGTATGTTTTCTGTCCATGTTGTGCTCAGGTAATTGTGGTTGAGGCTTGTTCGGTGTACAGGATGTGGGACTTGGGTTTATTTACAGTCACACCAAGTTAGAACATGTAACTTTGCAGCATTTGGTGTTCCACCTTTGTTTTATCTGCTTAGCGGTGTAGGACTGTTGAAGACCAGCAGTTATTACTTGCATGTAACTTCTTTCTCTCTTTGAATTTGTAAATTGTGTTACAAAACACCCCTCCGATATGTAGATGGAAAAGTTGGAATCAAAACCTGATTCTCACTTGCTAAATTTCCTCGATTTAGTGTGTGTACTCAGGCTGTTGCTCAAGCTTAGAGCTGTTAATAATGAGTGTCATGAAAGGACTGTACAAGGTTATTTTAGCTACAGTGCGCATTGTCATTAAAAACTTGAGAATTTAACAGACTCCTTTTAAATACTAAAGTGCTTTTGGGTTCTACTGGATCCGCAGAAAACTGTAAACTCCCTTTTTAATAGCTGAAGAAATCTTTTTTTAAGTCATATAGCAAAGGGAAATCAAGTTTAGTTACCTCTTGATAGTTTTGAGAAAAACTGTAGGAGGAAGTTTGGATTTTTGGGGTCTGCAATGGTATGCCCTTCCCCCCCCTCCCTTTTTTCAGCAAGATATAACATACTAACTTGTTGTTGTCACCTGGTGCTCCTGCTTGTAGTTTGTCTGAACTTGCACTGATTTCAAGCATTTTTTTCTTTTGATAAGTAAATATTTAGGCTTCCTGATCTTAGAGTTGTATCACAGCCAGAATTTCCTTTTAATGAAAGATCTATTTAAATCTATTTAACCTAGTTTAAGAACACATTTAGAAAAGTACTGTGGATTTATTTTGAGATGCTTCTATCAAGATATTTTAGTAATATTTCGTTATAGTCTCCATTTATTGCATCTTATTATAGCATTGAGTCATAAAAGCAAGAATAAGATATCCAGCTCCAGGAATGGGAAGAGTTAGATGCAGTAATCATCTGTGTGAAGGTCATGGATTGCCATTTTAACACTGTTTTCAAATGGGCAGGTTATGGATAGAAATGAGTTTAAAATAATGGAGGTCAAACTTGCTTGGAAAACTTTTCTGTTTATTCCTATTAATCTTTACACATGATAAACACCTCCAAATATCATGAGGTGACAGCTGTGTACTAGGAAACAAGGTGGGTTTATGTCTTATAAAAGCATTTGCATATTAGTTTAATTTATAATGTTTTTTAAATATAGGAGCATAGTTAAAAGTCACCATTTAGTGATATTTAAATGGTGTTCCTCTTTCTGACTTTTTTTTCCTGGCAGCTTCAGATATCTGCCCTTCCACATGGATTGGTTGGCTTTTTTTTAAAGTAAAGTTAGATTTAACTTTTTCGCCTGCTAACTTTGCCATTTCCATCCAAAATTGCTTATTCAAGGCACGTGGGCAGCTGGTAACTCAAATCAGTGCCTGTGTGTGTTTGCTGCCTGTTGTGCCGGGCCTCTTCTTTCTCTGTGTCCTTGCTGGCTCACAGGCTGGTGTTGCTGTAGCTGGTGGTTGCCTTCAACTTCTGTTTTCATATGACAGACCTTAAATGATACCAGTACCATTACTTAAAGCCATTTCTAGCTTCAGCTGCCTGCTCGCTGCCTGCTGCTTCCTCACACCCTGGCATGGTTTTCCTAAACCGTTAAGCGGTCACACTGTGATCCAGGTGACTCCTGAAGATCAGTTATAGTCCACTGCTTAATAGAGGGATAGATGTGAGGGTTTTTCTGGTTTGTTAAGGTGTGTATGGGTATATTGCTATCATAGAGAAATTTTCTACACTTGTGCTCAAAGCAATCTCTGAAACCTCCTGTAAGCTCCTTCACACATCTTGTTCAAATGTGTGGGTTTTTTCATAAAACTTCCCTAACCCCTGAGTAGCATCTGGAAGTGAAAGGTCTCTGGGTCAGAAACAATATAGCAGCACAAATTCATATGATGTTTCCAGTCTGTGGTTTCAGTGTGTCACCTGCAGGACCTGGGTTTGTATTTGTTTGTATTTGCCTGGAGGCACGTGCATTCTGGACATTTTTCTTGCATCATTTGGAAGTGATGCAAAGGTCCTGTATGTTCTGAAGTACTGTTATCATCAGGTCAGCAAGTACTGAGCCAGGAGCTGGAAAGAACAAGCTGGAAGGAGATTTTCTGTTGTCTTTGCATTCATTCACACTCTGACCTGTAAGACTGTTGCAGTGAAAAGGGAAACAGGTGCCCTGCTGCAGTAGAAAAGAGGAGTCGAGGGTGGGGGAAAGTCTGACCGCTTTAATTCTAAATCTTTCTTAGCTGCAGACTTTTAGTGTATTGGGTGTATTTCTTCAGCCTCTCTGAAGTTGCAATGTAGTTTGGATAGGTGTTTGCTAAGAGTGAAGTTGAAACTTAAAAATGGGTTTATAATGAACCAAATTGAGCTGTTTGGAATCTATAAGTCCATTTGTGTTTTTTTTTCCTCACCAAAAAAAAATTAGTATCTTCTCAAGTTCTGTCTCATCAAGAGCCCTGGATAGTGAAGATGGAAGGATTGCTTTCTCCATGTGAAACATGATTGAGCATAGAAAGGGAGGACATAAAGGTTTGAGGTTCAAAATAATGGGCAGTGTTGATGATATGGTTTCTAAGGACTTTTTTTTTTTTTTTTTTTTTATTAGTATTGCTCCTAAACTGTGCCAGTAGGTATTGTGATCTCAAACTAATGAATTTCACATTGCTGTTTTGTGTTTCCTGAAATGCTACGAACAGGAGTGAAGCAAAGCAAATCCCAATTTTCCTGCACTGTCCTACTTCTGACCCAAAGCAGCAAAAGGGAGCAGCTGAATTTGAGAGGCTTTTTTTGTGAGCGTGGTGCATGCAGTTCAAGCTTAATGAGTATTGACATTTAATTAGAAAGAAGTGTCACTTATAATAGGCCTCTCTGTTAGCTGTGCCCTTATTCTTGGGGTCAGGGAGGAGCAAGGGAGGAAATTGTCAAATTGTCAAAATACTTTATTTTTTTGATGAAATAGTACCTTGCCACAGTACTATCTCACTAACTTGCTGTGTTCTGGTATACAGCCTCCAGCTGTCTCTAACAAATTCACCACTATCCTGTGTAGAGAGACTGAACACCCATTAATTATTTTTCTTATGTTAGAAAGTATGAGATTCTGGGAGTGACAGAGCAAGGTGTTTCATCTTTAACCTTTGTCTCTTTTAGTGATTATAACAGTGAAAATCTTGCTTGATATCACACAGCAGTTGTTCAAATTTGAAACCCCTTTCCAAAGAAGTCGATAAAAAGCATTATCCAAGGAGGTCTTAATTTAATAAGAAACCCTCAAGTAATTTTTTAAACTGAAAGTACTTATTAATTTAGGCATCAAGCCTGTACTGAAATCCACAGTCAACCCCATGAAATCCCATGTTCATAAAATAAGATGAATTAACATCTTAGAAACTTATCCAAGCATCTAGAATATTAAATTAATTCTCTGCTACTGGTATAGGAGTGTGTATAGGAGAAGCTGATGGTGGAGGAGAGAGGCTAAATTCAGCTTCTTTTCTCTCAGCTGTTGAGGTTGGGCCCCAAAATTATTTCAGAAACTGTCAGATATACTTTAAGAATGAACACTTTTTGTGTTAGATTTGGCTCTTTATGTGGTTGATTGAGAATGTAGAAAGGGAGGATGTAAGATTAGCTCATTCATTAAAATGCAGGTGAGATGATGGATGTTATGAGGGGCATGTATGTTGTTCTTTATTGCTTTCAAAAGTGAAGTACTTGCAGATAGGAATTTTGTTTGCTGTTCTGTGCTTCTGGCATCTGTGAGGAATTTAATCAAGCATCTCAGAGTGTCTGCAGGTAATAGAGGTCTTGGAGGAACATGTAGAAGCAGCTGGAAATGAGGTGAGCTTGTGCAACATTTTCACATACGAAGACTGGAGGCTGCTCAGGGCCCGGCTGTAACAAGGGAGCAGGAGAGTTTGGAGCTGCCAGCCCTCTGCAGATACCAAGGCTAAAGAGAGGACAGTCTGGTTACCCACCAGTGAAGAGAAGTTGCTGAGGTTTTGGAAACTTTACCTTCCTGACTTCCAAAGCTGGTATCTCCTTGTATCCAGTTCTCTCTTTGACAACCGTCTGGGAATGAAGCAGCACTGAAGGACTCATGCTTGTAGTTACATTGCACAGTCACAGTAACTGTTCCTGTTCATCAACAGTAAAAATGTCATATCCCTCTTTTCCAGTGAAGTATTAGGAAAAGTTTAGTAAGTGGCTGTATAATAACTTTCCAGGAGTATATTGTTTTCCTTAAGCAGAATGAATTTGATTAATTTGTATATTAAAGATAATAAACTTAGAAATTCAACAGAAACTTTTGATAGAGCCCAGAATCAATCATGATGCTGTTGTCTGACTTCTTACTGAAACCTTTGCATCTGGTGACTGCAAAGTGAAATGAGCCAATGTTTACATATCAGCTTTAAAGACTGATGGATACTTTCCATTGTTTGGTCAGCAGAAAGCAGGAAGAAATGAATGAAGTATGAATTGTTGGATCGAGTTCAGGATTGTAGTGCATGGGTCGATTCACTTAAATGAAAATGCGTTTCTACTCTGATTTTATTTTTAAGCAATGTCCTGAAGCTGTGGACTACATCAGAATTGCTGAAAGCTTTCAAAAGAGATTTTTGAAAGAAAAAAATTTGAGCTTTTGTGTTGGACTAATGTGGAATTCCCTCAAAAAAGTTCTTTTAAAGACAGTTTGCATCAAGTCAGCAAAGTGGTTGCACTCTTGGATAAATTGAATTTCAGTTAATTACATGCTTAACCAACTGCTTATTTATTAAGCTGCTTAAAATTGGTTAGTTTATTGTAAGCTGAAGCAAATTATCATTTTACTGTAGATATTTACATAAAAGAATAAAGGATGCCAAAAATTCACTTGAAGCTTCTGAATGTTCTTCAGTGCCCTAACCAAGCCAGTATTGCAGGAATGTTCTGCCCTCTGATAGGGAACACTCCCTTGAATTGCTTCATCGCTTGAAACCTGAGCTCAGGCAGGAACTGTACAACTCACTCCCTCCACAGACCTGAGAGGTGAGTGGAGTTTCATTGCACAAGTTCTGTCCTTCTCCGGTTGCTGGAGCAGCACGTACTTTGGATTGTTAATTCATTTGTCTAAATATTACATGCTCAGCAGAAGAAAAATTATTAACAGAAACCTTCTTCATATGCAAAGATTAATCTGAGTCCAATTTATGTAACAAAATACTTGCATGTATAAAAATATTGTAAAGTGGCCATGGCACTGCCCATGACGTGGGTATGCACACATGGTAGTACCTTGCTTAAGTTAGCCTGCTGTTGAAACCACTTGTTCTCAAACTTTTATTTTGGTTTAATCTCAGCTTTTGTCTTTCCTCTTACTTCTTTTGGGGATGCAGATTTTTTGTTGGAGCTTAAATAAGTCCTCTATTTGTTCCATACTAACTTCAGCTATAATGTGGTTTTGTTGCAGAAGTATGCAAACAGTGCAGCTGAATTTTGATCAGTTTTTGTCATTTTAAATATCAAGATGTGTTGGGACATCAGATAGCTATGATTTATAACCTTATAAGCAATAGCTAGCCATCCTACTATATTGTTAGTAAGTTTTCAAAATGTATAGCAAGATTGGCAAGATGTGGTCAGGAGAAATTATACTGTCTGTGTTACTGGTGCATGTATGTCTGGAAGAAAGGAGTAGTAAAGATGATATGGATACAATTCAGGGCCAATTATCTTGTAAAACAAGTGTGTCAGAGTGAGATCAGTAATTGCAGGGTCTGTGCGTAGCAGCTGTGTCCTTTTTGTGAAATGGACGTGTGCTGATAGAGGTTTAAATACAGGTTGTGTGTGCAGGATTGGCCACAAAGCACTTACATGTAATAGCCCTGGCAGATCTTAGCATCTGATGGTGAAGGCTTTTTAGCTTATTCCCTACATGCTTCCATAGTTTTTTTGCTGACATATGTGGAAAGAGTAGCTTTGAGTGTGGTTCACAGAAAAGTAGTCATTTTTTTGTTACCTTCCTCTCTATTATGTTCATGACTGTTTTATTTCCATTTTGTAGAAGTATTTCAGGATTTCAGTCATTGTACTTAGCCGTAAAACTATGTTCTGTAGTTGCAAAAGTCTCAGTTTCATGCAAGAAAATTGTCTGCTATGAGATGGTGGTTCAAGCTACTATGTATTTTATGTGAGACCGGGAATATAATTTTTCACTGCCTAATCTGAAAGTACAAAACATGGTTTCATAAGTCTATGAAGAAAACATTCATGAATGACTGATGTCCAGCATGGTGGGAATATGAGCTTCATACCAGGAAGATGCTAAACTCCAGACTGTGGAACAGCATGAGAGAAATGTGTGTGTCCTGTTTGTTTCTTGCTTCCCTAAAGAGAGCACAGAAAGTGTGGCCCTTGCAGTCTGGGAGCTTGGTGAACTGTTGCTCTAACCCAGTATAGGTGGTCCTGTTTCCACAGCAGACTTAAAATACAGTGCCTTCTTTCTTGAATTTGATCATTTCATTTGTGTACATTGAGAAAGACCCAAATCACTCTCTGTGACTATTCACTGTTTTTTTTGTTTAGTGGGAACAAAGATGATCTGTGTTACACCAAGAACCTTGGTGTAACCAAATCTGCAGGTTTGGTCTATCAAAGGCACAGAGTAAAGGTTGCTTGGTGTTAAAGAATTTAGAGGGTCACTGAGGGTAGATTTTCTCCTTCCTCACTCTTATGGATTTGTTGCTGTGTTTGAAACCCAGAAGTTTTCTATCTAGTGTAAGATAATGATGAGGAAGGAAGAAATATTGTTGGTCTTGTCTTGGTCAGCAAATAAGACAAATATAGATGAAAGAACAGAAAAAAGATGAGACTTGCCTTTTTTTTCCCTTAAAGCATGATGGTTTCTGGCCTTAAGCAAGTCTTTTTTTTTTTTTTTTCCTTCTGCTGCAAAATTGGGGATTGTTGAGTTAGACCCCTCTAGCTCCCTACCGAATGGATTTGTGAGGACTGCAGTACTTATTTGGAAGTTAAACAGCCCTTCTCTATGCACTGGTGTTTGTATTTGTGGGAAAGGACTCTGAAGATAACCCTTACTGTTTCTGGGTTGTTACTTTTTCAAATCCTTGTAAAATAGGCCTGTCAAAGGATTGTTTCTGTGGTATGGAGAAACTGTTTTTAATCAAATGCCATGCTTTTCTGAAACCTTCTTTGATTCAGCTCACAGGCAAATACCATCCTAAAGTTCTGTCTGTCATTATTGTTTGTGTAGGTGCACTGATAGAGATGCCAATCTTTATGCCATTCTGACTAGTAGGGCAATTGGCCTTGAGATTGTGTTTGTGTGACAAAATACTGTTTGTGAAATGTTACCTTGTTGGCTCAGATCACTGGTATAGGGGTTCAGTTCCTCTCCTCTGTTAAAGGTTTTCTCCTGCTTTTTATTTTTTGAAAGCTGTAGAAGGCATAGCAGAAGCAGCATGAGGAGTTGTCAGACATGTACTTTGTTCGTAGGCTTTACTTAAGAGTTTTAATGTTTGTGACACAATTTTTCATTAATTTATCATTAAGAGAAAGCCATGAGTTTAGCAGCTGGTGGGTTTATCTGGTGCCTGTATCCTTCAGTTTGTCATGTTGGTTTAGCAAAACAAAAATAAACTTGCTGTAATTCTACATGAATACAGCATTGCAGTTCTGAAGCCAGAGTGACTGAGTAGCCGAAATAAAAAAGCTGTTTGGTAAGGAAGCAAGTACTTATTAATCTGAAAATGCTGGTTAAGTCAAAACCGAAACATTTTGCAAGAGTGGATTATCATCAAGAAGATTTTTTTATGTCTGAGGTGTGTGGTCATGCTTAAAGAGCAGAAGATGAGATTTAGAAAAGCAAAATACCTCAGGGATTTTTAGGGCAGTTGCTCAGGTTGGCTGTAAAGTGGAAAGATGGTTAAACTGCCAAGTCCCAGTTTGGATCGCTTTCCCATGAGAGCCTATGTATCTAAATTATCAACCATTTAGGAGGGGATTGATCTTTCACTTCTTACTCCTGTTCATTTATGTATATTGGAGCACAGATACCTCTTATAATCAATGCAAGCTCTCTAATCACTGCTGGAATATTTGCTGTCCTCTGCTAAATTCTCCTTTGTTTTTTTATCATGATACACCCCATCCCCCCAAATGTGAAGCTAATATGTAAATGTTTTTGAAGTCTTCATAATTTTATGCAGAATAAGGAAAAATCAATTGTTTTATATTTGGCTTTGAGAATATCTGTTTTCTTTGACTACTCTTCAAGTTATTTTAATTTTATGTCTCAATATATTCTCTGCTTAAGTTATGAAACTTCATTTGCTTGTGCCCTTGTCAAAGGATGTAGAAATAGTTTGCTGAGTGTGTAATTAGGTGAATCACAGGCCCTGATCCTGTGAGGTACCTGAGAAAGTAGCTGGTATCATTGGACAGAGCTAATAGCTTCAGGTGGGGACATGGGGCTGGATGATAATCATCAGAATCTTAGATTTGAAAAGTGAGAGTCAATACTTGCCTTTCATTTATCGTCTCTCAGTGCAGGGTGTGGACTTGTGATGGTCACAGTTCCTCACTTAGAGAATAAGAATTGTTTGTGCTGCCAAACTGACACATTGACATAGGCAGAAGATTCGGTAGTTCGGTGAATCTTAAACTATTCATGTTGTAATTTATAAAAAAAGAGGGGAAGAAACCATGCTAATGTTTTTGTTATGACTCTGCATTCTTATGTCTAATGATGACACTGTGAATGCACAGGCCGTGCAGAATAATACATCAAAGTCTTGTGTATTTGCTGGTTTTTTTTCTCTGTGCTTTTTCTCTATAAAGCTTTTTATGTAAGCATATTTCTTTTTGCTGTGTTGCACTGAAATTAGTTAATTGCATCTAATATTGGGACCTAATAGCCATGATGCCCAACAGTTACAGTGCTTTTTGAATTGAAAATGCTGTTCTGAATATTTAAAAAAACCCCAAGCAAAACCCCCAAAAACCAGCGAACCTACAAAACAACATTAAAATAGAGAGGGTGTGGACAATGGACAGAAAGTAAAGGACTGAGTATTTTGGTATAAGATTGTGTAGTAGCTTGGAAGACATTGCTTGGTTATTGGCTACAATGAATGTAGTATTCATTCTTCTTTTGTCTGTAATGGAGTTTTTAAATAATGGGTTTGCTGTTTGTTCACCTTTCTTTGAAGTGTGACATTCTTGCATTTGCATTTTTTTTTGATCTTTTCAAACGTTGTGTTTGTTTTGCCTGCAGACCCTGTGTGGACAGTAATGACCGCACGTTTCCGATTGCCTGCTGGCAGAACCTACAATGTACGAGCGTCTGAGCTGGCACGGGACAGGCAGCATACGGAGGTGGTCTGCAACATTCTTCTCCTGGATAACACTGTACAAGCTTTCAGAGTTAATGTAAGTAATTGGCTTACTGCAAATCAGTATCCCAGGCCTGCTTTCCTTTGCTGGATTTGTATGGCTAGAGTTTGACTTCCTGTGTCAGGTACAGGACAGAGGGGGAAGTTGTGTTCAGGCAGACGTGCTTGTACACGTGCGTGCTGTGTTACTGTGAACTTAGTCATTCTGGCACCCTCTAACACATCGTTATTTCAAAATCCAATATACAAAGCATAAGTTATTTCTAGTAGTTCTCTTTATGGATTAAAGTTGTCTAGTGGAAATGGAGGACAGTCTTGTCATTCAGTTGAAAGAAAAGCATTTGTTCTGCTGCGCTCTGCTTTTTGCATTTTGAGCAGAGTAAGCTGTAATGGTAACTCTTCCCATGGCTGTGTAGCTGACTGTGTTCAGTCATCTGTTTGGTTATATTTGGTCACAGCTGTCATCTTATTTCCCTGCTTTTTGCTTTTCTTAGTTAATATTCTTGTTCTATGATTTCCCTCACTTAAGCTCACCACCTTCTATTACACTAGTGAGAATGGCAGGAAAGCAAATACAAAGGTGGTTGCTGAATACTGAGGACTGTTAATGAAAAAAATTAATAACCCTTACATAGGAACCTGGAATTTAAACTATGTTATTCTTCCCATTTTCTAATCTGTAATCCTTAATAAGGGGTTAAAATGAAAATGTTCATGGGTTTGTGTGTATGTTCACACAAGCACAACCCTTGCTTTCAACTTCCTGGGGTAAAAAACCCCACTAAAAATAGGCAAGGACCTCACAAGAAAACATTAAAGCATTAGAGGGATCTTTGTATGAGAAGAACCAGAACTCAACAGGAAAGAAGTAGGTTGTCCTGGGGCAGTAGAACTCTGCTTTTACTTTATAACCTATAGAATTGTTGACTTGCATGGAGAAATATGAATAATGTTGAATAATGTGATGGTGAAAGTTACAGGTGGCATGATTACTAAAATTTTTCGAGAGAAAACCTCAGCAAGTGGAGTGAAGTAGTAGCTCAGTATCAAACAAGGCTATGGGACTTCAGATGGGAAATGAAGGAGAAACTGAAGCAGTATGTAAAATCTAAGTCTAATTCAGACTATTTGAAAAAGTGCTGGTGCTCTATAATTATATTGAATTCTGATATTCAGTGTTCAGTAAGGATACTGGTACATTTAAATGTTTTAGGGAAGATATGTGAGAGTTGTTGCATTTCTCTGTTCTGTAATCTGTGGTTAGAGCCTGTACAGCCTATAGCTGCCTATCAGAGAAGTGGTATCTGTTATCTAGCAAAAACCTGCAAGGATCCATTGTCAACTGCTTAAGGTTTAGAGGTAGACCTGGTGATTATTTGGTTTAGATATTTCAATCAAGATAGAAGAGTTTAGGATGTACTCTTGAGGCATTTTTGTAGTTCATTCAAAAAATATTTAACTTTTCAGGATTTCTGAGTAGTAAAGTGTGGGAATTTTGAATGATGGAGCTGGGGGAGGGATGTTTTATCAACATCAAGGCCTATTTCCCTTCTGGGATAATTTTTCCTATATCCCTTTTCCCTCCTCTCTATCTCTTTTCATCCTTCCTAACAGTTTCCCAGTCAATACTGCTTCCTGAAAAGCTTTATGTGTAAAATGTAGTTTGATACAAAGCATAAGAAATGGCAAATGTTCTCATCTTTGCTTTCAGGTGAATGAGTTCTCCATTAAAGTATCTGTCTTGTAGTTTTTTGTTTGTTTATAAGACTTGGGTAACATAAGAAATAATTGTTGTATAATAGGTATGGGAGATTGTGCTTCTTTTTGATCTAGCTGTTCAAAAGCTGTATGTTTTTAGAGAATGCTGGTGCCTCTCTAGAACCAGGTATAAATCCTCAAATGTCTATTCTGTCTCTCCCAAGAAAAATTTATGTAATATGTTCTCACCACCTCCCTAATGTACTAAATATTTCAGTTGCATGGATCACGCTTTACTGCTTATACAGATCAGTCTGCAAGTTTGTCTATTAAAACTGAGTCTAGGGAATAAAAAGTTCCTTGGTGCTGAATATTTTGATCTCATATCTTAACCTCAATCTGTTTTTTCACAAATAGGGAGCAATAAAGTATTCAACTGTAGCAAATGTAACCTACATGGTATACAGGTTTTCAGGTTTTATAGCTTTGTTTTACTTTATTGTGGTTGACACTGTACTTAGCAATAAATATTTATGGAATTGTTTTCAAAATAGGAAGAACAAAGATAACATCAAATAAATTAGCACTTTTTTTTTCTCCTGATGATTGCTATAGGTATTCTGTATGCTAATGATTGTAAAGCTTAATCATCTGGAGTATGCCGTGCTGCATTAATGAAAATGTACTCAAGTGCTGTTTCTTCTCCGACAGCAAAGCACTGATCACAGGCAGTGTCTCTTGATAATTTATGTGACATGTTCTAAGTTCACATTTCAACCAGCCCTTTCCATTGATCTGCGAAACAGGCGCCTTTGTGCTAAGCTTTACCTTGTACAGAGCATAACAAATCAAACCAAATAATCCCTGTGGATTGTAGCCAGACAAAGGTTATATTGGTTGCAGGCAGAAGAATCAGTTGGAGCTAACCTGTGCATATGTTTGAAGAGCAGAAATCCTTTCTATAAAATGCTCTGCTTACCAAATGAAGAAACCCTGCTTCGATCCTGAAAAGCAGCCTTCAATAGAGCACATGGCAGGAAGAAATGAGGCTGACAAGTTAATAACGTGATCAGGATGATTTGCATTACGGTAAAACGGCTTCTTCAAAGATCAAATTACTTTAATTTGTTTCAATGACTTGTTTAAATACCTCAAATTATATATTTTCCATGCAGGTTGACTTACTTCTAGTCCCTGAAAGACAGTATGCGGATACAGAGATCAGACTGAACTTGAGGGAAAACTAAACCAGGGTAGATGTGATGGGTTATTCTGTCAGCAAGGTTAGTGGTCATGGACAAATGTTTCAGTTTGGAGCCTTTATTATCCCAGAACGCTCTTCAAACTTAATGAATTTACACTCTAGCAGAGGTAAAATCTGAAAACCTGTAAAATAACCCAAACAAAACAAGAAAAAAATACCCCCAAAAATCACATACCATTCCCCCGTAATTGTAGAAGTTAATATTTTCAGTAATTTAATCTTGAGCATTACTTAGTTACTTGCCCTTTTTTCTTTGACCAAAAAAAAAAACCCAAAAAACCCATACAAAACCATCATCCCATTCCTCTGTCATCACAAGTCCAAATTTGTTTGGACTGATGCTACAGTGATATCTCACGTTGTTTGCAGTTGATGTGGCCAGTGACAAAACTGGAATGTCAGAAATACAGAATAAGAAGGTGGTAGTAGTTGGTAACCAGGCATTAAAGCTGTGTAGTTGCAGGGATTTGCCTAAATTTTCAAACATGGGTGTTTGTGAACATGTAACAATCATTTTGCAAGTAGAAATTAATGTATATATATCTAGTGTTACTAGATGATAGTTCATAAAGTGCAGTTAACACATTGATGTCTGGAGTCTATGTCAAATTTGTCCTGAAAGACCAAAATTTATGAGACATTTTGCATCCAATAATGACTGATAAGTATATATAACCTTTTAATACTTCAGTTTGGAAAAAATATTGATATTTTTGTGTCTAACTACTGCAGTTTTGTGATAGATAGTTCCCATTTTTCATGTTTCCATTATTTCTTGGTTTACAAGGAAATGACAATGTTTAACTTTGTATCTCTAGCAACAAAGCAAATTCCTTTTTATGCTCATCTACATTTATTGGTTTTGCTTTTTTGTAAAAAAAAAAATCAAACATTTAAACTTGCTATCGTATTTTTTTATCATTTAGAGCAGCTATTCAGTGTTGTGATAGTATTAGAAATATTTTGGACCTTTCTCAACAAGCAGGATTGTGACCTTCACCTGCTTTGGCAAGCTGCAACATCATTATATAAATATCAGAGATGGGTTAAACTGAGGTCTGGTTTTACTAGATGCTTATCTTTATTTTGCACTGAGAGTAAAACATTCTGATCCAAACAAATGCTTCATGTTGAAACTAGCCTTCTCTTACCAAATTTGCTGCTCAATTGCAGCAGAAATACCTTCCTTGTGGTCGTGAAATGATGTTCTGTGTTTCTTAGTTCAGACTGCTCGGTGAGTTCTCAGCTTTTTCATTAGGAAACAGCTATTCAGACATTTAAGAAACAGGACACGTCAGGATTAGATTGGAAAAAAGCTGCAGAGATGGTATCTGCAAGTTACTTAAAGAGGTAACATCAGCTGTGGTAATTGTAAGCCTAAAATTGGCTTACAAACGTCTCCCATTTTCTAGTACTTACCATCATAAGTTCTCAGTTTGAGTTCTTATTTGAATCTACGTGGGAAAAATGCCAAGAGGCAATTAGTGTTGCTATGTAATTTTAAAATTAGTTTTATTTGCTGTAAAAACTATACTGATGACTATTTTATTTCAAAATATAGCAGAAACTCTTAATTTAGTAAAAATGAAAGTGACTGGTTTTGGATTGTATATAAAAATGCTTATGCATTTATGCTGTTGTACATTTATTACATTAACATCTGGTTTTTTTCTTTGTTTGTTTTTAGTAATTTGGAAAGTAAATTTTTCCAGTAGTGAACTTTTTAACAGTGGTGCTTCTATATTTTGTTAAACATCAAGAAATTTTCTCTGTAGCATTTTTTTTTCAAATAAGATCTTTTTTTCAAAGTGAACATAGCAAATCTTAGATTGCTTTAACTTAGCCAAATTTATATGAGACCTGAAATATATGCCTTATGTAATTTCAACTTGAATGTGCAGTCGTGGTTATGATTGTCTTCCTGGGATTATTTCAAGCATAATTTGTGGATAACTGTTATCTACTTTAAAAAAAATTATTCTGAAATAAATTATCAAGCTTCATGGATTATTTAGCCCCAAATAACTGCCAGTGACAGTTTTATTCAGCTTCAGTGTAATTTTATCTGAACAAAAAAATCAGTTTTCACAGGATGCTCTTAGATGTTAACAAATGTCTGAATATGGATTTGTAGATTTTTCTCTTATATGGATATCAATTAAATTCTTATTTTGATCTTACATACTTTTGTTTTAACAGCTGTAAAAGTAAACTGTTACATAATCTCTATGTGAATTGAGGTCATTTGTGAGCAGAACAGCAGGTTTTTTTGTTTTAAAACTATAAAATATCTTACTGCCTACAGTAAACAAGGCAAGATGTATCAAATCCACTGCAGCATCTGTAATACTTGGCACCTAGGAGATTATTAGAAGCTTTTCTGCTTGGGTGCCACAGGAATAGAAAATCTGGGTGGAAAATGTATCAGTCATCGCTTACTTATTTCTTTTTGTTTGACAGTTCTTCTTGCAGAATTTTGCTTGTCTCTTGTTTTTCAAGGAGCTGTGACACTTTAACTTCTTTGGGAAACTCCCTTCAGATTTCACCAAATGCATTTATTGAGTCCTGTCATAATGACACACTTGGTCTTTCAATTACTGTGTTGGCAGCATTTTCAGGTTAGGCAAAAAATTGCTAGGTAGTAACTACAGATTCTTTTTATATCATTTTGAGGGTAAGATTTGTCTCTAGAGTAGAAATCAAGTTTGTTCACTTGTCTCTGAAAAGCAATGTTACTATTACCCAGTTCATTTGAATTAGTTCATTTAGAGTGAAGTAGTATTTTAGAGAGAATGTGTTTAAATGACACTTCTCGGTTAGATATGTGGCTGCTTCAGCTGTCTGTGCCACTAAACTTTGGAAACATTTTCAATGTGCGGGTTCATTTAGAGTCAGGAATAGATTTTCAGATAAAATAAGGAAGAATAACTTGTACAGACCTGTATATTTGAATTCAGTGACCCAAAGAAGACTCTTACTTGTACCAAGTTCCTTATTAAATCTTAAACTTTTTTCTTTTCTGTTTTTCAGTACTACTTTTAAATATCAATTTTGGCTAATGAATGGCTTTCAGAAATAATCATGTAGCTAGCTGAGAAGTGAGAAATTCTTACTGTCAGAAAATGACAGAGAAGAAAAATGATTTCCTTACATATGTTTCAAAAAGAGAGATGAAGCTCATTTAAAAATAGTGCTCCTGGGATACACTTCGTGATATTTAAAATTTAGGCTGTTACAGCACATCTGAAAGAATGTGTATGTTCTCTACCTGCCTGAAATCTCTGTGTGCAATTATGTATTTGTTCATTAAAAAAAAGGTATGTATTTGTTCTCTGCAGAAACATGATCAGGGCCAAGTTCTATTGGATGTAGTCTTCAAGCATCTCGATTTGACAGAGAGAGATTACTTTGGTTTACAGTTGGCTGATGAATCTACTGATAACCCTGTAAGTTGTGACTTGGTTTTATAAGTACTATTTTAAAAATGACAATTATGGTCATCACTGTACTGTGTTATTTAAAGAGAACTAAAATCATTGCAATTTTGTGCCATCTTCCACAACAGTGTCATTTCAGAGGGTCAGTATCACTTTGTTGTAGTTATGATAAAAGTACATATGAATAGTCACAGACTTGGAGTAACACACTGAGATCTGTGCTTATGAAATAATACCTTAAAAGGATATTGGTTCCTTTGTTGTATCTGTTTACTAAACTGCATGATTATTGTCAAAAATAGTAAATACGTTTTAATTTTGTTTTGTTGTTATTTTTGTCATTAGTACTTAGAAAATAATGAGGGGGTTTTAGATTGCCCTGTATGATGTTTCTGTTTCTAGCCCAGATACCTGGTGGTCTTTTAATAGTGCTTCATATAGTCCAGTCTCTGACCAAGGCTTATAATACTTCGTGGGCTTTAATTGAAAGGGAATTCTGTACAACTGGAACTTGGTAGATCACCAGGAGAAACAAAGAAGTGCAGCTGTACGTTCACTGTAATAGTTACAGCAGTACTGCTGAGATTAATGTTGCTTGAAGAATGCTTCTTGAATACTTTCTTTTATAGTTATCAGATGTTCAATACTTGGTTTAAAGTGCAGTTTGACTAACTATTATTCCTTATATTACAGTTCTTTACCTTATTCCTACTATATGTGCAGATGGGGTCTAAATTTATCTCCCAGCTTGTGTGTCAGAAGTCATCCACATTCACTTGTGGATAGTTCTGTTAAGACATTGGCAGGCTGGTCTCATTTAATATTTTGATTCTGAACTTTGTTTCCAGGCTGAAAAGACATAGGCATGCTGAAGAAAAGGCTGAATTATTTTTCAGCTTTGTTTAAGAAGTATTTAGTTGAAGATCACTCAACATTCAGAAATTCGTGCTAATTCTCATTTATCTGGCTTTCCAAAGCGTAGACTTCTAAGCTCTCTGATTTTTAGTTTATCTGTCTGGAAACAGATGAACACAACACTGTAATGGAAGGATCTGGTTAAGAGTTAGTCTGAAAGAATGACTTCACAACTATTTGATATAAGCACATGCTTTAAAGGTCTGGTATTCTTTTGGCTTCTAAATATTTTGTCTTTTCAGCACATACCTAGTTGCCATGAAAACAATGTGTCAGAGCTAAATAGAAATGTTACCAGTATTAGTCATGTAAGGTTGAAGAATTTATGGGTTAGACTAATTTCATTTTTTTATATCCATTTACACTGGGTTCATTTGGACAAAGAAACCTTACTGGATTGACAAATATCCTGGTTACTTTTGAAATAATGCAGCAGAATATTGCTAAAATATAGTTAATACAGCAGGAGGTAAAGATGATGGGGAGGAGGGGATTTTGCTAACTGAGTGTGAAACCTCCAGCATTGTGTCTAAATGTGGATTTTGTAAACTGCAGAAGCTTTACCTTTTTATTAATGTATAATGTATATAATAATGTATATTATATATTATTTACAAAATATACAATATATATAATTATATATAACACATAATGTATAATATTAATCTCACAGTAAAATTCAAGTATCTTTCAACATGTTTTGAAAGATTCTTACAAAAAATTCATATGTATCCCTGGCTGGGGTGTCCTTTATTAAGCCTTTACATTTAGTCTTAAAAGTTAATTGATCCTGTATACAGGTTTCGTGGTTTGTTGGTTTTGGTTTTTTGTTTGTTTGCTTGTTTGTTTTTTTACATAGCCACATTTTTGAAGCTGTATCAAACTGTCTCTTTGGTTTCTCTTAAATCAACTACTACAAGGATAGAGCATGTGGATCTAGTCATCATTATTTGTTGTTCCTAATGAATAAAATGACTTAGGACTAACTTCAGATCCATAGTATGTGTCAGGTACCTCTGTGTGTTTGCTTCCTCCTCCCTCACCTGAAAAAATTAAAAAGCCCTGTGATAAATGTGAGGGAGTTGCATTCTGTACAGGGTTATGTCTCTGTCACTTCCCAGGAACTGGGCCCATAGAACCATTTCCTGAGGCTTGTGGGCTTGCTTTGCAAGGCAGCAGGAGGAACTGAACAGTATTTATACCAAAGATAGACTTATGAGCTAACTGAGCTGTGTTCATCTGTGCAGAGACTGCTGAGTTGCTGATGGGCACTGGTTTAAACAACTTGCAGGGCTTTCTGAAATTTGCTACATTGATTTTTATAAAGGTCTGTCTGTACACAGCAGTGTTCTCCTGTAGAGATGGTCAAGATTGGGCACTGTTTGGTAAAATTGTTCTGTAGTCCTTAATCCAGTAGGCTGAGTGTTGGACCTGGTTTCCAAGATCCCAGTTAGTGATGTACCAGTGCTGACACTTAGGCTGACAATTTGAAGAGAATCTGGGAACCAGTGGGATCATTCACTGGCTCTGTCAGATCTGCACAATACAGAGTCAGAAGTACTGGAAGTAGTTTAAGCAAACTAACTTCTGAGCTGGGTAAATTAGCCTGCCTGTAGCTCTTCACTGCTACAGGTCGTTCACCGTAGAGCAGCTGAAGGTTGTTAAACATAGCACAGTTGAGTTCTAACATCTCTCAGACTCCTGTGACAATCACAGAAGCAAGTCATGGTAGAATTAGCACTGTAAGAGACAGATACCTGGACAACAGATGTTAATTTTGGAGAAAGAATTGTTGTAGCAGTAGCAACTGTTGATAATAGTGTTGGTGTCTCCAAAATCACTAACGAGTCTTTGTATGCCAGTGAGGCATTTTGGTAAAAGACCAAGTAAAAAGTAATAGAATAGCAAGAGTTTCGTGATGTATAAGGATATGATTTGTACTTCTTTGTTTCTCTGAAGTTGGTGTTATAATTTGTCTCTTTCCAGAGGTGGTTGGATCCAAACAAACCTATCAGGAAACAATTAAAAAGTGAGTAATGTATGTATTTTGTCAATTCATCTATTGTTATTATGCTGTTTTTCCAGGGTGCCCTGATTAATTAGAAATAACTTTTCTTGACCATAGGAGGATCTCCTCACAGTTTGAACTTCAGAGTTAAGTTTTTTGTAGGTGACCCAAACAAGCTCCAAGAAGAATATACAAGGTAGGTCTGGTTTCTTTGTCAATAAAATATTTTTCTAGACTGATCATTATTTTTTTTAAGTTATAGCGTGGTAATTTTCTTATAAATCATTCTTGTCGTATGGGCAAGCTTCTAATTTTTGCCTAATGATTACAGATGTGAACTATGCAGTTGTACCAAAACAATGTAAGAATAAGTCTCTGTGAATAAACTTACAAATTTATATGCAAAGTGAAATAACTACTTGAAGAAAATACTACCAAGTAGAAACAGAAAAGGGGAAATAGAGAAGAGAGAAAAAACTTAATCCCACTGTTCATCAATGAGTGAAAGTTTAATTTTATCCTTACTTGTGTTCTCCTTTGTAACTAAAAAATTTCTAAGCTTTCTGCATTTTTTGACACCCCCCCTGCCAGTTTTCTGCTTGACACTAAAAAATTAATTTCTGTATGGTTTATTCTTTGACACAACCATAGCTTGAATCTCATAAGCTTATTTTGATTGCAATGTATTGAAGAAAATGCTCAGTGAGAATCAAAATAGGAGGCTTGTGAGTTGCAATTAGTCCCTGAAGAAATGCCTCTAATTTTCAGTATTTTTAATTACTTCTGGTCCTCTACATAAATGGCATGATTTGACAGATTGGAATTTTTGGATGTCAGCCATTCTGAAAACAGGTCAGCTCCATTCAAAAAACAGTATCTAAATTATTAAGGACAGCTTTTAAAACCTAAGTGCCAAAACTGTGAAAATTTGGGTCCACATTTGTTTATCATTTCTATTGATTTGTCATATTTTGGACAAAATTTAGCATATATCTATGCAGACAATTTACTAAAATGAGTCTCATGAGAGCCTGGATGAGGCTTTGTTTTATTGAAATATTTACTGTAGGAAAATTTGGCAATTTAGTACATCAAAATAATAGAAAAAGTGTAAAAAATGTTTTATTTGAATTAAAGGAAATTATGTAATATTTCTAAGGAGATGAAAAAATGGGTAAATGTTGATCAATATGATGTAAACCATAAAGAAGGAGGAAACTGTTTACTTTAAGTGCTAAATACAAAGCTATAAATACAGCATTCTTTTAAATGAGAAATAATATATGATTCCTGTATCTAGGTCAGCTCTGTCTTTTTTGTTAATAGGCCTAATTGCCCCTGAGAAAACTCATTTGTATTTGGAATTATTATAAAGAGAGAGTTATTATCCATGGGCTTTTATGGAATGAAGTTAGGATGCCATGTCACAAATACAGGTCCTTTCATGTAATCAATATTCCCACCTCAAAAAAAGAAATGAAAGTGCAAACTTCTGACAATTGCAGTTCAAGCTGAGACTGTTCAAAACTGTTCAGTTCTTATCAATTCCCTGAAAACAGGAATGGCTGGACACATGAGTCAGTATGAATAGATGGCAGGGAAAAGTCCAGTGCAAGCTCGTGTCTTATTAGACCTCTGTGAATTCATGTGAGCGAGGCAGGTTCTGAATGCCCCAGGTCAGGAGAGGTCAGCGGGAGCTGTGTGTCGGAGAGCTTGGCTTTGGGAGCTTGTCTTGGTAGGGAATGAAGCTTCATTAGTTCTCCTCATGGCAGGAAGACTTCCTTATTAATGTTGACTCCAGTTAGCAGTAATTCTGTCTTACCCTTTCCTAGCTGTGTCTGTGTAAGGCAGATGAACACGTGGCAGTGCGATGCTCCCTGCGTTGTTTCAGCTGGGTGTGTTGTGCAGGCCTGTGCAGATCCACGTTGCTAAACTTTTATTGATTTCCCGTTTTGCTAACAAGCCATCAACCTCCCTGCTCGCTGAAAACAGTGGACAGAAAATGAACTCTGCTTGGTGTCCCTTAATCATGAGGTCCTTTAAGTACCGTGCAATATTTCTGATAAAGCATTACACCAGAATAAGTAAAATAAAATGGAGGTGCAGCTGTATATTTGTGAAGAAATGCTCAAGCAAAGCATGTGAAGCATATCCATGTAATATATAAATTTAACTTGTCATTTACTGCATTTTTTAAATGGTAAAGAAATTTTGCTTTATCTTTCTTGCTGTCAGTATGTATTTTAACGTGGAAAACGAAAAGTTATTTTGAGGTCTCTAAAACATGGTTAATGTCTCAATTTTAACTTCTTGATGTAAATACCTTAGACTAAGCTTCTTGCCTCTCTGGCCAGTTCAAGAACCTCTAGCTGGTTTTGTAGGAGTTGAGCACATGGACTCATAATTTTGCTTGTCAGTTCACAAGTGTTTTCCTTCATTTTCTTTCAAACATGGAATGTTTTACCTTTCCGTTATATTTAGCTTGTAAATAATTGGATTTCTGTGTGTATTTGTAAATGTTTGTGGAAGTCTTTAAAGTGATAGTTAATCCACTTTCTGAAGACTACACAATTATGAGAAATCATAGTATGGTGTAATAAAGTAATGTGTTTTGGTTTTGATTTCTTAGTGCAAGTTAGTACTGGGAAATATTTAGTATTACATGGTTTTGATAAGTAATTTTGGTGAGTGTTTACAATGAATGGGTATAGGTCACTTCCAGCTTTTGAATCAGAGATACAAGAAGGAAACCAAACCAGATGATTATAATAATAATATCATTAATGTAGGAGATCCCAAAGCAGAATAAATATATAAGGAAGTAGAAATTATGTTTAAATTTTCTATACAGTGAAACCTCTTTAGAAAAATAAACAGGGAGTATAGATGAATTCTACAGCTGCTTTTATGGGTTTTTTTTCTGTAAGTTTAAGCTTGTGCTAACATCCTGCAATCTTGGTAAGTCTTGTTTGTTACCCCACTGCAGTCTCTGTTTCAGTGGAGCTTTGTAGCAGGTGTAATTTGCCACTTGATATAAACATTTATACTTCTTTGAAATTGTCTAAAATCTTTGAGTGAAATATGAAGGAACTAAATTGAATGAACAAAAGATTCATTCTGAGACATTAACAAAATATTTGGGTTTTGTTGGAGAAACAAAGGAAGTAATTTAGAGGGAAATCTGTTTGCACTTTCAGACTTGTTGGGGTTTTTAAGTCATGGTGTTTCTGCTGCCACTGTTTGGTGGGAAATAATTCTTGTGTTAAAGTATTTGTCTGTTCCTTTTGCTGTATTCATCTCCTTCCTGACTTGAAAGGGTGGGCATGGGAAAACTAGATGAATTTCTAAAACAAGCTTTTCTCACACCATAATTAAAGAAAACTTTAGAAGTTTGAGGGAAGTCAGTTGAAAGGTGTTTGACATAAGAGTCCACAACTTTTATAACAACAGTGTAACTCTAAAATACTAAGAATATTTAATGTAAATTAAAACAGAGTAGTATCAAATATTCAGTGAGAATAAATTAATTCTCTCTACCTGGTGTACAAGTCATTCTTATGTGGGTACCTCCATACACAGATGCAAACTTCAACTTGTGGTTGCGGTATAAAGCAGGTAGCATGTGAAATTTGTAGCCTTTTAGTGAAATACAGTGTATACTTCATGAGGTGTAAGTAGTTTAAATTACCAAGTTGTAAAGCAAAGTTTCATTTCTTTCCCGTGAGAGTTTAAGAAATAGCATGCAAAATGTTAAATTTAGTTTTGTACTAACTGAAAGCAAAATACATTAATTGATGGAAAATGATGGAAAAATTTTGGTTTTAATTATGGTGTTTTTTGTTTGCTTCTTTAAATAAGGTACCAGTACTTTTTGCAAATTAAGCAGGACATTCTTACTGGAAGGTAAGACATTTTTTTTCTGTTAAATACTGAATGCAAATTTGGTTGAAAAAAACTTAATAATGAGGGATTTTGCCTACAAAAATAAAAATATATTAAGAATAAGTCACTGTCTGTGCAAGTAGAAGTGTTTGTAGTAGTTACCTGTCCAATTTGTCTGTAGACTATAAAAGACTAGGGTTTTCAAAATAACCAAATTTCACATGAAATATCTAATTTTATTTATTTCTCATTTTAAAAACACAACAAAACAGGTTGCCCTGTCCTTATAATACTGCTGCTCTTCTGGCTTCCTATGCTGTTCAATGTAAGTATAATTAGTGTTTGTGTACATGTTAGTACTAAAATAATAAAAAGTAGTATTGATTAGTTTCTAAAGAATGTAGTTTGTATAGCATTATATTGTGATGTTTGTGGATATGATGCTAATTTCCTCATGATTGAAGAAATATATTTGATTGGTTTTCCTCCCCCAGCATGTTTTGCTGAATTAAATATGTAAAAAATACTTAAGGATGTACTGTTAGAAACCCCCAAATCAATACTGTTTTATTCCTGTGTGTTCTGTGGCGTGGGGTTGTGGGTGTTTCCCTTGAGAATGGTACTAAAAAGTATTTATTAAGACACTTAAACATTTGTAACATATCATACAGTGAACCTCCAAATAGGTGTAGAAAAGGGAATTCTGGTCATATCTGACCAAAAAGTTCAATACCTGTCTTGTCAGTTTTAAGCCATCCAGTGAATAGATGAGTCTTGAAGTCTTGAGATTTAGTTTTTTTCCTCACTGATTTTTTCTTTGTAAACTTACATTGTTCAGTGGAAAAAAAGCCCCATAGCAACCAACCAACTAGAGACTGTTCAGGCCCTAGTTCTTGAAATTTCTGATTGTCAGAAATTCAGTTTTATAAGCAATCCTGATATATGTCTGTTCTCATGTGGTTTTGTACTGCTAAAGATACTTGTATCCACATTTGTATACTTCATACATATCAGACAAATAGTGTCCATGTTAATGTTTTCAGGTAAAAAACATAGTAATGTTACTGTAATGTTTTATGCATAGTTTTGTTAAGTGGTCACCTTTTTCTAGGTCAGTCAATAGAACTGTTTCTCTTAAACAAAACTCCCACACTTCTTTTTCCACTGCTTAGAAAAATTCACTGCAAGTGCTGTCATGCCATAGGGATTTGCCTTAGAAGAGATAAAGTATTTGATAATGAAACAGGAACTATGAAAAGTTGATAACATTTTAGGGCTTTAAGAATGCAGTATGTTTATTTTTCAAATAACAGAAGTTAGAGACGTGGTATGTAGAAGTGGTGGGTAAGCACAGTGCCTTGTATTTACACTTATCTGTGAGACTCTGCTGCCATTAAGTTCTTCAGTGTGCAGAGCTCTAATGATTTCTGTGCCTACCTATAGTAAATTCTCTGGATTCTTTATAAATATATGTAAATAGCAGACATAGATCAGAGTCCTGTATTCTTGCTCGTGGATTTTAGCAAGGAACGCGTTCTATTATAAAACTTAGTCCCATTTCCTAATTTTTAAATTATTTAAAATAAGATCTATTTCTGGCAGTGCAAGCGCTCTGGAGTTTTTCCTGCCTTCCCTTCCTTATCCTCCCACTTCATCAGTGCCTTCATCCCTCTTGTCAGTGCCACTAGGCCTGCCCAGAACCCCATGTCATGATATATTGTTGTGATCTTACCAGTTTTCAAGTTATGTTTCATGCCCAACACTGTAGATCTGTTACATAGATTGCAGATACTTAAAGCTGCCTTTTTTTTTTTACTATAGTTAGAAAGCCTCAAAGCCTCTATTTTTAGCAAATGTTGCCTTTATGTTTTTTTCTGACAAATGTGATTTTAATTTATTTCTTATAATTTTAAGAAAGTGTTAGGAATTATGTAAATGCACTTTTTAGTAGTTTCAAGTAGAGTAGTTTCAATGTAGGTGTATGTATGTGTACTTTTTTCCATACATACCAGTTGAATATGTAAAAAAATATTTTTCTAATGCTTCTGAATATATCTTGGTATGGAATGAGTTGGTGGATTTTGCAGATCTTCATGAAGAAATAGCAGTTGTAGTGTTAAAAAAAAGTGTAATCACATGAAAACAAGCGAGGTAAAATAATAAAGGAAAAAATAGAATACTCTCCTATATATCTGTATCTATATAAATATATCCTATTTAGTGCTGGCTGTTATGACAGCATTTATGAAGTAATTTGTGTATTACAAATTAAACACTTTACAAACTTCCTTCATAAGTACATAATCAGAGCTCTCACTAAACAATTTCCATGGTATTCACTGAGAATGCGACTGTTTATTCAAAAGGGAAAAGGGGAGTTCAAATGTCTTCTCTATTTTTGTTTGCTGTAGATCATAAATTATGTGGGAGCAGACCCTTGTGAATTTAGGGGCCTTGCACAATGCCAAGTACATCAGTGATAAACAATAACCTCTCTTTTTAATATTTTAGCCGAGCTGGGAGACTACAACCATTCAGAAAACTTGCCAGGCTACCTCTCAGAATATTCTTTCATCCCTAGCCAGCCTCAAGACTTTGAAAAAGAAATAGCAAAATTACATCAGCAGCACATGTAAGGATTTACATCAGAAGATACTGACTGACTTTGTCAAATCCTGACTGCTGATGCTGTGCTATTATATTAAAAAATGAGTATTTTGTCTTAAAGGTTTCTGGGCTTTTTGGGTTTTCTCTTTGGTGGGTTTTTTTGTTTGTTTGTTTGGGGTTTTTTTAGGGTTTAGTGAAAATTTTTTTTAGATTATGTTTAAAATGAATATATAACGCCGCTGATAGTCTACACAGAGTATCTATGACAGAATGACAGGAAAAATTAGTGAAATAATAAACATGTTAAAGGTACTCTGAAAACAATATTTGTGTGTATTATGTAGGATATCAGCCAGATATATTTTCTTTAAGACTTTTTTTCAGTCTTCAGGAATATTCTGAGCATAAAGGCTTTGTTTTCATGATGCTTTCAGCAGTAAAAAGAGTTACTTTAGAAGTAACAAAGTCCTTTTCTTCAATATCTGCTCTTTCCTGTGTGCAAGTCTGTGACCTTTCACTAAAGAGGAAAAGGCAGTGAAGCAATGGAAAATATTTTTTTTTTCAGTATGTAACACTGTGGTACTTTTCAGTGATGGTTCCTTCATATTTTTGAACTTAAGTGCCTTTTGTTACTGTTAAATTTAACAAAATATGATATTTACAAAACATTTGCTTGATTGGGGCATGTTGTTTGCTTTAGAAACTAATGAATGTTATGTCACATTTCAGATCAAGGCTTAGCAAATTGTATTAGGTAGGGTATAGACATTTCATTGAGCTGATGGTAATTTAACTTTTTATTACCAAAGGAAAATACAGGATCGTAAAAGTAATGTCCAGATTCTAGGACTCCTTAGATATTTGAATGAAACAGTGCATTAGAAACAAAATGTGTTGTGGCCTCTTGTCAAAACTGTCTGTGTGGAAGCACAAGTTCTTTTCTGTTAAAATTTTTGGGTTACTGTCTGTTTATCATGAGAACGGAAATTCAGATTTCAGGGTGGGGTAGAAGTAGTAAAACAATGCAGATTTTCTGTTTGTGCTCGCTGGGGAGCCTGATGTGGGAGGTCGTGTTAGAACATTTCTGATTTAGCTGCTTTCTTTCAGAGGGTTGTCTCCTGCAGAAGCAGAGTTCAATTATCTCAATACAGCACGTACCTTAGAACTTTATGGAGTTGAATTGCACTATGCAAGGGTAAGTTTGGATGAACTAGTATTGTAATGTAAAAATGGATTCCTCTGAGAGTTATGGAAAAATATACTTTCCTTTTTAGTGAGCCTTCCTGGCTGCTGCTTAGAAGAGAAAAAAAATGAAAACAATTTTATCTTACTAGGTGCCTAACTGGGATTTATCAGTTGAATATCCACTACTGCACTCCAGTGAGGATATTTCTTTGCTCGAATTTGGGCTGTTATCTGTGTTATTCACATTGAGCCTTGTTGGCTTAAATGCCCATTCAGTTGGCTACTGATGAATAAGAAGAATATGCTTGTTGAATGTGTCTTTGATAATCAGGGATCTGTCAGCTTTGAAAATATTTAATTTGGTTCCTATTAGAACCATGTTGTAAATCATTATCATAATATAGAATGAATTGTTAGTGTAAGGTGAGCATACTGTAATTTGATACAGTGTCAGTTTTACCTGGTAAAGCAAGTAGCTCAAGGTCTTGACTGAAACGATCTTAACCTGTCAGTGCAGTGCTAAGATTTCTACAAAGCCTCTGAATAAAATTATTTTTAGCAACTGAGCCACCCACCTCTAGTTTTTAAATATTCTTGCCTTATTCCCTGAAGTTAGAGAAACTTGGAAAAGAATTTGAAATGTACCCCGCTTCACTGCTCACTGTATCCATCCTCTGTTATTGCACACATACTGAGAGATCTATAGCAGGTGTTTGATAGAGTGCAAAGATATTTTAGAAAAAATGTGCTATTTAAGTATGCTTACAATATTGTTTGTTTTAGAATCTCTCCTCTCTGTGTTCTGAGATTGCAATTTCCTTTCAGGTAGGAATTTAAGTTGCTGGTTGCTTTTAGTGTAGCAAATGTCAAGCCAGTCTGTTAGTGCTGCTGTTAGTAACAAACTGCCACAGTAGTGTTATGTATTTCTTCGAAGTTGGTGAAAGACAGAGGAGCTAACTTTGGAAATTAAAATTTTGTTGTAGCTTACAAAGAACTCAAAGCAAACATTCAGGTTTGTCCTAAATAGGAGTGAATAATTTAATTTCTTACTTGTTTTATTAAAACATGTTTCCTTCCATGTTAATTTGTGTATTTGGAGAGAGATGAGTATGATTATATATGAGGTTTCAAAATATATTTATATTGTTTTTCAAGTAATTTTTTCTTTTCTTTTAAAGGATCAGAGTAACAATGAAATAATGATTGGAGTGATGTCAGGTGGAATACTAATTTTTAAGAATAGAGTACGAATAAACACCTTTCAGTGGTAAGGACAGCTGTTTAATGGTTTTGTTTGCTATTTCAAAAGATTTTTACCACTAGCTGTGTCACACACTAAAAAAAGACTGAAACTTAGTTGTAGCATATCGAGTTGAAATTATTTATCTGATGTTTTGCTGTGAGTAACTTTATGATGGGGATTTACCCTGAACTGCATGCTGTCCCGTGAAATGATTTTGATACTGTAATGATGAAACTATAATGAACTTTAATACATTTTTTTTCAGGAGTTTGTAAGCATACTTTACATTTAATTAACTAAGTAGCCCAGGCTAATGTGATGGTGTAGCTTACAGTCTTTACAGAGACAGCTGAACTGAAAAATATTAACCTGGAGAGTGACTGCTCTGATCTGTTTTGTCTTGTATAAATTAATTGCACTGTGTGTTTTAAGTTTAATGTAGTTATGAGGATAACAGAGGTGGAGCATTTAGGATATTGTCACCTCTTCATCCATAGATAACCATTTTCATGATAGGATCAGCAAAGTGCATTTACTGCAGAAAATGCTGTCATTTGTTTTTTAACTAAAACAGTTTTTAAAGCTGTTCTTTAAAGTTGGGGTTATCCCCATTAAGTATCTTACTCTGTTTATCCGTCTGCTTCAGTTTGGATCCTGTTCATATAAGAACAGAATATACATATACATATATCTATCTACAGAAATCATGTTTTCTACTATGACTTCTATAGTGCTCTATAGAAGTGCTCTGTAACATCTGTAGTGCTCTACAGAAGTTATGTCACTTTTCCCAGCGCCTTTTTCAGCTCCTGCAGAAGTAACCTTCCCTTGGTTTCCTTTGCCTGCTTGGAATCTGCTTTGACAGCCTTATTACATGTGTCACTGAGTTTGCTACAGCAGCATTCTGAGTGGCTGGAATCAGTCATACAAGATTGTCATAAGCAACATCAGTTCACCAAGCACAGGAGCTGTTTGTTCTAGAAAAATGATGAAAAGTGTTCATTTGCTACTGATTTTTCATTTTTGTTTGCTGCTGATGTGTGTGCTTGACCTTTTCTGCAACCCAATGAATTTCTGAGACATTCTGTTTTTCTGTGTTAAGCTTAGTCTCTGAGTTCATTGTAGGATGTTATGTATTTTGTTTGTTGAGAAACAGTGTGAATAGTCAAATTTTAGCAGATTTTCAGAGAGAAAGAAAAAACGAAATTATAACGTGTTACCAGATACAATTGAACATGGTAAACATTTTGCCTGTAAGCATTCGAAGAAAAGTAAGTCTGAGAAAATGACAAAGCATGTACATTTCCAGTTCTCGTGGTTATTGGGTAAATTAAAACTGATTTTGTAATGATAAGTCTGAAACTACTGTATTGGTCAGTCAGACCTCCCTTTATAATAGTGGCACGTTCTAAGAAATATATCCTTCGTGTGGTGAGAGTTTTGACATGTTAGAGCAATTTCTGGGATAAGACTGGTTTATGTATGGAATGCTATAATAATCAGGAAGACTTTATTTCAGTCTGATTTTACTGCTGTCACTTCTGGGAAAACAGCAATAATAGGAATAGATTCTATAAAACACACCGGTAAATTGCTGAGTACGTATAATGTAGGTCATAATTAAGCTACATGTCCCTAATGGAAGTTGGAGATTTCTGTGAGTTCTGCTTCATATTGTTTGCATGCCAGGGATGCTAATATAAATTCTTAGTGTGGTTTTTGCATGTGTGTAGTTACCTAAACAATTCCTCTTTGTATTCAACCATATCAGCTGACATTAGGGATATTAATTTCTTCCTGTGAAGACTATAGTACCAACACAATTGGTCTTTACAAAACAAACCCAAAAAAACCCCAAAACTACCCTTCCCCATTCCACCCTGCTATAGGCTTCCTTTTGGTATGAGAAAGGATTTGAAATGCCAGTTTTCACAATACAAATCAACAGTAGACCTTTCTTTTTTATCCATAGTCATGCTGCTCTTCCAGTGACACTAGTAGTGGTACTTTTTCTTCTTGCTTCCACTTATTCTTGCTCCTGTGCAACTGGATGTGTGTAATGTCTTCCCAGGCTTATGTTTACAGTGACTGTTTAGATACCCGTTTTTCAGTATTCCTGAGCTGAATTTTGGGACAAGTGAGAGGACAGACATGCATGTATGTTGGAAGAAATAAAGATTTAACTGTGTTGCTCAGAGAAGAGTCAAGTAAAATGTCTTTGCCCTCTCCCTCTTAATTTGATATTATATCTAAATTGCTTATTATGAACCTTATGATCGTGGGGAGAAATGAAACAGGAGAGAGAGAAGTGAGGAATAGGGTAAAACAAAAGAGACTGTCTTTTATCCCATGTGTCCTAACTTGATCTTCCTGTATTGTGGGTAATTCCTCCTTTCCCCAGATTTTGCTACCAGGCACAGAGACCTGGGAATCTGAGGAGACCAAAGGAAAAGAGCATGGAGTACCTCAGCTTTTGCTTTGTTACTAAACCACCTGTTCAGCAGTTGGATGTGCTTTCCTTTGCCTCTCTTTTGCAATTGGTGTACCTCTGGAAAGCTTTGTTGCCTTTTGCATCCACTGCCAGTTGCAACTGCAGTTGTGCTTTGGATTTCCTAATTGTATCCCTGAATGCCTGGGTAGTGCTCTGTTCCTCCTTGGTCATTTAATCCTGCTTCCACGTCTTGTACACTTCCTTTTGTGTTTGAGCCCAGTTAGCAGTTCTGAGTTTATGTAGGTTGGCCTCTTCTCATGCTTGCATGTTTTCTAGCACATCAGGATTATTCTGATTGGGAATTTTGTCCTTGAAGACTGACTACCTGTCCTCTGTTCCTGTGCCCCAAAGGGCAGCTTCCATGGGCTTTTGCCTACCAGAGCTCTGAACAAGCTGGAGTTTCTTTTCCTGAACTAGTGGGTTAGCTTGCTGCATCCCTCCACTTCCCTTAACATCTTGAGCTTTGCCATCTCACAGCTGCTGGAGCCAAGTTTGTCTTTGACCACTAAATCTGGACAATCCCTTCTTGTTTGGGAGTTGAGCTGCCCAGTGCTTTTCCTCAGATATGCACCATTGCCAGCAGTCAGAGAAAGGAAATGCAGGCACGTGTGCCTTTTCCTTTGGCTGTGTGGATGTGCTTATTCAATGACTAGCAGGGTATTAGCAGTGCATATGAACTCTCTCTTATCTGCTGTATTTTTGGTAATAGCTGAGAATCAGCTTTGCTGAGTCATTCCTTTGTACTTGAAAGGTGAATCTTTCAAGTTGTGTTAGACCTTATTGGCTAATGTTAGAGCTTTGAGTCTGTTCCAAATGGTTTCAGGCTTAAAAGTCATCTGACCTTGCTCTACCTAAAGTATGGAATGAGAATAAAACCCAGTATGTAGAGCTTTAATTCTTACTCTCCTTGGGTTTGTGAATCACCAAAGCCAGTAGTTTCTTCAGTAGAAGAGGGAACCTCAAGGAACAAAAGATAGTAGAATGTTTTTATAAAAAGTAATTATAATTAATTTTCAAGTGTTCTGTTGACATGCTAAGCAAATCTGATACATTGTAGACTGTGTACAGTTCAGTTTTTAGAAAAGGTAGATATTAAAATGTTCTTTTAATTGCTGATCCTAAACAGCCTAATAAATTTTGTTTCTGTTTTTTTTTTTTTTTTCCACAGTCAGACTGCTATAGTCTAGATTATAGATAATCTATAATCTAAATTTAGGACCCATCCCACATTATTCTTAAACAATTGTTTGTCACAGGAGGTGCTAAGAAAACTGATGCATTGCCAATGGAATAATTTGATTTCAGTAGATAAGATGTAGCTCCCTTTATACTGTCAAATCCTTCATAAACTAACTTTGAAAACTTAGCAAGAATTTGTTAAAAAATGAATTAAAAAAAAAAACCAACAAAAAGGACAGTTATTGCTGCTGGGTTTTTTTATTAAACTAATGGCAAGCTAGGAAAGAAAATGGAAATGTGAAAAAATTTAAATTAGCATAATGTAAAGGCTAATGTTCACAGTCTCCCTTTATGTTACTGTAGATAGAAACTCTCAACAAATTAGGACTTTCAGGTTAGGTTCCTGTTCTGAATAATCCCCTGGAGAAAAATGTCTCCATTTGATTTACTTAGGATGATAATTTCTGTATATAGATACCCAACTTAGGTGTCTGTTGATGTTTGCTTCTTACCTTTCCTAGTCTATAGAGGTTTTTATTCAACAAGTGATAAATATGCAAGCTGTAATTCCAGTCAGTTTGCAGTGCTGTATCAGTTTTTCCTTTTTAAAGGCACAAATGTTGTTATGTTTTTCTTTTTACAATTAGAGCCTCACTTTTTTCCTCGACCAAAGTGATACTCTTGTATCTTTAATAAAGAATGTGCACTATCCTAATATTACATTTCTTTGAAAAAGTATATAATTAGATTGTGATGGAAATATGTCATGTCTTTTCCCATTTTGCGTAACTAGTATTACATTGACCATCCAAAATTGCCTGGAATTACTGTCAATGTCTTGGTTTTTTATAGATAACTTGCAAGGTGAAAAGATCTGTAGGCTGTTATTTCCCTGCCATTGATATTGCAAATGCTTTTTCTTCTTCATAGTGTGATTTTTTAACTTGATAAAAAACCAAGATTGCGAGTCCTTATCTCCATGCTTGTATCTTGTCTTAGCTATTTTACTAGAACAAGTTCTGGTTATATTTAAAGACATGTAAGAACATAAGGAAAGAATGTCTCTAGGAGATCAGGTGAAGTGCAAAGTATTTTTTCATCTTCTAGGGGATAATGAAAGCAGCCTCAGAAAAGAGAACATCTGTCTGGAATGACCTGGGGATAGAAGAGCTCTTTGGGATTTGTAATGGGGAACAGACACTTAAATTAGCAACTGCCTAGGGTTTAGGATGGAAACAAGTGAATTTGGTAGATAACTTAAATATACAGCTCATAAATTTCAAATTATACAAGCAATTTTGTATGATCTTTGCTATTTTATTTTTTGTCTATGAAAATGAATATTTTCAGTAGGTATATTTAAGCCTTTAACGATTGAGTATACTAAGTGTTTAAATATTGTGATTTTATTTTTCATTTAGGTTGAAGATTGTAAAAATTTCTTTTAAGTGCAAACAGTTTTTTATTCAACTTAGGAAGGAATTGGTGAGTACTGTCTTAAGTTTCATCTCAAAAAATGAAAGCTATTAAATATCTCTTACTGCACATCTGCATTATACTCCCTGAAGCTATGTTGAATCTTGCCTTTGTCTGCAATTAAAAGTCCAGTTTCACCAACATTCTCACTGTTTCAGGTCTTTAATAGACCATTACAATGCTTTAAATAAGATTTTTTTTTTGTCATTTGCTTTGCTTTATATTTTAGATATGTTTAGTTTTACGTTCATATGCAGGAAGTGTAAGTTGCTTATGTAAGATAAATGTGGAAAAGGTTGAAGGCAGTAAATCAGTATTAAATTTAAATTTCATAAGAAGATTAATTAAAACTCAAGTTAATGCCTAATGCTGCTTCAGTTGTATATATATATACTTGTAAGTTAAAGTTTGATAAACATGCTGATTTTTATTATTCAGATTTAGTAATACAAGTTGCCTTTATTACTTAAGCAGAAGAGGTAACAATTTCTTTGCAGTTTTAAATTACGTGTGGTAATTTTTTATGCCTACTTCTAAATTTCTTGGGGCTAAAGCTGAATGTGGATGTTGTTTCAGTGCTTGTGGGGGGTGTTTGCTGCCCCACAAAGCACCACAGGACCACTGTGCCTTTAACTCAGTGAGAAATGGATTGTTCCGTGCCTCCATGAGATTAGCTTCCATCACAGACATATCACTGGGGAAAGATGGAGGAATTAATTAAAAATATGACTGTGTGATTAACTCATCAGATTAGTTAAAAGGTTTTGTGCAATTCTTACAGCTGAAAGGATTTCCTGTGAGGATGGTGATGCACTGGAACAAGTTGCCCAGGAAAGTTGTGGATGCCCCAACCCTGGCAGTGTTCAAGGCCAGGTTGGATAAAGCCTTGACCAACCTGGTCTAGTGAGAGGTGTCCCTGCCTGTGGCAGGTGGGTTGGGACTACATGACCTTTAAGGTCCCTTCCAATTTGAAGACCTAGATAAAAGATGATTGTAGGCAGAAATGCATCTTGAGTAGTATAGGACTGTTCCAGTTTTAGAGACAATATGGTTAAACAAGAAAAGTACAGGGAGGAAATACCTGTTCTGTCAGATCAGGCCAATGTCTGGTGACAAGTACTAGTGCTGAAAACAGGAGTCGAACTGTGTGTCTTTAAAGTAGATCCTTTAAAATGAGGCCCAGGACTTTGCAGTTCTCACAGATGGAACTACCTGACCATGTGCAGACACTTTGTTGTGCATTAGTTGTCAGAAGTTTACCTCGTGTGCTTGGAGCGCTGTGAGTAGCTATGAGTTCAGAAGCAGCATAACGGGAGTTAGATGATTTTGGAGTAATTATGTGTAGAAAGTAATGAACTTTGGCTATTACATGACATGAACAGGAGTATCTGTTAATGTGAGCAGACATCATGCAACACGAGTAGAAAAATGGTAATGATACAAAAAAAGGTAGTGGGGAAATGTTGCATTATGTTGACACAGAATTTTTTTTTAGTAGCCTGCAGGAGCTACAGTTCTGAAAAGGCAAGCTGATCTCTGACAGCTGATCTCTGACAGCCCAGAGGTCAAATTTTTTGTCTTGATAGCAGTGTGTGTGACTTCAATTACAGTTGCAGGAATGTTGTATTTGGATCTGAAATGAGAATTTGGGGGTTTATTTGGAATTCAGAAATTATGTTTGCTAAATCAGAACCTGAGGAAAAGGCTGTGGTAGCAGAGTTCAGGACCTTGAAGACTGAGATGCCTAAATATAAAATTGGGTTGGGTACTGTACTCAGATGTTTCCTCTATTTTCTGCAGAAGGTAATACAAAGATAGCTTTATCATCTTGGTTTTTTGTATTGTTTTTAATACTCTGCATATTGTATCTTGCACCAGAATGTAATATGCATAATTAATGTAATTTCTCTTCTGAGATATCTTATCCAAGCCAACAAATTAAAACGTCTCGTACTGTTTTTCTTTAAACTCTGTGTATCAGATGAAAAGTGATGGCAAGAAGTTGATTTTCATTCATTCTAAGTCTTGAATATCTTAAGATCAAAGCTCAAATTTGGCTTCCAAAGAAGGCATACTTAAACTAATGTTTTAATGACATCTAATATTAAAACTGTTATTTCCAGAATTACCTTCTGTGAGTAGAACTGGTGGGATTAAAGATTCATCTCAACTATATTCAGCATCAGTTAGATTAAAAGAACATATTTTCTGTTTCATGATAATTAGCTCACCAAAGAAAATCGTTAGACTTCCTCTGTAGCAATCAGACACAAAGGTGCAAAGGCCGGAACATCCTGCCTGAATTGGAAGTACATTTTAGGATGGAATAAGTTGCTCTCTGGTGGTATATGCTTGCTTTTGCTTTCACTCCCATTAACAATAAAGGGAGCCTAAATGACTCTCTTTAGGCAGCAGAAACTAGGTGAAGTGACTCTGTGATTGCACATTTGGTATGTAAAATATCTCTTGCCTAGTGCTTTGAGTGCATATTTTAAATCACCGATTTACGATATGGCAGTGAAAGTACATTCATGGTATGCTGATGATGTGTTTCAAAGTTGTGTAAATATATAACAAATCGTACATCTGAGTAACTGTATTTATTTGGATGCAAAGCTGACATGCTATAGAATATTAAGTTAGCTGACTTGGGAAAGGAATTTTCCACTGTTTTTATTTTTTCCCAACTGGGCTACATATGCTTTAAAGTAGTCCTAAATAGATATATTTCAAATACTGCTAATAAGTGTTGAGAGCTTTTAATTGCAACTGTCCTCAAAAGTGCAAGTGCCTTATCTTCTAATCGCCTATTAAATTTATTCCCTGACTTGGCATTGCTTAAAGGCATCAACATAAGTAAAGAATTATTTTCCTACTTTTATTAGATTATATCTGTGTTTAAATAAATCACTTAAAGGAAGTGAGATGAAGCAGTTTAATGTCAAAGGCATTTTCTACTGGCAGTATAATATAAGCTTGAATGGAAGCTGTTCTGACAATCACATAGCTGGAGCGTGCATCCAGTGGAGCAGATTTTCTTTCCACTGTTTCTTTATGAGCTTGTGGGGGAAAAGAATGTTACATATAGGACTTCTTCACCCAACATTAGAAGCTCCCTGAGCCATAACTTCAGTGGCAGGTTTTTCCACCATTTCTTTGTTTGTTCCGTGTGTTCCATATGCTGCTTCCCTTACGTGCTTTGCAGCTCTTTGAGAATAATTCAGTACTTCAATTTTTCTAGATGTTTCCCTAAACCTCTCTGGTTTTAGTTAGTTGCATCCTTGGCTGTTGTATAATGAATAGTCAGCATCAAGCTCTTAATGCCATCCAGCATGTTTTAGTGGTCTTGATTCTTTGACAGCCAAATAAGCTGTTCAGCATGTTCTTTTGCTCTTTTAGAGACCAGATGTTCACTGAAAAATTACTTGAGTCTGGAACAAAACATAGGTTTTGTCTGTGACCAAGACCTGGTTTCACTGAGTGGCCAAAATAATTGATTTTATCTTTTTTAATGATAGGTTATGTATCTGAAGTTTGTGCTTTGAATTTCTTCTGACTTTTTTTTTACTGACTTTCAGAAAGAACTTGGGTCTAAAATCACAAGGTGATACATGGGCTTATCTGCCCGAGTACACACAGTGATCTTAAGTAACACTGCTGTTCATTAAATGCCTAATTGATTGCTGCCTAATCCTATCAAAGTTTCTGCTGTTGCATTTTTTTGTGAAGAGCAAATACTGCTGTCAGAATCTGTGTTGCATTTAAGCTTTCACAGGGCTTTTGCCCACTATTTGTGGACGATATTAAGTCTGTGCAGCATGTGCCACTTAAAAAGCATAAGTCTTTTTGTTTCTCTGAGATGGGGTGGGGAATTCTTCTGGGATTGTTTAGCCAAAGTGAAAAAGACTCAATAGAGAATAAGTTTTTCAACCAAGTTTCTCTCCTGAGCAGCAAGATCTGCTGTGAGGTCACGGTTTCAAACTGGGCAAAGGAGGGATTGAATGAATGGCCCCACCCAAGGTGTGTGTGTGTGTTCAAGCACTGAGCTGTTCTGTGTGAGAAGGGGCACCAATATTCAGCCTGTCTTTTTTTTTTTGGTTTGTCTTTTTAATAAAAGGAACCACAAAGATGACTTGGACTTGACTTTATTCTATCCCTGTTTGTCTTAACCTGTAGTTTGTGCTTGAGCTCCAAGTATTGCATCCCAGCTGCTTCATTCTTCTACTCCATAGCAAGCAGCCTGTTTTCCTTCCTCTAACTGGACCCATGGGCAGAATTAGTAAGATAATAATTTTGGAGCAGAATCCAGCTGTAGACTAGCTCAGCAGACCTGAGGTGCCTGAAAACCCCTGAAATGCCTGTATGACACTGTCATACCATAGAGCATTCTGCATTTTCCTGGAGGCTTGTGCTGTAAAAACGTTCCATAGGCTGCAGTGCTACTGTCCTGTTACTTTATGTGCTTTTGGCTGAAGTACTGTGGGCATTGGAAGTGTTGTCTTGGAGCCTTGTGCTGAGCCCACATAGATTCAAGCCTAGTATTTTCGGGCAATACAGAGGCAATCCTATTCTAAATCCAGCAGTAGAACCAGATCTTGCACCCCGGAATCATCCGCAAAGATGAATTTCAAGTGCCTGAGTTACATTTGGACATTACAGAACCTGCAGTTACATTTGGACATTACAGAACCTAGGGAAAGGATGGGTGCATTTAGGAGCCATTATCCTATATTATTCTTTACCTTAAACAATGTTTATAGCAGTAATTGAGATGGAGTATGGGTTGAGAATCAGTTCTCTCTGCACTGCAATGAAAGCCTTAAAAGCTATGAATAGAACTATTGTTAAGGTACCTTTAAAGCTCTAGCACACCAAGTTCCTGTGAAAGTGCTGTTTCGCATTACAATTAAGTTGATGTAGCTGCAGCTCCTTCTCATCCTGCCATACCAGCTCCTCCTTCATGCTTCATGTCTAATGTAGTGATCAGATGGTGGCTTGAGATTCAGATCAGCTTGTTTTCTGGAATACAAACTAGGGGAAACAGCAGGATATTTTTTTTTTTCCTACAACCCATAATTATAATGCTTTGAATGACATTAAAATGCATTATCATCAGCTCATATAACTTGTCAAATTCTCTTTTCCAGCTGTTTAAAAGGCTGACAGAACATGAAAATTTGCTATATCATAAGAACTTATTGTTGGAATCTAATATCTAAGCTGGTTTGTCCTTTACTGGATCCAGATGAGGGCAATCCTTAATTTTGCATAGTTGCTCTCTTGCAGAGTAGTAATTTATCTTGTTTATTTTGTACTTTTGCATTGTTGATAAAGCTTTTTATTAGTGCATAGGTAATGGACTTAATTTCTTTTACCTTGTTTCTGACTTGCAGTTTTTAAATACTTGTGTTAACATGTCTGGAAAATACAGGGAACGGTTGGCAATACTTGGAAATTAAGAACACAGATACAAGTAATTTTTCTAAATTGAATTAAAATACCAGTTTTTAGTTTCTTGAATATAATTTCTTAATTTTCATCAATAAATAGATTTTGCTGTTTACTCTTTAAAACCATTTTATTTTACCCTAAATTCATCATGTGGCTGAAAATACAGTGTCATTCTTAGCCATTGGTCATCATGACTTTCCAAATACAACACTGGGGGAAGAGTGGCAGGTCTGTGCCTTGGTATCTCAGCAGATTTAAAGATGAGCAGGCCAACAAAAACTTAACTTGGAAAAGGAGTGTACTGCTTAGTGAAATCCGTTAAGGTGTACTGTAAAGAGAAAGAAGATTGAACATAATCAGATGTTTCCTGACTTGCAAAGGTTGTAATCAAGCTCAACAGGCAGAATAGCTTAGCTTGCTTTGCCGTTTTGCTTCTTGAATTTACCAGGAACCTAATTAATCATCTGTAAGTAGGCACATCCCTTGCTCTTGAGATCAATACCTGTTCCCAGACCCTGAGTGCAACATGTGCATGACAGTTGCTCATCTTAACTATAGTCATTTTGAAACAGAGAGGCATGTTGTTTTTGAACTCTCAAATCACAGGATTTTTTTAATGTAGTTTGGGTCTTACCCTTTGGGACCATTTCTTCCTATCTAGACTTGTTTCAATATCACAAAACAGACTGTTAACCTTTGAGCAGACTCTTTTAAAAAAAACCCCAAGGGAACAAAAAAATCCTTTAAAGAAAACGTAAAGGTATTTTCAAAGGGTTTGTTGTACATGAAGTTAATGTAAAATTAGAGAACCACTTCAAAAAGCATGATTTTAAAAAATATCCCCGAGCCAAAAATATTTACCTTAGTTTCAAAAGTAACTTGGAATAATGTTTATCTGAAATATATTTTTCTCATTTTTTTAGCATGAATCTAGAGAAACATTACTGGGATTCAATATGGTGAATTACCGAGCATGTAAGAATTTGTGGAAAGCTTGTGTTGAACATCACACATTCTTCCGTTTGGACAGACCACTCCCTCCTCAGAAGAACTTTTTTGCACATTATTTCACTTTGGGTTCCAAGTTCCGGTACTGGTAAGTGCTGATTTGAAATATATGGGAAATAAATAAAAGGAATTATTTCGAATCTATATTAAAAGGTGCCATAATTCGAGTAGCTTTTGAATCCTGCAACTGTTCCCCTTCCCTGTTGGCCTAAGCTTCAAATGTCAGTAATTTTCTAAGATATCTTGAAAATATAATTATTGTATTATTAGTGGTTGTTACTGCACTAGTACTCTGATATTGTCTCTCAGGCTGCATTTCTTGGCCTGCTTACTTGCTGGGTTATGTTTACCTGAAAAATGTTGTCTCAAAATTTCATAGTCTTTGACCTGGTGTTTTTGATAAAAACTGTTGCACCTCAGATACTGTTTGCAGCAACAGCAACAAAACAGACCTAAATAAAGACCAAATAGAAATCTCTGAAGAGAAGCTTGTACAAGTAAAGACCACTTAAGCTCGATGTATACAAATAGGAACTGGGTAAAGACAAAAGACATACATCAAAACCAGAACTTTAGAAAATAAGGATGAAATTAATTCAATAACTTTTAAGGATGAACTTAATAGTATAGGCAAACAGCTTGGAAGTGCACAGAATGACTCTGGAATAACTATAATCCGCAAAATGCTGGAGTAATGCTGAAGTGGGTGGTGTTGGGTTTTGCCACTTCATGCTTTTTATTTAAGGACTTTATCTTAGTTCAGTGACTGAGTTGACTGTCTTTGCAAGTAATGCAGGATGCCAATGGTTTAAATTGGGCCTGAAATAGAGAATAACAGAGCTACTACTAATCATCCATCTAGAATGGCAGCAGTGTCTGTGACGTACAAAGGGAGATGATGGAAAGCTAGAAAACACAATAACAGGCTATTTCTGTCACACTTGTGAATTGCATAAATGTATGAAGAGGAAAGTAATTCAGTGGCTAACTGTTTATAGCATCTGGTTTTTGACCAGCACTCACAGTAACCATTTGAGAAACAGCATTCTATGATCCTGAACAGTGTTTGAGATGTGCTTCAATGTTGCTGTAGTGAAAATTTTTTAATTTCTATAAAGATTTTGAATCTGAATCATTGTGGTTATTAAGGAGGGAAAGAAACTCTGAGCAACTTGGTCTGGTGTTAGACTGTCTTCACAGTAAAAATTTTGTTTTGGTGGGTTATGATGATGTTGTTTTGTTGCCCCATCCTCACCACAGGCCCTGATAAAGTAGGATACCTCATATTTCTGTTTTTGCCCACTGCCTCTGGTCCTGTCTCTGGGCTCCCCTAAAAAGCATCTGGCTGTATTTTTTACTTTCCCCATCAGGCATTTATACACTCATTTGATCCTCCTGAAGCTTCTCCTCCTGAGGCTGAACAGTCCCAGCTCTCTCAGCCTCTCCCATACATCAGATGCTCCAGACTCTTAGTGGTCCTTGTGGCCTTGTGCTTGACTTAAGGGACCCTGGAAGTGCACACAGCGCTCCAGACGTGGTCTCAGTCATGTTGGGTAAACCTGCTTTCCAGCCACTCATTCCTCCTCAAATGTGGGTCTTTGCATTTCCCTTCACTGAATTTTGTGAGATTTTAGTTGGCCTGTTTCTCAGCTCTTCACACATCCAGTAGCTCTGTAATATGAAGGTGAAAATACGTAATTATTCTTTGATTTCATAGTGTAATTATCCCTGTAAGGGACTTGGTGCCTTGATCTGAAGTTGTTAATGGGAAGTGGGTGCAAGAAATAGTGTTGCTGGTATCTTGTCACCAATTCCTAACTGCTGATAGACACTCCAAAAAAATTGTATTTTTTTTTCTAAAAGAGATATGATTAAATACTATAAAGAATCTTTGATTTGACACAAGACATCTGGTCTTAATGAAAAGTCAGCAAGTTCCAAGATCTAATCTTGGTTTTGACAAGTTGCGTAGAAGAACACAATCCTGATGTGCTTATCATTTTATTTCTGTGTGATATTTTGCTGAACTAAATAACAACTAAGTTATTAGCAATTCAGGGAGTAGGTTAGGAGCATGGAGGAGATGCTTTAAGTTTTTGGTAGTGGCTATAACAGGAGATATTACAATGTTAAGTGTTATCCAAAGATCCAGTGAAAAATTTCTTATTGCTTCAGATAAAAAGCAGAAGTAGCTTTGTTACATTTAAAATTAATTGGAAACAAGACCTACACTTCTACCAAATGCTTTCTAAGGTTACACTGTACTAAAGCTAGTGCAATTGCTTAAGCATGACTGAAAACGGAATTTAGGCTTTTTCTGTTGAGATGTTTCAATTTTAAACAAGAAATTGTTCTTTAATTATGGTGGATTCAGTGGTTTGATTTTGGTTTTTTTTTCCAGTGGGAGAACAGAGGTCCAATCTGTGCAGTATGGTAAAGAAAGAGCAAACAAAGACAGGGTATTTGCAAGGTAAGTAATTTATTTTCTTTAATATTTCCCCCTTTGTATATCTTCGAAAATCAGAATAGCCTTCGGTCTGTGTAGTTTGTTGTTACCTGTATTATCCCTTTTTGTTCTGTCTCTATTGCAAAGAATGGTCTCTGGCTATTAAGATACTCCATTAAAATATTGAGTTAATGGGTATATTTTATCTGCAATAACAACCGACATGTGTATTTCCTTTAGAATAAGGTACAGTGAGTGTCTTATTTGGTGAGAACAGCTTTATCACTGCAGTCCCAAAGAGGTATTTTTCCATGAAAAAATTGACTGGGAGTGAGCTGCTTTTGAAGGTATTTGGTCATGGGGTAGTTGGCTAATCAAGAATATATTATTTAATTGTGTTTCAGACTCCCGAGGGGTTTAGTGATTACAGTAAAACAGTGAAGGGGTGGGTTTAGTTCTTCCTTCAGAAATTATGATACAGCATTCAAAAGTCAAATGGCTGTTGCATCCATCAGGCAGTCTGCTCTGATCATTAATAGAATCTTTATGGGGAGGGGACATGCTCTGTGCCTTTTTTATGCTTCTACTTCTACTGAGATCAGAGATGTCTTTGCATAGTTGCCCCTTTAGGAACTCCAGTATTCAAATTTATGCTCGCAGACTTTAGTAATAAGCCCGACAACCTTTCCAAGAGCCTGCAAATACTGTTTGTCAGAGCATTGCTGAATTCTGCCTTGATTTCCAGCCCTGTCTCCACCCTTCCAACCACCACATCCCTTCTTTTTCCCTGTGTATTGTAATATGATTTGGGTTTTTAGCTGGACCACACCACAGATAGGCAGCTCCATATCAGAAGGACTGGGGCACAGAAGTGTTGTGACTTGTTGGTTCAACAGCTAGATTTTATAAAACCAATTTGTTCTATGTAAAATTATTTTTTACTCTATTTAATTTACTTTGGGAATCTGGTTAGATTTTTACTTGAGGCAACTTTTGTAATACTCAAGAGACTCAACACTGTGACAGCCAAGTTTTATTTCTCTGAATTAGAGTTGTAACTCAGTTAAAAACTATTTTTCTTGTTGTATTCTGAACTTGGCAATTCCCCACAAGTCACTAGGATAGAGGACAGCTGATACTTGGTTTTGAGGAGTATTTTTATCACTTCAGAAACTCTTATGCAGTAGATGGCACTCTTCCCTTTGCAGCTAAACCGAACAAGTGCTGCTGGGGTCACTTGTATTTTGTCATATATAGCTGGATAAAATTGATAAAGTCAATAAAATGGAAGGCCATGGCTGCAACTGTCTGATTTTCATGAATCTTCTTGGCCTTTTTTAGTTAATGAAATACTTGGCTCTTCCATCCTCAGTAATTTTATTTTCCACTGTTGCTTTTTGAATCAAGAATAGAACATTCATCCACACGTTCTGAGTTTCCTAGAAATGTTGATGGCTGATAAATGTCTGAGGTATATATGGGTACATCAGCAAACTGAAATTAATGGCATATTGTAACAAATACACCGTGGAAGGCTTTTAATAAATCAACTGCTTCTTCCTCTGTCCTCCTCATCACAGTGTGAAATTAATGCATTTTCAATTTTAAAGACCTTTAGTCTTTTCAAGAGTGAAAAAGCTTGAAATAGAAGACATTTCTAGAACACTGTGTGGTTCAAGAAGTTTAATCTAAGAACATTATCTTCTGTTCTTTGTCTTCTAAACATTTACATTTCAAGTTGAAGTGCTGAGTAGATGTTAGCCCTTTTGTACTCATACGGAGGATGAATTCTGCTTTTAAGATTTTCCAGGTAAAATGTGGGGTTTGTTCCTGGAACTTGTCTTTCTCTTTTTTGGTGTGTCTTTCTCAGACAATGTCATGGTGGTGTTGAACAGCTTTTTAAGCTCTCGAGCAGTGAGCTTGTTTTGTTTGCTCCTGGAAGTTCTGCAGGTGTTGGTCGCTTTTAGTTATGAAACCAAGTACAGTCAGGCCTTTCTTGAGAATTAAGTGGGCACATAAAACAAATTTAAATAATTGCTGCTTTTATTATTATTACATCAGAAGATTTATTTAAGATCGACTAAAATAAATGTTTTCAGGGGTTTTTTTTGTGGAGTTATCCAGGTTTACACTCAGTTTTCTTAATAGTATCTAGTTAGAAACTGCTTTACTATCTAAGCAAACCTTTGAATCATTTCATAGTACTTGAGTGATCTGTTTTTTCTAAGTTGGGAAATGGTAACTGCCACAACTAATGATCAGCAAGTCTGGCAGAATGTAGATACAGAGCACAAGACATGGAAATAAAATTTCTTAACAGCCTTTGGAATAAAACAAGTAATTATAACCTACAGTCAGCAGGTTTAGCTGTTTGTCCTCAGAATTTTACTTTAAAATTAGCTGAATGATTTTCCCCCCAAATCATAGAAACATTTAAATTTAATTTTTAAAAATTGAATTATTACTGGGAAGGATCTATTCTGTAATAAATCTGATAAATTATGTAGATGCTGTTTTCTTAATCTTCTTAATCTTTGTGCAGCACCATATTCAGCATTTGGAAGACTGTTGCTGCAGTTGTTTAGGTGTCGGAGATTTTTTTTTATCATTTTCATTACAGCTGTTCTCTTGGCCTCATTTGTTGCAGGATATTCACAACTCACAAAATCCCATAAAAATTCCCAGAAACTTAATAGAAGTAGATAAGAGTAAAACAGGTTCAATGAAATAACGAATTCAGAGAATTCTTAAAGGGCACTGCAAAATACTCTGTTTCTGTTCGGTTCCGCTGGTCTGCACCGGGGCTGAGGGAAGATACTTTGTGTGCATTGTGTGACAGTGAGTGGGTGTCAGTCACTTGTATTTGCAAACTCCTTATCATTCAGTTGCAATATCTTGTTTCTAAAAATTCAACTTGCTTCAACTGTGCACTTATTTAGGTTATTTATATGATTTCTGAGGTGCTTTAAATTGCACATGTTATTGTGATGTTCCTTGCAGATTTGTATAGAGTGTCAGTCTCTTGGTCTGAAGCAGTAGTTGCTAGTTTTGCTGAGAAATTTGTTCCCTGTACTCCTTGTCAAAATACAAAGCAAGGCTGTGGCTCCAGGTTATATTTCTTTTAGGGACAAAAATGATTTTAAAGATTCCCACCTGTATTCCCAAACAACACCTTTGTTCTTTCTCAGCTCCTCCAACAATTTAGCCCTTCAGCTGTGGGGTGCCAAACAAATTCTGTCTTCAGAAGCTTTTGTGTGCTGTAGCTGAGCTAATTATAATGTGCATTTTTTTAGTTGCATTATGTAATTTTATCCCTGCTACTCAGTTGTGAGGGGTGTTTTTTTGTATTTGCTGTACCATTACAGCTCAGAAGACTGTTTTTGATTTGGGGGGCAGGTAAAGTTTTCCATTTCTGCCCCTGCTCAAATAGATGGGACTGCTTCCAACTTTTTTGGGAATGTCTCTGCATACATACCAAAAATTAAATATGAAAATGGCTTCTTCTGTTACCTGTCAGTACCCTGTGCTGGGTGCAATAGAAGCATCCAGGCTGAGCGAAGGTGGGATTTAGAATTTCAATGTTTATCAAAGCATTTCAAAGTTTTTTATATCTTACTTCCCCCCTCTCATGTCCTCAGCTGAACTCTGGCATGAGGAAAATTATCATTGTAAGAAATCAGTGATACAGGAGAAATTTTTAGGAATATTTCACAGCATATCTTGAATGATAATAAAAAAAAAACTTATTGTTAGATTTAGAAGTGTTGACAGGAGAACCAAAATCAAAAAGCCACAGCACTAAGAAGTTCGGTGCTGCAGTGTGGTAATTTTTTCTTTGAAATTTCTGCAAAGACAGGAAATTGAGGCAACAAACAAGAGTGGGTGGGACCCTGAGGTTAGAGCTGTTAATAAAATAATCGAAAGAAACCTTTGCTGATAAATTCTGCAGCTGTTTATCATGGTAGTAAGGTATTATTTCTGAAAGATCGGACCCTATCCACAGTAAAAGGTGAGTTTTATTGACATTGTATGTTGTAAGAGGGAAGAAGGTGATGCTTTGCTTATTTTTGAGTTGTGTTCGTTTGAGGTATGGATTGAGGAAGTTTGCATAAACGGAGTTACAAACTGTGACTAAAGATACAATGAGTGGGGGTTTTTGAAGGAGTCAAAAAGGTAATTTTTGGGAAAACTTGGACTTTTCCCCCATCCTGTATACTTCTGTGTAATTTATTTAGTTTCACACAGGCAAGGATGGTGCACTTTTACTGCTCTGTGTTAAAAAAAGAAAAGCTCATCACCACCTTTCCTGTATTCCACTTGTTGCTTTTTCACTGAAAGTAAATAAGGTTCAATTGTTGCCTTTACATGTCTGTCAGAAAATCGTATGTCTGCAGTCCTGTACTTACCTAATTCAGCATTGGACCTATTATGATCCTCTGCATTTTTCCCATTCTTTGATTAGTAGAATCCACCCTTTGATGGAGCTGGCTCTTGCTGCTGATCTGCTGGCTGCAAACCTGCTGTCAGAAGGGTCCAGCTTATCACGGCACTGACTAATGAGAGAATAGGGAAGGGATAGAACCAGACATGCCTGTCAATTCTACTGCTTTCTTCTGCTGGTTACCTGTTCAGAACTGCTCACATTTACATGTTTGGGAAGAAAAATACTATGTGGTTAGAGGTGCTCACATTTGAAGCAAATTACAGGAACTGGAATGTTGGTTTAAGTGACGATATCAAGCTAATTACTTTTTGAATCAAATTAATACTCCTTAAATACCATGAAGCATGCTAAGAGACTGGATATGTTTCTCCTGAGGAATTAAATAGTTGATATTTTCCCTCTTTACAGATATCAGCATACTATTTGATTTTTTTTCCTCAGGTGGAGTAACACCAGAAACAGTAGTATTTAGAGTCGCCCATCTCACTTAACTGTCTGAAATTTGTCAGCTGTTATTCGCTAAGTCTTTAGAGCAGCAAAGCAGAATGCAGTACATGTTAAAAACTGCTTGGTGAGGTAAAAATAAAAATAAACCCTCCACACACAGACCACCACTCTTTTAGTATCAGACAGTGTTGCCATCTTATGTATTTCTCCCTGTGAAGGTAGATTATTCAATATAGTGCTTGGCTGGTTATTGTTGTAGACATTTTTGATAATATTGAGAACAGTCTGCTCAAGGTGGTGGCTTGCATTGAGTTTTAAGTTCCGTCAGAAGCAAAAATATCTATTGTAATCAAGTTTCTCATTTTCAGAAGATGTAATTTGTGTGCAAGTAGTTCCTCAATTTCTCAAAGTTCCTTCTTTCTGGAGTTGCACTTTCAGTAAATCAGTAAGGTGATAATGATGAAGATAAAGAACAGTTACCGTGTGTCCCAAAGACAGTACAGGCAGAAATTATTTTGTGATCTGGGTGTATGGAGCTATACTGCTGATACAATATTATGTTTTCACCTCATTGTGCAAACCTGGAGAATATAGTGGTAGAATATGAAGGCATATGGAGATGAAATAATCATGCAAGAAAAGACTGAAGTATCACTGGAACAAGAGAGGGTTGGGTAATGATAGAGGAGAAATTTGAACTATAGAGCACCATCAAAGTAGTAGGAGTAAAGTAAAAACCTGGTAACACAAAATATACAGGACATAAAAGGATTGTTTAAAAGTATTTTTTGTTAGCTGAAGAATTCTAGTTTTAAAAAAACGAACAGCAAAAGTCAGGGTACATTTAGTTGCAGAATGACTGAACCATCCAATGCGATGCTGAGAAAAAAAGCAACCGCAGTTCTTGGATGATTCATTTGATGATTTCCAGTATAAAAGGGAAATATAGTATTCCATAAGAGATTGCAAGTATGGTTTCATTTGTGCTTAAGAAACAGGTGAAAGAAACAGCAGGAGATTGTAGGCATCCTAGCATGACTGGAGAATGGGAAGAAAATGTTTCCTTAATTTCAAGAAAGGGCAACAAGTACAAAATACAATTCCTTATGTATAAAAACACTGGTGATAATAACCTTTAACCTGAAGGACATTTCTGGCACAAAACCAAATGAAGTTCATTTACTCACAAAGAAGTTTAAACAGTATTATTGTATCTGCCTTACAAGTGACCAAACGTGTTCTGGAAGAAAGCACGTAAGGAAATCCTTGATGTGTAAACAAAACTTGGTAGCTCAGTTGCTATGTTGATGATTCCCCACTTTCAGTTCTTCAAAGTCTTTAGGAGTTTTTTTGGACTGATTTTTTCACTGCTTTGTTTTTCCTGAGATGGCTAAATAGTTGTGTTACCTAGAGGGTTTTTTTGTTTTTGTTTTTCAGACCTCTCAATGATTATTCTGTTTGAGTCAGATTGTCTTTGAGGCATTAGAAGTTTAGTGAAGTTTAGTGAGTTCATATTCCATCTTGCCTGTCTCCCTCACAGCCAACAGTAGTTTGTGACTATTTCATTGGCATTCTTTTCAAAGTACAAAAGATGAAGTACAATAGATGGAGAAAATACAGAACTGCCTGTGTAAATACAACATTGAATTATTACATTTCCTGTCTTACACATCATTTGGTTTCCTATAATTGAACATCAGTTGAACTGTGGTGAATTCTGTGTAATTTTGTTCTTACATCATATAATTTTTGGTTAGTCATTTTACTTTCTTCTTCTAGATCCCCCAGTAAACCCTTGGCACGGAAATTAATGAGTGGGATGGACTGGGAAGTAGTGAGTAGGAACTCACTGTCTGATGATAGATTGGAAACACAGAGCTTGCCATCTCGGTCTCCACCTGGAACCCCAAATCAGTAAGTAGCACCAAATCTTCTCTTCCTAGAAGTAACTGTCTGCCTCTAATGTGAGTGACCTACTTGTGTAATAAAAGGACTGATGGAGACAAATAGCTTCAATAATTCTGTGCCAAGTGATTCTCTGGAACATTTAGCTTCAGGTAAAAGAAAGTATTTAGGGGTGAATTTTAGGTGCTTCTCAGTCGACCTAGAAAAAAATGTAAGATGTATCACACTACTCTAAACTTGAGAGCTTAAGTTTTCTCCAGCACAATTAATACTAAATTATTAATTGGGCTAAAAAAGACCCTGACAATAAAATCTGTGTGATATTTTAAAAATAATTTATTTTGGTTTAATATAACTTCATAAACCTTTGGAGGAAATTACTTAATTGAACATCCTTGCAGGTTTATTCCTCTCAATTTTTCTGCATTTCCCTTCCATGCTCACTGTTCACATGATAGATCTTTCTGGTTTATGTTTATAGCTAGTGAAAAAACATTCCTGATTTCTTTTGGGAGGTGACCAGTTTTCTCAATGTGCTGAAACTGGTTTAAGAATTGGTATTACCCAATTTTGTATCACATAAACCAGAAGATTTGAAGATTCTTTGGCTTTGCAGCATATTATTCACAAGATTATTGTTGTAAATATCTGTAGCATTTAAAAATTGCTGAAAAAAACTGAGTAATAATGATGCTTAAAGCATAACAAACTTAGTCATGCATCTTTAAAAGAATTTTAAGGTGCCTCTGTCACTGTGCTGGTTTTCAAATGGGAAAATTTTGGGTCACAGAAATGATGACACTCTCAGTGCGAAGGTTACGATTCTTGTAGGAGAAGGTGCAGGGGATAAAGTGTTCATCTTAATTAATTCAGGTTAAGTTCTGACACGAACAGAGCCAGGATTTGTCTTCTTGGGAATCCATTTTTATTCTTGTTGACTGGACTGTCAGTCTGTTGATTGGACCATAATGCTTTTGGGCTTCTTTATTTAAAAATAAATACATTTTAAAAGTAGACATTTAGTGTTTATTAAAATAATTTTTGAACACTTTCAGAACTAAAATTATGAAATATAACATGTTGATCTGACAACATAATTGTTTCAGTGAAACTTTAATTAATTTAATAACTTAATAATTTAATAAAAATATGTGTATGAACATGTGCTTACAATGAGAGGAAATAATTTTTTTAGCATTCTTTCCTAGTGGGTGGTGTCAGAAATGTAGATTAACAGTAATATTCTTGTCATGTTGCACTGCTCTGCTTTCCCTCTTAGTCGCAACTCTGCCTTCACTCAAGAAGGAGCCCGGATAAGACCCTCGTCAGTTGGACATTTAGTGGACCATGTAGTTCACACATCCCCAAGTGAAGTATTTGTAAATCACAGATCTCCATCTTCCACCCAGGCCAACAGCATCATACTGGATACATCACCGTAAGTTCTCTTCTTCCTGCGCTACTGTCTGGTAATGTGCAGGGCTTCTGAAAATAAGCCAGAAATCTTGGCCTTGAAGAATTTACTGTTAAATGTTGGGGTCAGGGAGAGCCAGGCAATTTAATAAAAAGGTGGCTGTTGTTTAGGGAGTACTAGCCTAGGTCTTATTGTGAAAATTAAATGATACAGAACTGAAGACCTATATCGACATACTCCAGGTTCCGGATTTCAATACCCCCACCCACTCAAGCTGTGGATTTGCTGTAATGTGACCATCAGTGTGTGGATGTGGAAGTGAAAGTTGGTAGATTGAAGTCTGTTGGTTTGTGATATAAGTCTGGAAGTGTTGCTTTTTGTTGAACCGCAGAAGTATGAGCAAGCTTTACAAACTATTTAGCCAAGATACCCTTTTGACACACCAGCATCTGGAGGTTGCTAGTATGTTTTGTATGTTGTTACAGAGCTTGTCTTTATTTTTTTAAGATGGCAGTCACAGGCTTTTTTTTCTTTTTTTCCAATTATGCTGAATATTCTTGATACTGTAAGCTTATTATGCTATGGTGGGCAAAATAAAAACTATTACTGTGTGTTATGTTCAGAAATAAGACAAACGTTGAGTTGTTCAAAGCTTTGAAATACTCAATAACTTGTGTCTAGAGTACAGATGAATTGGGAAAAAAAGATGCAATATCACTGCCACTGTATTATCACTGCCACTTATTATCACTGCCACTCTACCTTCTTATATATAGCTGTACATGCAATGCCAGATGTGCCCTCATAATTTTGTATAAGCTCCTTTAGCAGGGAAATGGTGCAAATGGTTTCAAAACCATTTGAGAACTGCAAAATAGCACATACATAATCACGTTTATAAACAAATGGTGTGTCTCCAGAAAAATGAATCTGGGAAGGTATTTAAGCACATTTTAAAACCTTACTTGGACTGTATTTTCAGTTTAACAACTATGCATAAGTTTGGGGAGGGAAATAGAACACAAAATTTTTGAAGTTTTGTAAAATAGCACATGACACTTTTCACAATAGGCTACAATAGTTATAATTTCACCCTCAGCTAGTTATTCAACTTTGAGGGTTATATAATAACGAATTGACCTAATAGTATAAAATCTCCTTTTTTGGTGGGCTTTTTAACCTATTCACGTCAAGGCACTCAAAACTGGAAGGGTTGTGAGTCTTTTCTCACATTAGAGTTTTGTTGTACAAAGGTCACACAGGGTCATGTTCCTTCTGTTCCAAGATTTCCAACTGAAGTCAGTTTATGAGAAACACTCAGTGAATGGCAGTGATACAGTGAAATAAGCACAATTCGTAAATATTCTCTTTTTTCATATGCCTTTACTCTTACATTGTACAGACTTCCTGAGTGTTCTTAGGATTTATGTATTTATTACCTGATTTCTTGTGTAAGTCACCATAGAAATGAGTCTTAAAAAGAGGGGAAGTGGTTTTGTACATTAGTTGTGCAACTATGGCTGTTCTGTTTCATGATTTTGCACTTCTTATGCCCAAGCAGAAAAAGGGTTGTTCTTCCATCACTACTTTTTAGGGGAGTTGGGTTTTTTTTGTTGGTTTTTTTGGGGTTTTTTTTTTGGTTTTGCTTTTTTTTTTCCTTGTTGAAAGCTTAAAAGTGAAATTTAATCTCCCAGTATAGATATCTAGAATAAGAGATTTTTAAGAATGAGGACTGTCAAAAATATATGAACTCCATTAGGGCCTTCTGAAGGTTTCAGGTGATGTTCCTAATTCAAGATTTGAGATTTATGAGGGAAAATAGTAGACATGAAGTTCATATAAGCTATATAATTTTAAGTTATACTTTCTTACAGTCCAAAAAGCTATTTCTTAAAAAATCTGATCTTTCTGAGTGAAAAGATTTTTGGGGAGTCGGTCTTCTAACTTGTAGGAAACTTTTATTTATTGGTCAAATTTACATATGTAAGAAAGTCCAAGGGGCTAATCTGCTAGGCAAGAGATTTAGTGATTTCTTTGAGTTTGAAGTCAACACAGCAAAAGAGATTACAGTTTATGTGCAGTTCAGAAGGATATTATAACTTAGCTAATATAAGCTTTAATTGCGCATCTTTTCTTCATCTGCATGTGCTGGTCAAAGCTAAGTTGAGAGATTTGTGCTTGTAGTTCCCCGAGGTAATTATAATCTTAAATTCACAAGCACGTGATAAGTGTTTAGTATAATAAATTTATGGGGGTGTGTATGAAACTTTTGCTAAATATATTAAAAAGATCAGACCGGATATCTGTAACAAAAATACCCAAAGCTTGTCAGTGCCAGGGTGGTGTGTTATTTTATTATTATGTAAATTGCTGAATTCAGTAACAGAGAGCTGCTTTGCCTGCAAAATAGGCTGCTTTCACTGCCATTGTCTGAGCATTCATAAGGAAATTCAAAGCTGACTGGGCAAATATAAAGCAGTGAAGTTTTTGCCCAAGCCTTGATTGTTAGTTCTCACAATTCATTATGCTAATATATTACAGTACTTGCATCGCTGCTTGCAAAATGCTCATTTAAGTAACTTTTCAAATCTTTTCTGTAAGTTTGCATGTTCAGTAGGAATTTGTGTTTGTTGACATATATGTACAGACATTCAGTCAAACATAAGATCCATCTTTTACTTTTATCGGAATCACTTCTTTTGTGCTTCTGCTTGTGTTTTCTGTTCCTGTTTTTATTCAGTTTAAAACTCTCAGGAGTAATTGTTAGCAGAAAAATACATAACTATGTTGCCCTTTACTTAAAAGGCTGAATAATCTGTACTGGCCAGACATGAATGAATGAATACATAGGCAGCTAAAAATCTCCAGGTGACCTTTGTAAGTCGATGTCTAAGTAGTTTATAGCTGCCTTGAGGATTTGTTTTACAAATGTTGACAATCATCATATTTTTCTCTCCACAAAAATGAATTTAGAAAAGCTGCTTATCCTGAAAAATTAAATATACTCTTTTTTTCTGTTACTTCCATTGAAAAGTGTTAAGAAATATTATTTTTCTTTCCTTGTGTGTTTCGAACATGAGGTTTTTCAGACATTAGACTGAATAATTAGTACTTTCTTTTTTCTTTTAACACTTAATGAAAAAAATATTTTCTGAAAGTTGAAATTAAGAAAAAAATTGAGAAAAATAGTTAGGATTTTTTCAAATGTGCTGTTTTCATGCACTGACAAAAAATGTTAGCAGTTTTGTTTTCTGAGAATATTGACTAATTTTGTTTAAACTGAAACAGAAAACATGTGGTCTTTCAAAGTGAAGTGTTCTATTTCGCATTCGTCATGTTTTTTGAAAGAGGTTCATCCTTTTTTTTGAAGTCACTATACCCAATTCTGCTCAGATTGTTTTTGTTTTAAACCGTGCCTGGGAGCTGCCTGTCTGGAATTGTGTGGAGACAAATTACATAGTATGGAATTTGATCCGTGACTTAGGCTTTCTAACTTGCAGCAACTTGAAATGTTGTGCAGTCTCATACTGAGAGTTTTGCCCCGCTAAATGTTCACTGAGGCAGGACCAGTGAGTTCAGTAGGGCTGCTCCATGGTTACCTGTGCTTTGGAGGGAGGTTGTGCAATGAGTCACCTCTGCAGCTTCCTGAGAACAAAAGGGGCAGTGTCCTCCTTTTGCTCCGGGAGTGTCCCTCCCTCCCCACGTGGTTGTTGACCCTGTGATGAACCAATTCACCTTGTTTAACCAGCAGAGAACCCAGGCTTGTCCAAAAAGTCAGTGAATTTTTGGTTGCTTGGTGTGAGCTGCCTTAGCCAAGGAAGCGGCCATGGGTGTGTGGGTGGAAAAACAGAGGCACCCATTTATGGTGGTAGCGTTTTCTTGAGATTTAGCTGTAACCTGTAACTTCATTCTCAGTGGTTTATGGGTTTGCCACCAGTATCAGTGGGCTATTGTTTTAAGTTGTTAAATTACTTAATAGCACCTTTTAATGGGGTGGAAGGCATGTATGCTTGCTGGTATTTAGAAACTGGCATTCAAACCAAGTTAATGGGAACTATGAGGTAGCTGCCCTTTTGGGCCTTTTCAAATGTTCTTAATTCTTAAATATAAATCCATATAATGAAAGATGAATCATATATTTATGTAATACAAATTATACAGTTATGCTTTTATTCCAAAAGGACTAATAAAGGAAATTCTCTGTATTATACAAAAATACAAAACCACAGTGAACATTTTTATTAATCTAGAACAGAGTGCTTGCAGATCTAAATCAGAAGTAGAACTGCCTGCTATTTCACTTCAGTAATGGTGTTGTAATTCAACTAAGAAATGCAAGTGATTAATGCCATTTTTACAAATGTTTCAAAGCTGCAGATTTCATAGGGGAATATGTTCAAGAGGGGGAATAGACCAGAGTTCTCTTGCAATGTATCCATATACCTTTAAATTGAAAAAATAAAAGGTAACACTGTCATCTCCAATGGGCTTTTCCAATAAATTCAGGGGCGCAGTTGAGTTATCTTCAAGTTGCCCTCCTGTTTTTTCCTATTTTTAAGATCAAAAGCCAAAAAGTAGTGTGGTAGCACTGTATTATGTATTATGCTCTCTGTGTCTCTTTATGATTTAAATTGCAGGCATCAATTTAAGATGCAAACTATTTGATTTTATTACTGAGGAAAACATATTAAGTGACATATCAATTTGAGAAGCTTTTTTTAGCATGTGTGCAAGGTATAAATACAGTGAATTTTATAATATTCCATTATAAAGTTAAATATTAAGTGGGCTAAGCATGCCAAAACCTTTTTTAAAAAAGTCATGGGTAAAAGATTAACTTACTGGTTCTGTGTACAGTTACTTGTCAAGAAAAAAGCAGTAACATGTCCAAACATACACTTCCAATATATTCCATCACACTACTAAAAATACACACACATATTCATCTCTCAAACTCTTGAGTTTCTTCTAACATTTTCAGTTTGTTTGGAACCCTGAAAGAACTGTCAATATTTCATGATTGTTCCACTTCATACTTCTATTTTGGTATTTAGATCTCAAGAGACTCCTGTAGATGGGCAGCCTCCTGCATTACCACCCAAGCAATTTAAAAAGAACAGTTGGAACCAAATTCATCATTCACACTCACAGCAAGAACTGGATAACCATATTAATGAAACCTTTGATGTTCCTGCATCACCAGAAAAATCCACAGTAAGTTTTTGAATCCATTTGAACCATTCTGCTTTTAATCAGAATGATAGTCCTGTTTTCTGTGAGCTTGGTTCTGATGCATTTCAGAGAGTTGCTGTGTTTGTGCACCTTGCAGCATTTTCATTAAACGTACTTTCCCTTCACTAGCTCCTGCTGGTTATTCCACCTGCTGGAGTAGTCCTTTGTCAGTCATCAGCAAATCACTACACCAAGATGGTTTTGCAAACATTTTGAGCATTAGATTTTAAGCAGATTCAGAAATTTCTAAGTAACCTCTTCTTTGAAAACATATTTGCCTTCAGTTTTAAAGAATACCTTGCAGACACTGCCACTGATGTTTAATCTAGCTTTTATCAAAAAACCTAAACCTGAAAGTGCCTACCAGCTTCTGGAGTGGTTTTATCAGGAGCAGCTTCTTGATTCTGTGGTTGCATTTCTTATCAGAATTTCCAAGAAAGAGACTCTGGCAAGAGGCCTGTGACAACAAATGTCAAAACACGAGCAAACATTCTTTCCCCACATTTAAGCACGTGTGAGATGAGTAAGCTAGTCAGTTGATTATTGTGTGACCGAGGTGAGATCTCACGGACCATTTTTGGGATTTTCGTCCTTTCAGAAGTTTTCCAGTGGTTCCCGGTTTTTTAGTGATTTGGGACAAGAAATGTTTTGCAGGATGGGAAAACTATTTAACATCTAGATGCAGTAGCAATACTGTGTAAACAGTTTTGCCAACCTTTGGTTTATATGCATTTTGAACTGTAAGCCTTATAAAAAGTTAAGATTCCCATAATACCTGTCTTTAGTTTCATAGCTGGGGTTTTATTAAAAGACCCAAAAAGCAAAACTTTTAAAATTTTGAGCATCTGAGGAATGTTGTAAGAATTTTTGTTTTAATTAAATAACAAAACAGGATTTTTAACATCTTTGTCTTCAGCCAGTGCTTACCTGAGTCATATTAAACGCTGTTAGGTTTTGATTGATAACACTACTTTAGTCATCAAGTTTTTCTGCCCTGTATTCAGTTATCTTTACCAAACCGACAAAAATAACTTTCAGTTGTTTTTTTAACTCCTTTTCATTCTGAAAAACCAACACAGCTGTGTGAGAATGAGATTCTTTTTTCTCTGTGCATTGTCAGTGTGATTGTTTTATGTGCTCCAATTTATGCTGCCTCAGTTAAGGCAGTGCACTATTCTAATTGAAGATCTAATTTGGTCTGCTGATGACTTTTTATTTTGGGGATTAGAGAAGAAGGAACACAGCATGACTGAAATTTTGTGGAACTGGAAGTTTAGGATTTGGAATGTGGTTTTGTTTCAAAGTTGCTTTTCTGACCAGGTTCCTGCACCACTAAAGTCTTCTGCTCCATCTCAGATATGTTAAAGAAAACCTCTCACCATTTTGACTTCATACAGCTGTGGAATTTCTTTTGTCTGTTTTATGTATGGAGAGTCTGTTTAGAAAGGTAGTAGAACAAGTGTGGGAATGATGACCTTTTACTCCATCTGCAATCCCCAAGTATCCAGTCTGAGAATGTCAGAAGTATTTGAAAACAGGTGTGGCCAAGAGTGGCCACAGGTTAATGATGATATACAGTGCTCTCTTCACATTTTTCATTATAAACTGTGGCTCAAAAGAGCCTCTTAAAGCAGGAAATTGATAATTCCTTTCTGTCTGGGGAATGCAATGGCATAGAAGCTGCCAACGCTGCAGGTGAGCACCTTCATTCTGGCCGATCTCTCATGCCAGTGCACACAGGCTGAAATGATTGGCACATGATCAGGCTTCCTAAGTACCCTTACTTCTCATTAACATATCTTATGCTGTTACTTTCCTCTCCTTCCCCAAATTTTTCATCTTTTCATTACCATGAATGTGTTTGGGGATTTTGTTTTGTTTTAACCAAGAACAAGAACTTAAAAAACCTGGAATTGAATTAACTTTTAATGAGCCAAGTTGTGCAGACTTGTTTAACCTATTGAACCTGCAGGTCTGGAACTTTCTTACATTTAAAAATGTTCTCTTTAATAAGTTCTGGGTTTTTTTTTTCTTTTTTCTCAATATGAGTTTTCTGCTTTGACTATAATTGGAAACATTGAAAACTTCCATGAAACAGATTTCTTCAATACTGTGCATCCTCACTGTACAAACTAGAAACACTAGCCAATGTTGAGTCTGTGAAGTAAATATTGATGAGAACAAACTAAAAATCACTGCAATTATACTAAATTGATGTCTTTCAGATCAAAAAGTATCTAGTATTCTGCAGCTTAGTGGTAGTTCCTTTAACAGCGTTGTTGTGATCCAAATAAAACCAAGAAGAAAGGAGCTGAAGTTGTCAGAGTTGAATCAGTGCAGAGCATGTGTCACAGCTCATACTCCGCTACCCTGGAAATGGAATAAAGAATATGGAACCAAGATTTTGTTGCCAAACTTGCCCTTGCTTGCTACTGGCATATTGCTGTTAATAGAAACAAAGGGACACCTTCAGTTATTTTTCATCATATTATATTTTTATTACAGCTCTTCACTGTGATCTTACTTAAAAAAAAATTAAGGAGTTTCAGTTTAGTAAGCTGTTTTTCTTAAGACTATTTGAAGCCAATTGGGGACCCCTGGTGGTCTAGCGGTTAAGATGCTGCGCTCTCAGCGCCAAGGTCGCAGGTTTGATTCCCGGTCCTGCTTCAGGGACAATCCCCCGGGTAGATGGAGCTCGTCAGCCCCTAAGGCCATCCATCTAAGAGA
>JAWWLV010000183.1:12593623-12603709 GCA_035041135.1 Platyrinchus mystaceus | reverse complement strand
TGCGCAGGCTTGAAAGGTAAAAACACCTTTCCCAGATCTTCGTTCACGAAGACTGGCCACGTTTTTTTTTTTTATTTGAAGCCAATTAGTCTTTTCTAATCCTCTTTCTTACTTTGAGTTTGCTTTGACAGAACACACCTTTAACTTAGTTATGTCCAAGACCTTTAGATCTGAAACCTTTCCCTTTTCTGCAAAACTCAAGATTTTTGTGCTATTACTTGATGTTTTCTCAAGTGTCTGGGAGCAATTATTTGATGAGGAAACTGCAGAATTATTAGATACAATGTCCTCAAAGTCTAACTGTGAACAAAATAGATGTTAATGTAATATAATTTTTGTTTACTAGCCCAATGGTGGTGTCCCCCATGACAATCTTGTTATGATCAGAATGAAACCAGACGAAAATGGAAGGTTTGGCTTCAATGTAAAGGTAATAGTACATCGTTCCCTTCATGTTTATAAGGTTATTTTTTTACATTCATGATCTGTTACTAATTTAATTTGTTTTTAAAGGGTGGATATGATCAGAAGATGCCGGTTATAGTGTCCAGGGTAGCTCCAGGAACACCTGTAAGTTATCAAAAAGCAAACTTGGTAGCAATATCTGTGTATCTTGAAGGATGTATTTAAAATGCGAAATTATTTCATAGTTGCCTAGGAAAATTTGCTTTTGCTATAACATTATCATAACAAAGAAAATTATGTGCAGTAAGAATTTGATGGGGCTGCATAACATACTTTTAAAGTTCTTCAATCCTCAAAAGCAATTTTTTCCTACTGAAACAAAGTTTAATTTCTGACAATTATAGGGCATTACAGATGCTCAGTATGCACTGTTTCTTGAGCTGTGTCATCCTAAAAATACATTTGCTTTATTACTTTTTTTAAATATAGACGTTCAGTAATTTCACATAAATTATATATTGAAAGAGTGTTAAAAATAACTAAAATAGCAAATCTCTTACTTTAGTTACAGATGTAACTGAGTAAAGCCAAGATGTAGATTAAAATCAGACATCATGAATCATTCATCAGGTCTGATTGTCTGTTGTTACTGATGTTTAGTGACTGTCAACAGTGTCTTCAAAGTAGGCACAATATTTGGTCAGTTTATCGCCAGAAATACTGACCTGATACTCAATTGACTGGAGTCAGCTCTGTTTATATCTTTCAGAGTAAGAGTAGAGTGAACCATTTATTTGTTGACATTAAAGAAGTACATCTTTCTCTCTTTTTTTTTTTTGACTATTTGAAACTATTGAAATGTTTAAAATCATTGTTCTTGTTCCTGTTAATTATTATCCCTGAAATATTTAATAACATGAATAATTTTGACTTTAAACATTCACCCTGTGGGGAGAAGACATTTGATGATGGCTTGTGCTCTTTCTTTTCTGCAACAGTGTTTAGACTATGATTACAATAACAATTTTTATGACCCAGTTCCCCTCTGTGGCATTACTGGGAGTTGTGCATTGTCTTCAGTCCTTGCCTTACTCTTGCCATTACCATTGTGGTATTTTACACCTGAAGCATTTAAGCCTGTGAAATTGATGTGGACAAGGTTTTGTTTGCCATGTTACTCCCTTCCCTTCAAAGATAACATCCTGCTCTTTAAGTGCCTATACAAAGTGTGATTCAAACAGAGGAGCTTTCTATTTCAGCGAGGAGTAGAGTAACAGCTGCTGAAAGATCTGTTACAATGACAGTCATCTGCCAGCTGCAGATGGGCTTTTTCATGTGAATGGTACTGCCTGTGTATTGTGTAACATGTTTGTCTTGTGAATGCAGAGCAGCAAACCGTGGGAACTAGGCTGTTAGGGTTCAAGACCCCAAGTATAGTTACTTTAGGTTGTTACTTTAAGATAAGAAATTGGTAATGGCTTGTGTTGCTGATCGTTTTGGTTTTTTCCCCCCACTTTGCAGGCTGATCTTTGTGTCCCTCGTTTGAACGAAGGGGACCAGGTTGTACTGATTAATGGCAGGGATATAGCAGAACACACCCACGATCAAGTTGTAATGTTCATTAAAGCGAGCTGTGAGAGACACTCAGGGGAACTTGTGCTCCTAGTTCGACCCAACGGTGAGTAGTTTGTACATCATAATAAAAAAAGAATCCACACCTTGCTCTTATTTCCTAACCTCCATTTTGTGTCCTGGGATGGAATGCTTAGCATGTAAGAAGGAACTCCTGACCTTGAAAAGGAATTGCATCAATACAGTTTATTGATCCCATACTCTAGGGAGCTGTGTGTAACTAAGAGTTGACAACTAATCAAAAAGTCAGACATCAAATATTTCTAACAGAGAGCTAATTTAAATTTTTTGATAAAAATGCCCAGAAAGCTATATGAATACTGAATGTATTTCATGAGGTTATTGTTATTCCCTTAAGGAAAATAAAAACCAAACTCAAACAAAAAATATTCAGTGTTTGGATTACTTTGGAGGTCAATATATGCAAAATCCTTCCATATTTTTTTTAAATAATGCAAAACCAGTGGTAACGTTTCAACTTGAGGAGGCTTAATAGAAGTGCTAAAATGCAGTGTAAATTATGAAATACTCTGTTGGACCATACCCAGCAGATGGGCACTGGATTTAGTTCTGTTGCACCATCCCAATTATAATACAGTTGGAGATGAAAAAGCAAAATGGGAAACAGTGATGTTTAATTGGAGTAGTTGAAATTCCTTCAGAATACCTCAGCCACCTCATAAAAAATTTTTTCTTTATTCACTTATTTGCACTCCCCACTTACTTGTACTCTTATTCTGTGTGTAAGTTCTCTTGCAGCTTTTATGTGCTTACTTTCTTTCTCAGATAAAATTACTAGCTTTGTTTGCAAATTTACTAAAACAGTTTCCCCTTGTGTGTCGATTAATTGGATAAAAACATGTGAGTTGTAGAAGTGAGGAGTTACCAGTTTCCTCCTTTGTGGTCATGGGATATAATTTAAAAACTGGCTTTCAAACAGTGTATGTCTCTGTTCATATAATAGAAGATGCATATTGTTTCTGATGTGAGACTCTGAGATTAGGGATTTATATCAGACGAGGCAGAGGCATAACATGAGTTTTGGTCAAAATTTTAGTTGAGTGATGTGCTTTCACTTAAAATTACTACTAAACCAAGAAAATAGTTTTATCATGGATTATAATGATCAGCAAAGGCTTCTTGTCCTTACTGATGGGGACTAAAATCAGTGTGCTAATAAATATGAATTTTTCTACAGGAGAAACATTTGGAGGTTTTGCTGTTTTAAATAAATGACTTAGAGCTAATTTTACTTGTCAAACAGCATGTTCAGTCAGAGCGTTCATACCTTTGCTTGTTCTAGCTGTCTATGATGTTGTGGAAGAGAAGCTGGAGAGTGAGCCTGACTTCCAGTACATCCCTGAGAAATCTCCACTTGATGGTGTCCATCAGGATGATAATGCTCTGAGGGAATCCATGATTCAGTTAGCAGAGGGGCTCATCACTGGAACTGTCTTGGCTCAGTTTGATGTAAGTACTGTGCTGCCTGTACCTGTGTGCAAGTTCCAAATCTCTTAGGATAGTAATTATTTTAAACAGAGCAGATTTCAGTTAAATTTCAGTAGTGTCAGCATCTTTTAGGAAAACAGTTGTCTTACACTCTCAGAGAGAAAAATAACCAAAGAAAAAATCGATCCTGTATTGTATGTGCAAACTTACGAATACCTAATACCAGTTTTTAGTGTTATAAATAGCTTTATTGATTACTTACACTTTTTGTGGGTATCAGGAACATGCTAATAAAATACTTTCATTGGCATAAAGACTGAAGAATGTCTACCAAAATATGTGTTCTGTACTCAGACTTTCACTCCCTATCTAAGTTGCTGTAGGAACTGAATGACACCTGAGCTGTTGACTTTTTATGGGCACTCTCAATGAGGGGAGGTAAAATAACCAATGGAAAATACAGCCCTAATCTTAAAGGTTGATGTAACTATGTCTTTTATAAATAGTTGGGTTTTAATGGCTTATTTCAGAACAGTAATGTACTTCCTGTGGGGCCTTAAAATGCTGATTGCCATAGCTTTTCTTTAGCACCAACTTGTGCCTTGGAGATAGTCCATCTTTAATGCATGAGATCAAGTGGCCTAAAGCAGGAAATCAGGTTTGTAAAACACAGCAGTGTGAATTCTGTGAATTCCTTATCAAATGGAGACCTAAGATTTTATTATGCAACATATATTTATAAAATATATTTATATTAAGAACTGTGGTAAAATTTACTTTTATACAGAGAAAGAACAGATTTTTTCAAAGGTATTTAAAATTCTCCTTAAACATACATTTACAGTCTCTCTAGCAGATTCCAAAGTTTTTAAAGTGCTTTTTATTGAACCTGGATCATTTCGCTGATATTGTTTGTAGCACAAGGGTTGTGGCAGTGCAGGACTAAAACATGAGAGGGCAGGAACCTCTCAAAGGAGATTTTTTGAGGGAAAAGCACAAGGTAACCCAGGATTTGCTCTACAGTTATTGAAATATAGAAGGAGATCCTGGGGGGGGAGGGGGGCAAAACTCAAGTTAGATGACTGCCATGTAGGCAGATGCCTATAACACAGCACAATCTGCTTGCCCCAAATTACCAAGTGGAATGTCATTATCAGTCAATTCCCTTACCAATACAAAATAATATTTTTTCTCTGGATTGGTGTTCTTATGGAAAGTTGAAATTTAATGTTCAGTTTGTCTTTAAGCAACTTATGGCTACATCTTGATCATTTTCGGTAATCCACAGCATAACTAAATTGGTAGTGCTTTCTTTTTAAAAGTATTTTCATGTTTGTTGAAGCTACTGTTACTTAATAGTTTATCTTCTAATAAGTACCTGGTTTTAGAAAAAAAATCTATTTAGGCAAATATTATACTAATGGGTCTATTGGATCTGTTATGTTCTGACCATCAGTTTTGTCTTTTAGCAATTGTATAGGAAAAAGCCTGGAATGACAATGTCTTGTGCCAGATTACCTCAAAACATTTCCAAAAATAGATACAGAGACATTTCGCCTTGTAAGTATGTCTGTTTGTGTATGTGCTCTAAAAGCGTTTTGCTGTGGCTGGTAAATAAGTAACGGATTTCTAAAAATTTTTTCAGATGATGCTACACGGGTTATTTTAAAAAGTAATGAAGATTACATCAATGCAAATTATATAAATGTGAGTAGTATTTTTCAAAAGCACTTCTGACATTAACTTTGCGGTTTTCCATTGAAAAAGTTGATTAAATAATTCCTTTTTTTCTTCATAAATCTAGTTCAGCCTAGAATGGCTGCTAAACCTCTAAGTTAAATGGTTTGAAATTTTATTGTAGATATAGTTACTTCCTAGTGTTTTGTGGCAGGTGTTTTCATAAGTGCTAAAGTCTAGCCCTGCATTTGAATGTGAAAAAATGCTAATAGAAGCCCTCTCCAGAGGAATTAGTTCTTTCCTGATTACATTTGTGACAGTAGTGTTTGACGTCAGGAAAGTCTAATCTGGCAGCACTTTCTTTTGCATCTTTTTTTTTTTCATTGTTATTATCAACAAAATTACAGCTTCTTACTTTAAAGAAAAAAAACCAGATATTAAATTCTGAGATGAATGTTTTAAAAGCTAGTGTCAAAACCCCACAGAGGAAGAAATGTTTGTACCTGAATTATTTGCCAACTGCTCTGCCTTTTCTTTTTTGAACCATTAATCTTGATTATGGCAGCTACATAACTGTCAGTTAATATGTAAAGTGTATGTGAATCTTTGTAGTAATTTTGCATGTGAAAACTTGGAGGATTCTTATCTGTGCGAGTCCATATTTACTAGCCTTTAAGAAATAGAATTAAGGTCCTGGATGCTTTTTAAATGTATTAGTTACTAAACAGTAAATAACTGATGCCTGACTTCCGTTTGCTGTAGGAATTGAAATAATGACTTTGTCTTCTCTTAGATGGAAATCCCTTCTTCCACAATAATAAACCAGTACATTGCTTGTCAAGGTCCATTACCGAACACATGTCCTGATTTTTGGCAGATGACTTGGGAACAAGGCTCATCTATGGTTGTAATGTTGACGACTCAAGTTGAACGGGGCAGAGTAAGTAAAACATTTCCTTAAATACCACTGGCATAATCTTAAAAAACTGTTGGTGATTATCCTTTCAAAGATTAGAGGAATATACTGTTATGGCATATAATGTGACAAGGGGATAAGAGGAAATGGTTTTAAACTAAAAGAGTGTAAATTTAGACCAGCTATAAGGAAGAGATTTTTACAATGAGGATGGTAAGACACTGGCACAGGTTGCCCAAATAGGTGGTGGATGCCCCATCCCTGGAAACACTGAAGGTTGGATTAGATGGGGCTCTGAACAACCTGATCTGGCTGGAAATGCCCCTGCTCATTGCAGGTTGGACTGGGTGGCCTTTAAAGGTCCCATCCAACCTAAACTGTTGTATAACCTTTTTTCATAAGAGTAGTGCATTCCTAGTACTTTTGCATTGATGACTCTTAGATTTTAAACCTTTGGATGTTGTTAATGAAGCTAATATTTAAACTTTGTTCAGTTCTGAAATGCATTGAAGTCTTCATGTATTTCTTAAAATATTTTTAGGCTGCTTTGTTTGATTCTTTGTTATAAAGTGAAAAGCAACCAGTATTTACCTTCATAGAATTTTTTTCTCCAAACTTCAAATGAAGGAACTCTAAGTTTAATGTTTTCATAGGTTAGTTCTTTGATAGGTAGTGAAATTAATTTTTATGACACCCTAACACAGCTTTGTGTTGTTAAGATCCCATGTCTGGATAGCTGTCTTATCAAGGAATTCTCTTAAAACTCGAAATGTAAGATTTTACATCAAATGTTTTTCTGGGGCTATAAATGTTTGTTTAATCATATGAGAGAATCACTGTCCTTTAATTTCCACATAAAATGTGTAAAAATAGAGTACTACTAATAAAGTAATTAGAGTTATGAATTACTAAAAATAATTGTGTATGGTGCTGTAAAAGGCTTCAGATGTGTTTTGTGGTTTGCTTGGTTTTGGTTTTGTTTTGAACTATAGTTTCTCCCTAATAGCTTTGGGTTTTATGCAGCTTTATCCTTTGGAGACAGGCAAAACAATCAAGTCTGGTAATACATGCAGTGTAATTCCAGAGTTATTGGGTTTATAGTCCGGAGCATTCACAGTAGCACTGGCTGGTTAAGTGTGTGGACAGAAATGACAGTCTGGACTAATAGTGTAGTGGAATTCCTCCACACTCAGGATTTCTTTTGAAGATAGACTTATAGTAGGTTTTGGTTGTTTTGATCAACTCAGATTGTAGTTCAGCTGTCTGTATATTTTCTGAGTTTTTAACAACCATGTATTTGCTGGGAGGTCAGACCTATAAATACAATTAAAATAATTGTAGGGGAGTTGCAACATTTTTAAGCCACTTTTCAGTGACTCAGTGTTTGGATGATGCTGCCTGCTCCCAAATAAACATGATTAGAGGGAATTTCAGTACAAGTGCTCTTTTAATTTGAGTTTTCTTTGCAGATCTGCTAAGAACAGACTTGCAATCGCAGTTCTCTGAGGTTCCCCCACCCCTTCAATAATGATATTTGTGGAGTTCTTTGGAGAGCTGCTTAATAATGAAATAAAAGGACTTATCTGTCTTATACCCATAGGCAGACTCCCTGCTCTAAAGCTGATCATGAGGCTGCTGACATCACTATCACTGCATGCCGGGATGTCTCAGTGGAGCAGGAAGTCTGCAAATCTGGCTGCTCTTAAAGAATCGCCAGGTGGGTTGGAAATACAAAAGTACACTTGAGCTGAAATGACCTCTGTAATTAGGCATTTAAGCCATTTATCAGAAAATAGTAGTGTTTGAAGTTTTCATTCACATTTGATGATTTTATCGAGAGTCTTTGAAGTCCACCATCTTCATCTCCCTAATTTCTGCATTATCTTAGCAACTTTTTGTTGCTTATCTCCTTTTTTTATTATTTGTTCTTTTCCCATATAAATGTGCTTTGAGAAGGACAGATCAGGATTTTGGAGGTCAGAAATGTTTACAAGGCAGCATCTTTGTCACTCAAGTGTTAAGATGGAATATTTATAGATCAATTTTTTTTAAATTATAATGAAAGTTAAAGGCATCCATCTTCAGGTAAACTAACTGCAAGATTTGGTGCATGTGTCTTCTTGAAAAGAGAACCAGGAAATCTCTGTGATACCTTATTTTATGCAGTAATTAGGTAGCAGTCTATTTGGTAAGTAAATTAATAGTGATTACAAAACAATCAAAGTAATCTTTAACAAACACAGGTATAAAAACTAGAGAGAATGAAAATAATACTCTGAATTTAAACACAGGCATCTTTAAAAATGTGTTGACCTTAGGTTAAATGCCATCAGTACTGGCCAGAGCCATCAGGAAGCTCATCATATGGGAATTTCCAGATTACCTGCCATTCAGAAGAAGGAAATCCTGCTTATGTCTTTCGAGAAATGACGTTGACTAATCTGGAGGTAAAATCATATTATATTTTTTCTTATTAATCTACAGAATCCTTGCATACTAGCTAAAACATACTTAATCAGACTTTTCAACTTGGTGGCATATCCATATAAATAGAACTATTTATTTCTAGAAGCCTTTAGAAAACTACTCATATTGTCATGTACTTACCTAGTATAAATTCTGTTCTTAGAATGATAACAAACCTTTCATAAGCAAAAATATCACAAAGACTCATTCTCCCTAATCATATTAATTGGTTTTAAATCACATAAAAGATACATTATTTGTCTTAAAAGTCTTTACTGGTGTCTTTCATGCCCTGGCCAAAGAAAAAGAGTAATTAAAGAAGTTGAGAACACTGTTATTCCCTGGATGTTTTCAGAACATGAGATATGAGAGGTATTTCATCATCTCAACTGAAAGTGTGTCTTTGTAGAGGCAAACAGGTCTTAGTAATTCTATCTTGAAGAATATGTGAAAGTAGATGGAAGATAAATCCTGCTGAGAGAAAGATGGATGGGGATTGGTGACTGCATGTAAACAAGGACCTTTTTGAACATGCATTGCATGATTTTCAGGGCCTGTGTAGTTTGCAGAGACTCCCCAGCTAGCATTTCAATCTCAGAAATGTTTGGAAATGAGTATCTGGAATTTAGTTCACATACCCATTTCTGACTGCTTGAGTTACCAGATGAGAGGACAGTTTTATAGAGCTGCCTTTTAGCTGATTTGCAGTTAAAATTCCTATCCTATGTCCTGTTGAGACAATTGCTCATCTGTTATCAGCAGTGGAACCTCTGTAAACATTTCAGTACCTAAAGGCTATTTTCAGTGCAGTAACTCCTGCTCTTTGAAATGCTGCTCTTACCCTGGTTGTCCAGCCTGTCCCCTCCACTAAGCAGAGGCCTACTGATTATGTTTGTGATATTAGAGCAAGGGCACAAGGGAGTGGAAAACAGTCATTCTGCATCTTAGGTGTAGTATGCAGGGTAAAAATAAGAGGTGCAGACAAAGCCAAAACAATGCTGCTGTTCACACAGGGTCTGAAGGAAAGCTTTTACATCTTAAGGTCCTGCCTCTCCCCTCCCTATCCCAGTTCTGTTGTTTGATCTAGATAGTACCTCTTCCTCTTAAATTTGGTTTGCTCAGAATTTGACCAGCTTCTTGTACATCTAGTGTTCAGTTAGATTGTTGGTATCCTTGAACCACTTTGCTATTACATGGCACGTAATTTTTTAACCTTGAAGATGTAAACATTTGTGGATTGCTGTTTTTGTTTTTAAGCAAAGAAAAAAAAGTGATTATAAAATCCAGGATTATAAAATCCATGATGCTAGAAGGCAGGAGGGCCCTGCAGAGGGACCTGGATAGGCTGGAGAGCTGGGCTGAAGTTCAGCAAGGCCAAGTGCCGGGTCCTGCACTTTGGCCACAACAACCCCCTGCATCGCTACAGGCTGGGACAGAGTGGCTGGAGAGCAGCCAGGCAGAAATGGACCTGGGAGTGCTGATTGACAGGAAGCTGAACATGAGCCAGCAGTGTGCCCAGGTGGCCAAGAAGGCCAATGGCA
>JAWWLV010000183.1:12538353-12588318 GCA_035041135.1 Platyrinchus mystaceus | reverse complement strand
AAAAATCCATTGCGCAGGCTTGAAAGGTGGGAACACCTTTCCCAGATCTTCGTTCGCGAAGACTGGCCATTTACCATATAGATTTAACTATTTAATATACATGCAACAGTACAGTGAATAATGATTCTAGTACGAAATATGTTAATGTTCCCATTTAAGATCTGTCATCACTAATTACTACATTGAGGGCTGTTCTGACAGGCAGGTGTGCTGGTGTTCTGACCAGCAGATACATATATATATATATATATATATATATATATATACACACCCATATTGTGCAGGATTCAAAGTTAGTTCTGGCACTTTGCATTTATTTTTTGTTTTCATTATATTCTCATTTGATTACTCTTGAGCTTTTTAACTACTGTTTGTTTAAAACAAAGTGTTAGTGGCCTCTGCATATGCCAGTGCTAGACTTGAATGCATTGAAGAGTTAGACATTATATAATGTTAAGAAACAGGAGTTCTGGCTTTCTAAAATATAAAGAAGTTTTCTTTTTTATCAAATTCTGAGAGGGCGGTGCCAGTAACATGCCAGAATCAATCTAAGTATGAAAAAGCACTTTGAAACTATAGTTTCTAAATCCAAGGGTGTGGAAACATCAGGTCAGTGAAACTTCAGCAAGGAAATACAGAGCAGAAAATTACTAAATAGGTGATGTTGTAAGAATAGTACTGGGTTTGTGGGTATGACTTTTGGCATATATTTCAAAGTGACATTCATCCTATTGTTCTGTTGAGAAACAAAATGCTCTGATAAGAAGTTCCTGTTGTATTGTTTCCTAAACTAACTTGGAAGCACAGTTCAAGTCTGTCAAGAGAATGGGATGGGGAAATCTTAGAGGCCTTTTCTGCTTCCCAATGACATTTTTCAGTTAAATTTCTTTCCTATTTACTGAATCTACTTTCCTTTTCAGAGTCAGTACAGATTTGTATGTGAAGCTATTTTGAAGGTGTATGAAGAAGGATTTATTAAACCTTTACAAGCATCACTGCATAAATAAAGAGCAAAAAACCTATGATATCAATTGAGGAATCCTGTCCTCTATAATGAACTGGCAGCATTCTTTGTGCCATAATACTGCTTGCAGGAATTGATAGTGAAGTACAGCAAAGAATTGACAAAGGACTTTGAAAACTTCAGCACTGTTGCACTTTACGTTGAAACAAAATCAGTCTCTGAAACTCTTCTAACCTTCATCTGTTTGAAGACTTTATTTTCGTGATTTGCTCGGAACAAACCATGAACTGAAAGAACTAATTGTGTTCAGGGTAATCTACGATATTTCATTATAGTGCCATATACTGCGCTTCTGGTTGAATTGCTACAAACAAGGCTTGGAATTACTTCACTCTATTTTACACCCATGTCTCTTAAAATGAAAAACAAATGAAAAAAATACACTAAGCCATGATCTTTTTCCAGTGCTAGGTTTATTTGCTATGTACAGACTCTCACTGTTTTGTTTTTTACAACATTAGCAATATTGCCAATACTAGATAGATACACACTGCCTACTGATGCAGCACACGTTGTCCTACACCCTTACTAGAGACCAGCTGGTTGTTAGAGGAGAGCTGGCGTCTGTGTTAACCCAGCAGTAGCTGCATAATGCCCACTTACCAGCATCTTGTACAAAATAATAACGATAAAAATTAAAAAAAAAACCCAACATATAAATAAACAGCATTTCTTTGACACAGGTTGTGTGTCATACACTGGTGTATTCTGGTTCATGTGATGGGAACTAGTGCATGCATTATGTCTTAACCCCTTAAGTGCCTTGAGACTTACAGCATACATCCAGTGAAAGGCACTCATGATTCCATGGGGGTGGTGTTGTCCTGTCATATTTATCTTAATGGGTTCAGATTTTACAAACGGCCCTTGGTGCTTGGAGCGTGTTACCACGAGGGGTCATGGAAATACCATTCCCTCTTTCCTTACACAAGTACCTGTGTGCTACTCTCCATAGCCAAAGCACCTCTGCCAACTTAATGAATGAGCATTGTATGCTGCTGTGTTGTAATTATGTGAAAAATCTGACACATTCCTTCATTCCTTCCAATAAGTAACTTACTAGCATCTGACTATGAAATGCTGGTAGGTCATTAGAAGCTGATACTTTGTTTTATCCTTTTATTGACAATAGCTGTCTTATTTAATCAGACATAACTCTTTAATAGCACTGATAATTAAGTTGAACTTACAATCAGATGTGATTTAATTCCATTCTCTGCTAACTAACATGTTAAGTCCTCATAGTTGATTTCAAGCCATGTTCGTACAGGTCTGCCTTTTATTTTTTTCTTAATTTGTTGGGGGGGGGAGGGAAGAGAACACTATGAAGTTATCCCAGAACTTAATTTTGATTTCATGAAGACCCCAGTCGCCTTCTGTTATGCTTGTGCAAAATTGTTCCAGGTGGTATGGGTTGCTTCTTATTTAAGTAGGTAGAAGATTTGTGAGAAATGTCTGTCTGATACAGTATCTGAGCTCATTCTAAAGATGCATAAATGTCCCTGTTTTTTAATATTTTTCCAGTATAGGAGAAACCAAGTCAGAAGCAAGGTATCCGGTATAATATACTGTAAGAAAAAAAATCAGTCACTTCTTTGACTGCCCTGTGACAACATAACTTTGTGCCCTCTATTTAAAAGTTTTAATTTATTGTATTGGTTTCCTGAAAATGTTTATCCAGTAAATTTTGTTGTAAGCTATATAGAGCATAGAATTAAAATGGAAAGTTCTACGCTTAATAATTTTTAACTATTGAAGAATTATATTGTATAATATACTGTGTTCTATGGACATTTGAAACAGATCAGCTATGAACTATTAAGTGAAAAGGGATTCAGGCAAAGTGAAATCCTGGCTTATGACTTAGTAATAAACATGAACCACAATGCCAAATGGAAGATAGAGTTTTAAATATTTTTAGAAAACAAAATAATAGTAGGAGGGCTGTGGCCCTGTTACTTATATTTCTAGATTTGATGCTTAAGTCAATATTATCCCTCAGTGAAAAATAAATTTTACAAGAATCTCTGGATCTGATAAACTGAAAAAGAGTAGCATGGTAGCTTTAATCTCAGTTATATTTTAAACCATTTGCAACGAAAGAAAATTCTTCTTTAGAATTCTCCTTTAACTTCCATGTGATGAGGTTATTAGCTGAGTTGCTGGCTAGTTAGAAGATTATATTAAACTCAGCACTTAATGTCCAAAAAGTAAAATAATTCATCCATTATATTGAAAGAAATTTTCTTCCTCAATTTGTAAACAAAAATAGCATTTGCCCTGCTACTCTGAGGGAAATCAGAAATGGAGTTTATAGCAACATTATATAGTGTTGGTATGTCACATATTTAAATATTCATATGTAAAGTTGCCAAAGCAGTTCAAGTTCAAAAGTCCCATTTATACCACAATTAAGTGTGGGATATGTATTGGTCACCTGTTGTTACTGTTTTGATTACAGACACAGGCAGGAATAACAGGTCTCTTCAAAATCTTCCTCTCCACTGACTTGTATTGTATTAACTAGTTGCACTGGGGAAAAAATTGGAACAAAGTACCTATTCTTAGTTAATTGGCCATCAGTGGACTCAGTGGCTTTTTGGCTTCTCCAAAGCCAAGATAATGGTAACCAAAAACTGATTAGGAAAGAGAATAGCACTGAAGCCTTTCTGCACCATAAATCAAGTGTTTAAGTGTTTCTACCTGTTGTGGTATAAATGGCCTTTAAAATATTTTTATATGGCCAAAAAAAGCAAAACTGCTTAATATTTTACTTTGAGTTATGAAGATCTGTATCATCCTTAAGAGTTTTTTAAAGAAGTTTTTGTATGTTTCATGCTGTACAAAACATGAATGTATCTTTCAGACATAATGACTTATAGACCTATATGTGATTGGTGTTATGACTGTTGGATTTTATGAATAATTATTTTCATACCATTTGATTAGGAAAAATGTTGGGTGGGTGTGGGAAAGAGTATGTTTGTAACACTTCCATGATACAAATCCAGTTAAAAAGAAAAAAAAAAAAGTAGTTTTCATTGTAAATAAGAGCAATATTATGACAATTTTGTGCCAATGTAAAATGTTAAGACTTTTGTTTTTTTCCTTTTAGGTTCAGATTGAAAACTACCACTTCCATCTCTTGTTTAAAGTGGATTTGAAGGGATTTTGTTTAGCAGAAAGATACAGGGCTCTGGGGGGGGCTTTTGATTGTTTTGGGGGCATTTTTTATTTTTGCTAAATATGAAATAAGGTGCAGGTATTGTTTAATAAACCACCTACATATTGTCAGCCAGTCCACTTTTAGAAATAATCCTTTAGACATCCCAGATAACAGAGAGCTGAAGAATTAATTTATCTTAAATTTGGAAGCATTTGGTATTTTCAATCATTTGTAAGTCTTAAGCAGTAAAATACTGCTTTTATGCCTTTTATCTATTCTCTCCCAGTTATGAGAAAGAGAAAGCCTTATTTTTTTTTCTCACTACGTTTAATGCTCGCTGACATTTCTTCCACATTTCTCTGTTAAATCCTGAAAGCTTATATGCCATACAGATAAAGCAATAACACTTCTTCTAGAATATCTGATTACAGTCTGGCATGCTATCTATTAAAGAAAGGGTGAGAAAGCAGTTGGGAGATTAAGGAGCATGAGGAGTTTGTTATGGAACTTGTGTAGCTGGCAACTTTCCATGGAGACCTTCCAAAAGCATCATGGTACCCATGGACGGGCCAAAGTGCTGCAGTTGCACTGCCCAGAGAGACGGGAAGGAGGGGAAGGTGTGGCATAGAGTTGTTGGAGCTCCAGGTATGCTGTGGAGCTGAATTATGTGATATTTTTATGCTTATGCAGTGTGTGTGCAGGTGTGTGGGGGATGTTTGATGGCTCAGGGAATTTGCATGAGCATGAAAAACTTGACAGATCCACCAATTTCCAAGTGAAAGTGGGTTGCCCTGTACATATGCTGTAGTTTTATAGAGCCACTATGCAGGCAATCTTCAAGCCCCTCAGCCCTGAGGATAAAGGGAGGGATTTGGCTGTAGTCCAAATGAAAATTTTGCTTATTTAAACTTTCACCAAGTACAGGAATAGTGCTGTCTAGGGTCAGTTGCAGTCTATTATGTATCTCACATCTCAGGTCCCCAGTTGGTTGGGGTGCGTGTATTTGCCAATTTTAGTACCCATCTTTTGTATCGAGACTGGAAAAGCTCTATTCCATTGCTAATTTTAGCATTAGGATCCAGTATTAAAATCTGGTAAAAACATATTGATTAGCTGTGGATCTTGCATGAAATTGCAGAGATTTATAATTAGTGGTCATTGGGAAGCTGTTAGAAGGGGGAAATGGTTGGTTTGTTTCAGTGTAACTGTTCTGTCCACTCTCTGTTAATCCCACTGCAGTTAGAAATTGAAACTCACTTGTTTGTTTAGCAGTCTGTAAAGGAGGCCAGTTCTATATCACTGGATTTTATCTCTGTGCTTGTTGCTCCTAAAAGTGTCCATCTTTTCAGTTCATAGGGCTTCTCCAGCTACAAGTTTTGATCTGGTGCATAAAGCTGTAAGCTCTGGCTATTGGCTTAGGCATGTTTTGCTCATTGAGTGCTCAATGGAAAAAAAGGAGACATAAATCTTTTTCCAAAAAAAATCGGAAGCTTTCAATTTAAAAAATTTAAACTTTTTGATTAGTAGCATCATTTAAGAAAAGGTCACTAAAATATCTCTGATTCTGGTGTGCTGTAGCATCAACTATGTTTCCACGGACTGGCTGACAGCTTGTTGGTTGTAGTATTTCGTTTTTAGCAAGCTTACACATTTTAAAGGGTAATTTTTCTCAAAGTTCATGTTTTGATGTTTGAATAGTAGCACTTTATTTCATGCTTACTACTGACTGAACTGTTGGACAAAATAAATTGGGGTTGGAGAGAGATGCTTGATGGGTTTCTGTGCAGAGAGGATTTGGATTATACCCTGGTACGAATGCTTTCTGTTATTCCAGTCATTTCTTGTTTATTGTTCATGTGTTTCTGAGGGACTTTCAGAAAATAGATATTAATAAGATAATTCTGTCATCTCAGTTTTCCTGTCTTAAAAAGAATATGAAGCCTGCATTTGGGGGGTGGGAGAGGAAGGAAAAAAAAAAAAGGTGCAAATAGAAGCCTACAGGGTACTTGTAAATCTATCTCTGTGATCTCTCTCAGCAAGCTGCAATTAGCTATGTTTACTGTAAATGTTTCTGCTAAGCATTATTTTTAACATTTAGATCAATTACCTGGAAATCAGTATTTTTTTTTTTACTTAACTTATTCGAATTTTGATAACTAAAGATAATGCACAACGAAGTTTGAAGAAGTCACCCTTTTACACCTAGGCCAGGGGCCTGAGACATGAGTGAAAGGGTTAAACAGTTTACATTGAGCTGTTGTTTTCTTTAACTAGAATATATCCACAAAGACTAGACTATAAACGATCCAGTGCGATTATCTTGGCACATTGGGGCGCCACAGTAACAACCCGTAATAATCTTACAGGAAAATTAAGGTAAGAGAGTGAAGGTTTTATCTTATCCAGTGTATCCAGATTTGTTTTCCATTTGGTTTGCTTCATTTACCAGTGATCCCATTTTAACCAGTCAATTTGGCAGGGCTGTTTGTGTAAGGTTTGGGGTTTTTTTGTGTAACAGGTGCTATACTATGTATAAAAACAAAGGGAAGAATATTATTTAGATCATTTTTAACAATCAGATGGTGGCAATATATTTGCTAGTTACTTCTGGTAATTAATTTGCATTTCCAGCTGCGGCTTTCAGGTGTCAAATTTCATCTCAGTTTCATACTGCTGAATGATGGACTGCAAGTGTGGAGTAAATCATCTCAGAGTTGTATAGCTCTTTTGTTGTTTGGGCTAACTCTTGTGTATCTTTATTAATGCTGGGGGGATGCAAAGGTTCTTCCCATAAGTAGACTTTTGCCTATAAATTTGTTTAAAAGCACATGAGGGGGAGGAAAAAAAACAAACCAACAACCTAAATGCACCATCTTGGCTAAGCAGCCGGGGTGTTGATGGAAAACGATGGAAACTTGAAATTGGTCAACACTGGACAATGTGAAAATAAATTCAGCTTTTGTCACTGCAGCTACTGTATGCTTTAAAGGGCCTTATGTATTTGTCCTCATTTTGATAAAATGAAATTTCTTGCCATTAAAATGATACACTAACTTCTACCGAAAACCAGCAGTTCCCAGGATAAATATGCTAATTAACATTTAACAAGTCTTGTTTTAGTCTTAAGTAAAATTTCATTCTATTATGTGAAAAAATGCTGTTATGCATATTTTGTGGATATATTTAATTTCAGTTGACAAATAGTTGTCTAGGTACAGACTTGAAAATATATATATAGTTTACTTGTGGATCTTAATTGTTTAATTGCAAAATAAAGATGTGCTTTAGTAATTTAAAGTTTAATTTTTTGTGTGGTTTTCTTGCTGCTCTACACACGGTTTTGCTGTGCTGCATTTATACGTGTTTGATGCCAGGTAACGTTCACATTGTATTTTTCTTCTTGACATTGTATGTCATAAATACATCCCTATAGATAGAGGACTAGAAGAGGATGCTAAATTATCAGGAATTAAATTGTTTGGTTACAGTGTCAGCCCATGTTTTTTTCCATGAAATTATATACTGAAAGTTTTTCTCTAATGGAAAAATAGGTTTTTAATTAGCTTTTATACAGTGAGTGATTTGGAGGTGGTGTTCAATAGAGATTATAGTCTGATCCCAAAATTGATGGTATGAGGAATGCTGATGCAAAGAACAAAAATCCCAGATGGAAGCCTGTGATGAAATATTTGCTGCCAAAAAGTGAGGAGATGGTTCAAAGCAAAAGTGGGAAAAGATGATGAGAGGACTTAAGAGGCAAGACAAAAATCTCAGGAAGGATGAGCATCTAAGAGATCCCTGTATGTTCTAAATTTCACTGATTAATGTAGGACTTGAAAGTGAGGACAAGGGGTTTGAAGTACAAAAAGATAAACTAATGGGAAAGCATTACAAGGAGAAAAACAGAAAAGAGACACTCAGTAGGAAGAGGTTTGTTTAAACTTGGCATAGGAAGACTGGATAGAAGACAAGTCACAGATACCAGAGCTCAATGTGCATATACTTGGACTGTATCTGAGTAGCAAACAGTGAGGAGAAGAAGAGGACTGTAATTACACGAAGAGTGGCAAGAGGCTGGTGTGAAGTAGGAAGCACAAAAATGAGCAGTTTTTGTGACACTGAAGCTACAGGAAGGAAATAATAAGAGTTCTTGGTGGCAACATGGGAGCTTGTGAATGACAGAGTGGAAAGAAGCTCAATTTGAGGAAATAGTTGAAGATGGTTAGAAAATTTAGGAACAACCTTCAAGGATTAGGGAACTCTCCAGAATTCTTTGTCTAATAGGAAAATGTGAATTCGTGTAGATGTAATAGCACGGAGACTCTCATTTATTTACCTGACAGATTTCCACTACAAACTAGGCAGCTTGACATCCAAACGATCAGTTAGTTGATCTGCTCTGAGAATTCATCAGAAACCCCCAAGATAAATTATTTTTTCCATGTTAGATATAGTAAGATTTTGTATGGCTTCTTTGGGAGCTTTACTGCAAGGTCCCGTATGTATTTCATGACAGACTGCCAGGAGCAAGCAAAATACTCCGATAAAAAGTATATAAATTCCTCCTGTTTTGTGATTTATGTTCTTGAATAAATAATCAGGCACAAACCTGAATCACACCTTTCCCCTAAGCCTGCCTTGCTTCTGCTTGGCAGGAGGATTGCTCAGTTGTCAACACAGACATTAACATGGAAATCAGCCTGTTGCTTCCTCAGCAAATTGTGGGCGATTACCTGGAAGCGCCTTTTTTCCCCATTTCAGCAGATGACACGAAGGTAACTCGAGCGGATTGTGCCATGGCATGGTACTAATGTGGGTTTCGTTATGCCAGCTCCCCTGCATGGCAGGTGAGTGATTGATTATCTCAGCTCGGGATTCAGAGCTGAGCGTAGAAAATGCTGTGTTATCATTAGCCAAAGTCTCTGCTTTCCCAGACTGTTATGTTATCTTGGGATTTTTAAGGAATTCGGAGCTCCTTTACTCAGAGCTTTGTCACTGTTATCTGGCACTATGCACCCAGAGTTTCTATTGCCTTTCCTAAAGTTTTCCATTTGGAGATCTCAAATACTGGCTTGGACACAAATATTTATGTACTAAGAAAAACACAGTAAGGTGCAGCCCTTTGTAATTGCTGCCAAGGAGCAGGGCTTGTCCCCCGGGATTGGAGAAAGACGTAAGAGAAGTGCCAGAAGAACCGCGGATCACCGAGACAGGCTGTGCTGGTGTTTTGAAGGACCTTCGAATACAAACTGCATTTTGTAGTCGCGAATTTCAGCGTATTTCAGTGCGTAAGTAGTAACAGTGTTCGTTGGTAGACGGCTCTGCTTTATTTAATACACTGCTCCCACTGTCCTTTCAGGCAGTGTTTGAAGAGACGATTTTCTTCTAAACTTAATGGTTTAAGGGCGCGTTTGCCTGAAGGTTCCAGTCCCCGCTGGGCAGCCGAGGGCTGGTCACAGTCCTGGCCGAGCCGCGGAGCGAAACCTGTACGACGCATTAGCAGAAACTACCGAAACCTCGCGAAACAGCTCGAAGCGCGTCCCGCAGGATCGATTCCCGGGGCGCAGCCCCCTATTCCCGCCTGGCCCAGGCTCCCTCTCCCCCTCCCCCGTGTAGCCAGTGGTCCGCGCCGCGCCCCCCGCCGCGGCCCCTCCGCCGGGCGAAACCACCTGGCACGGGAAGGGGGAGCCCCTTCGCCAGCGGGCTCCGCCCCGTTAAAGGGGCGATGGCCGCCTGACGCGGCGGGAAGCACAGGGTTCCCTCTCCCGTCCGGCTGCCGCCTTCCCTCCCCGCCGCCCTCCGCCTCCATCCCCCCGCCGTGGCCCAGTGGGAGACCGCGGCCGCGGGAGCCGCCAGGTGAGTGAGCGCGGAGCGGAAGGGAAGGGCCGACGTGTCGCCGCCCGTTTAAGGGCCTCCCATGTCGCTCCGCCATGTCCGGCGGCCCGGCCCCTCCCGGGGCTCCCTCACCGCCCCCCGCCCGCCCCCGGGGCCTGGAGGAGCCGCCGCGGGGACGCTCCCGCCGCCCCGGCTGCGCCGCTCCCGCCGCGGGGCCGCCCGGCAGGTGAGACCGCCCGGGCCGCGGGGCCGCCGAGCGGGCGTTCGGTAGGGGCAGGGGCGGCCGAGCGGGGCGGCGGCCGCGTCCCGGCTGGGTCCGCCCGCGCTGAGTCCCCGCCGGGCTCCAGGTGTTTGTTCGCCCGGCCCGGAGGGGCCGTCCCTGCGCCGGTCGCAGCCCCGGCCGGACGGGAACGGCCGTGCCCGAGGGGCGCTCGCCGGTCCTGGCAGAGCGAGGGGGAAAACTGTGGGAAAAACTGCACGCGCCGCTCCGGGGCGGGAAGGGGTCGCTTATCGCTTGTTTTCCATGAGAGGTGGAGTGTGTCAGCCAGGAAAATAGCCGGTGGAATGTAGCGCTCAGTCGCTTTCCAGCTCTCAGGGAACATCCCCGCTTCGCTGGAGTGCGAGGGAGCGTTTGTTTTAGGGGAAGATCGCACACAAGTGTGCGAGATCTACTCGATCGCTGGTTTTTCTCCTGGAAGTACTTTTAGATTATCCCAAAAGAATCGCGCAACCACCGCCAAAGGTTTTAGCTGGGTTGTTTTTTTGTTGGTTTCTTTTTTTTTTTTCCAAAAGTAGCCAAAGACTGCGGGTATTTAAACCAGAGTGGAACATCTCTTTGACTCTCTGACACTTCTTTATCAAAGTCTGGTATTTTCTTAAAACTTTTAGTGCAGGCTATCTTTTTTCCTGTAAAAAGCTAACGTGTTCTCTTTCTCTCTTGGATTTAATAGCAAAGATGCTGAGTTTTTTCCGCCGCACGCTGGGCCGGCGGTCCATGCGGAAACATGCGGAGAAGGAGCGGCTGAGAGAGGCCCAAAGGGCCGCCACCCACATCCCTGCGGCTGGCGATGCAAAATCCATCATCACCTGCCGAGTAGCGCTGCTGGACGGGACGGATGTCAGCGTGGACCTGCCGGTACGAGTGATGCGAGTTTGTTAAATAGTGTCGGTTTGTGTCAATGTGATTGTGGTGTTTGCTGTTTGCAGAGTAGGTAAAGGTACAGCTATTTGCCATTGCAGACTTGATGTTCAGTCGTTAAAAGGTGCTGAAAGAATAGTTAACTTTGTCATTCACTGAAACTAGAGTGTTTTGTTAGATGCCATCGAGCCTTTGAACTTTTTCTAGTGTGTTAATGTAGTTGTGCTGAGGCTTAGAGAGGGTAACGTGGGATGAACTGGATTTTCTTTTTTGTGAGCTATGTATCTTGAGGAGAGTAAATCTCTTGGTGTAACTCTATTGAAGAGGAGGGATGAGCAGAAGTATGAGCAGTAATTTCTGTGTGGCTTTTTTTTGTCTTGGCTTTGTGTCAGATATGGGTGCAGTTTTTAACTCTAACTTGAGAGGGGAGGGGAAGAGGAAAAAATCTACTTCCTTCCCGTCCTCCGGGCAGATTATAAGGCAGGGATTGTCTCATAGAACAGTGTTTTATTGGGAGTGAGGTGTTAGCCACTACTTTACATTTCTAAAGCTTCCTTAATATGCACGTGCCTGTTCTGCTTGCCTAATTATATACCTGTTTTTGGCCAACAGGATGAACAGTAACAACAGAAGCCATGTGCTCTGTTTTTCCATTACCATGTGTTATAGTTGTTACCGACTTGTTTTGAGCTCCAAGAGCTGAGCTTAGGAAGTCAGAAAACTGTGGATCTGCGAGACCTGACTGGTTCCATGGGATTTTGGGTGCAATTATAGTGGTGGTGGTGTTGGAACTGCTGACTAGAAAGAACATGTGGAACGGGCAGTCTTGACGTGGCTTTTCTCTCTTCTCTTTCCTATTTTAAGTGCAATTCTGGAGCGTTTAGGTAGTGTGAGGAAGTCAACTTTTTAATTGAGCAGCATTGTTGATGTAGTGAGCAAATACTGCTCTTGTGATATCCAGAACCCCAAGTAATCTAGAATCAGAGAAACCCTTTGGCATCTTTATTTGCAAAACGACCGTACAAATAGATGTTTATAGAGGGCAGTAAAACTAATTTGTACATCTCTGAAGCAATGTAATGAACATATCCAGTGCTGCTTAGTGCCTAGGATGTTTGATTTGAGGCCAGGAATGCCCACAAACACTTTATAGCAAGAATTAACATTTAAAAAGTACTCAAGTTTAAATTGGTGTCTTTACATAACCAGAGCAGTAATCTTTGGAGCTGGAGTTGGCTCTGTAGGCAAATTCCTGGCGGCTCTATCAACATTTCTAAGGCCTTGAGGAGCATAAATTGACCCTGAAGAGGTGTCACGACCTGCCACCTGGACTATAAAGCTTAGACCAGGGTGCAATAGTAACTATTTATTTCTACAGGAAACTTTTTTCACTCTTGCATTTTCTTTTATACATCAGTATAAAGCCTCGACTGTGGACATCTAAGTTATGAGTAGCAGTACCAACTATGCTAAATCAATGTAGATAGATGCTGTAGTTACAATGCATCATCAGTGGCTGATATGTACAAATTTCTTTGGTGATTAAAATAAAAGTAGATTAAATGTTTAATCTCAAATTCCGTTAAGCGTTTATTCCTGTTTCTCCGCTTTCATCATTCGTATTTTGGAGTTGACTCTTAAAGAGGAAAGCAGAAAAAGGTAGGGGAGAGAGGGGATGAAGTGTGGGGTACAAAATCCTGGCAAAACAGCATTGCTTTTATAAAATCTAAAGCTTAAATTAAAAATACACGTGTATATATATTTTTTCTTTTACAAAGACTTTCTTTGGGAATCTTTGTCTTCTTTGAACTAATACCTTTTCCAAGACTGCTTCTGTTACTTTGTTGGCACTAGATTTGCTTTAAAATGAGCTCTTTATCTCAAAGAGGTGCTCTCTGATCTGCCAGTTCAGTTGTGCACACTCCCATTGTCTACCTAAGAGCTGTGAAACTGTTTTATTAAAAAAATAAATAACAAAGCTTTTCCTAAGAATGAGTCACTTAGCAAACAGGTTAGTTCACAGCCAGAGAAAGGGTTGCCTTGGCAGGAATGAATGCCATACCTTTTTAAATCCATGGCTACGCAAATACTTTACAGTGGCATAAGTTGTTGCTGCCACAGGAGGAAAAGATGTTGCTTTCGTTATTGCGTTTGTCCTTGTTTTCACGTACCCCTTGGCAGAAGAAACAGTTTTTTGGCAGCCAGGCAATAAGCTAAGTCAAGAAAATGCTGTGGCTGAAAATAATCGGTATAATTTTGTTATGTTAGTTTCCAGCTGGAGTGATTCTCCAATCTGGTTCCCCATGTGCCTCCCCAAATGTGGTGAAGAAGCATTTAGAGGTGATACCAGGTTTAAGTTTGCTTAAAATGCTCTTGAGCTGTATCCTTACAGTGAATTTGCTACTGAGAAGAGTATTCAATTCATATGATTGTATCTGAGATTGCTGAATTTCTGTTTAAATTTAAAGTAAAAAAAAGGAAAGGAAAAAGAAGAACCTAACCACAAGGAACACTTAAGCCAAACAGGCTTCAGAGTCTTTAAGCACCAAAGACTGATGTTTTACGAATGTTGACAATGAGACAGAAGGGGACACATTGTAAAGGGTGCAATTGAGATTTAATTTATTAAACACAGAGCCAGGATTTGAGTACTAACTCTGCTTTTTGTCCACTGATCTTATCTCTGGTGTCTGTCAAGCCACTTAATCTGTCTGCTTTTCTATTTCTTCTGTTGTTTTTAACTACAAAACTGCCTGACTTGAACCGTTCATCAAAGCTGCAGTTGTACACAGTGCATAGACTGGGTTCTTTTTAGGAATCTACTCGTTTTATAGCCATGTCAAGGACTGAAGAATATCAGTGTCATGTATACTATTTACTGACACTTTGGTATGTTCAAAGTGGGAGGCATGAACTTCACACGAGTTATCAGGGTTCTTTTGGGGCAGATCGAAAGGTGTCAGGTTTTTTCCCACACCTTCCTCTCAGATGTAAAGTTGTGTTTTGACCTGGTAATTTTCCTCATCTGTTACCACTCTTTTGAAGCTTTATGTTTGTCCAAATGCATTCAGTGATTTTGACAGACTTATCTGCTTAGTGAAACACTAAAGCTGATTATTTTGTTAATCTAGAAAAAGTTTGTATACAATAGGTGTTGGTTATAACTGCTGCTGTTGATGTTGTTCATTATACATTCTGCTTTACTGTTAACATGCCTTGTTCAACTTGGATAAAAGTTGGGTTTTGCTTTTTCTTCCAATTTTTTAAGATCCACGGGTGGATTGTTTGCTGAGTGATATGAATGGGGAGAGGACAGGAACACGTTTGCTGACATCCCTTATCTTACTTTTAATCCTGTTCCCATGAGAAACTAAACTCATCTTTCCCCACTGAACCTCTGGAATTCCCAAAACTCACAAGCCGTGAACAGCCCTGGTTTGCCACCTGAAGACTCCATCAGCTCAGCCATACCAATCTGGTCTCCCAAGGAAACCCCTCGACCACTGGAATACTGGTTATTCTGGTGGTCATGGTTTGTGGGGAAGCTCAGAGTAGTGTTTTTCCTTGAAAGCTGTTTTTCACTGGGCTCACCAACAGCTTATGAAATACTTGGGAACAAAAATGTTTGCTAAGAATTTCAAATAAAGTTCTGTTTTGAGTACTAGAGAGTTCCAGAGGATTTTTAAATTGAAATATCCAAAAACTGACTATTTGTTTTAGAGATAGTTAATTCTATGCTATTCATAACACTAATTTGGAGAAGGAAAAGATAATGAAGATAGAGGGGGAAAATAGTAACATAAATAAATAAATACGCTTGGAATATGCACGTTTTTTAAACTTAGTGGATTGCTTTCTGTGGAGAAACAAGGTCAGCCTTACAATAGTGACAGATAGTAAGGACAGGGTCTTATAGAAGCAGCACTGTACTTTCTGGAAGCCAGGGGTGTTTTGGTAAAAGAAGCTGACCCTGCTTAACCCACAATTTACATAATCTTCTCATGGATAATAGAGTGTTAATTGTATTCCAGTTTCTGCATGTGCAACCTAAGTTTTAGGTAAAAGCTTCTTAGTGGTATAAGATGAAAGACACAAATTATGAGAGTGGATGCTCCCTGAGTAGTTTTTCATCTTGGAATATTCCTTACTTATGCATGCATGAAATTTGATATGGAGATTGCAAAATGAGATGGTTTTGTCCTTATTATAATGAAGTATCATTAAAACAAGGTCTTGTACAAACCAGTCCAAGAGATCACTGAAATAGTGGAAATGAGCTAAGTTGTTTAGGGTTTTGGACTATGAAATAAGATAAAAAAGGACTGTATTTGAAGTGATTACTTAAAAAAAAAATCTGTCTGGGATGCAAAAATCACTAATGAGTACCAATGGCTTTTTGTTTGGAGAGAGGTGATGTGTGTTGATCTGACTACAAGATCAGAGATGTATTATGATACTTGATTTTACTCAGTAATCCACTCTGTTTTTTCTAAAAAGCTTTTAGAATACTTATGGCCACGTGCTGAATATTTGAAGCTGTAAATATGAAATACATAATGCTGTTTGTGGCACAGATGCTGATTAACAAGAAAATCTAACGCTGCTAAAAATGTTGGAAAATCAGTCATCAAATAAAATTAGTACTTTGAGTGTTCAAGGCTGGCTTTTTAATTTTCAAAATAAAGCTCAGCAGACAAAAGTAGTAAGGACACAAACATTTGAACATGCCCCTGTGTGTTTGTGTTAAGGCTATAAAGCTTTGGATTAAAACCTTTTTCCCATGCGGTCTTTTGTGTGAAACTATTGATGTGCTTTTGAGGGTTTACTTAAACTACTGAAAGGCCTTTAGGGGACTGAACCTGGAGAAATCAGTGTTGAGCCGAGTGTTCTGAAGCAGAGGTGCCATCTGTGTGGTGTGAGGGGTCCAGCCGTAGTGCAGGGTGATCCTTTGCTTCCTGGGCTGCCAGGTTTAAATGCACGGTGACAGTGAGGGTCAGACATAGACAGGACACGCTGAGTGTTCGGCACATGTGAGCAGCTGCAGAGCCACGGGCTGCCTGCTCCGGGGGCTGCTGGGAGTGCAGGCATTTGGGGTTAGGGGCAGGTGAGCATTTCAGCCTTCAGAGAGGAAGGGAGCAGCTGAAAGCGAGCTGTGTTTGCTACCAGAGTGAATATTCTGGCCTGCAGTTTGCTGCCAGAGTGTTTCTGGGGATGGTGCTGCAGGCCAGTGTAGTTGCCTGAAGGTTCAGCATTCTTAACTCACACTATAACAGTGAATTTTGTCTGAAGCCCTTCCTTGCTGAACTGCCCCTGCAAAGAGCTCAAGGACTTGAGGCTCTGGGGTGCTCTTAATCAGGGGGCTCCTGAGAAACCTGCAGGTGGAACACCGAATAAAACTGAAATGTCTGAGAATATACTGTGGGGAGGCATTTAAACTTTAATGCTGGACAAGCAGTTTGGATATATTCTGTATCAGAAAGGATTAAAAAATGGGGTAAATCAGCTAGAAGATACAAACTTTCAGGAAGATGAAACAGAGACTTCAACAAAACAAACTGACAAGTATGAATGTTTTGAGTCTGTCTTTTTATGTAATAGGTTCAATAAGCCTGAGCACAGTACATTAAAATCCTTCTACATAGCACTCTAATAAATGTACAGTAATAACGGGTATTGAAATCAATTCTTTGTAAAGATTTTTGGGAAATGCCTTTTTCTTTCTCCAGAGTATAACAGAATAAAATGTTTAATCTCAAATGGTTATCTTCCTGTATTTGTGAGACGTTGAGTAAACAGAAGAATTGATAAGCTGTGTCTCTGGAGGTAGAAATTCTCTGCAGCCGTGAGGCTGCAAGGCTTTACATTCACAAGAGTGTATGGCACATGTTGTCAAAGACGGGGAATAAACCAGAGAGAAGCAGAACTGGTGTTTTGCTGCCAGTGGCATCTTTAGATGAAGGAGAAAATTGACTGGGGAGTTAGGGAAAGTTATTTGAAAGACTAGTGCTTGGAGTTTGAGGAGAGGAGCAGCTCCATTTGTAGGTCAGTGCTTAAAGCCCTAAGAAGATCAGGGTGATACAAATAATGTGTACTTCTAACACTGCCTTTGTAAAGATAAGGGGTTTTAACCCTCCAGTTCTCCAGCAAACCTTAATGGTGTTAACCATAGACACCGTTTGCATGATGGTGAGATGAAATCTTTTCCTTTAAGGCTCACTGTTGGAGCTTTCTCTTGACTTGTTTTTTTCGAACCATGTTGCTTGGGAGAAGGGGATTTACTTCACTGAAAAAGTGGACAGGCTCGTGGACAGGCTCATCTGCTGCTTCCGCACTGCTCTGGTCTGCAAACATGCGTAGGTGACATCCTGGCAACTGGGTAGCTGTAAATTCTGAATGGGGATCCATCTCTGCTCTGGGTGTGTGTAAACAGTGTATTTCTAAGGAAACCGGTATGCATGTGAATGGTAACCCTCCTGATTAGATGACAAAAACTAGGAAGGGAGGATTTTGCTGTTAGACAGCTACTGGATGCAATAGCTACTCTTAATAAAAAATATTAACATAATCATTTAAAGAAATCTTCTCAATGAAAAGAATGCTCCAAAGACACAAGGGATACTGAGTCCCCATGAAGGTAATGCCTGTTGATCTCTTTTTTTCAAAGTTCATCTTATATAGGGACCTCCATTTCCTCACAAAGAAATAAGTAGGAGAAAATCCTTTTCTGATAAGCATTTTAGTTAGTAAATTAATTAGGTGGGCGTTTTGGTTGGTTTGTTATTTTTTTTCAAGTTTTGGAAAAAAAGACTTGGCTGTGATTAAAAACCTAATAAAAACCTTCAGAGGTGAGCCATTCAGCTGGTGCACACCCTGCACAAGCTCTCATCCCCAGCTGCTGTAAGCCCGTGTTCCTTCACCAGTGTTGGTCTGTACTGGCTGCTCTAGTGCTGAAAAGGGCTTTACATCAGTCAGGCAGGTTGTGAGAGGAGGGTATAAATGCTGCTCTTCAAGTGACTGAGGTGCCCGAGTCGAGGTGGATGTCTCCAAATCCCCTTATTCCGGGAACAAAGGGACAAACCAGCACGCCGAGGTGAACACCCCACCTCTCTGCTGAGTTACCGGGGTTAAGCCCAGCCTTTGTAACACCTACTCAGCCAGCAATTGCAGTTATTAAGAACAGCAGGAGGTGTCATTAGGACATAGTTGGGAGCATCCCTTTCATTCGGGGAAGAGGGGGAGGGGGGCTGGGGCCATGTGATCCATACTAAAGTGATCAGAAGATGCTTTTATCTCGTCCCACTGTGTGGCAAAACGATTAGATGCCCTGCCTTATATATATGATATATTTTATTGAAGATTTCCTGTTGTTGATTCTCATTCTGTGAGGTGTTTGCTGTTGCTTCCACCAGAGAACAGCAAAGTGTGTAAATCAAATAGTCAGGTTTTACTGAATTGTAAACCCATGAGGAGTTTAATTTGTGCCCAGAAGGGAGGACCAGCCACTGACTGGACTGTTTGTGAGTGGAGTCGCTAATAGTTCATCGGTAACCATTAAGCAGTTTGAAAATATTTGTCCTTTGAGAGTAACCTGAGCTCTGCTGCAAGGAAAAGAAAGGTGTGGGGGGGGAAGCGCGTGGGGTTGGCGGAGGGATAACAATGTCACTCAAATTGAATGTTGCCGTTAGAGTTAAGGCAATTTTCACAAGAAAATGTAATAAAAGTGTATCTTTTTGTAGTGTAGCTTTTTAAAAACACTTGATGTCGCAGTTTCATTGAATACAAAGATACTAATTTTGATTCCTAAAAGTTGGTTACAAAGCAATAATATTTTTGCTTGCCGTTTGTTTAAATATAAGGAGGAAGGACTACAGTAAGTAAAGCATGTGTGACGCTTTTGCTGACTTGCACCAAATACAGCTGGTGATGATTTAATTCACATGCAGAGTAGTACATAATGAATTCCATGTTGATAGCCCTGGTGATTTAAGTCAGAAAACAACGAGTAGCCCTGCAAATCTTTCCACAGCTACTGCACTGCTTCTTCAGGGACTTTCTCCCACCTTATTCTCGGTCCACTTAATCTTCGGGTCCTCTGCTGAGATAACCGAAATGGTGAAGACACTGTGAAACTAACTTGATGCTACAGAAATTTGGTTTTAGTTGTTGGTAGTCTGAGATAGTATGTGGAGTATTCCAGGCTTGAGTCAAAGTGCTCCTTTCACCAACAGGGAATTTGGCTGAGATAACTGGTTAATTACAGTTTTAAAAGATGACCTACTGAGGAATTGGGAAGGATCTAAAACATTCTGCTCAATAAGAGCAGATTTTCTACTAGTTTTAGACAAGCTGCAGAGACCTTCATGCAAAATAGTGGTTTTCTAGTGTTACTGTGGCAAGTGCTGAATTTATTTTATTTGTATTAGTATATATTACTGTTTAAGCAGAAGATACCCTGTACGGAGGACAGATATCAACAGTTCAGTATCTTGGATTTTTAAAGACAGGCAACAGACTCAAACAGTGGAAGAAAAGTGTGGATTTACATATATAGATGATTTGCCTTAAGGATTCTGTTGGGAGACTCTTGCTGGTGTTTAATAAATCTGCTATTGCCTGAAAAGTACTTTTTTCCTTAGGTCAACACAAAAAACTTGCCCTGAACGTATTTGATGAGCTCAACATCTCAATATTTCCGTTACACAATGTTCCTGGGTTCTGTGTGTGCATGAGGTGTCCTGCTTCCCTTCCATTCCCACTGTTCTCCCCAATACTTGGAAATAACTGTTGTTAGGACTTGCTTAGGCAGGCTCAGTTTACAGACTTGTTTTTATATTTTGCTTTGAACTGTGATACATCATGTTGGATTTAAATAACGTATCGAGTAAACCAATGATTAGGATTGCAAAGTTAAATATAAAATGTTTGAAGATCAGGGTAGAGGAAGGTGGTAAAAATTACATATGCAGCTTTACTTACTTGGATATTACTTGCTGATTAAACCTGATTATTTCTGAGAATATGAATTTGGCTGACCCAGAATTTTGAGAGGTGGACTAAATCTGCTAATTAGTAGCTCACTGAAAATGTGCTTAGAAAGTAAGCCCATTTCTCAAGTTCTGAATGTATAAATATTAAGATAAAAAGATTGCAAGATGATAGCATTATGGAAATAAAGGAATCCTTAAGCTTCTTGCAGAGTAAGCATAAATCCTTTCTGCATTTCTTTGCATTTAAAATACTTCTTTTCAACACCATGACTTGTACTCCAACTTACTCATTTATTAATGTATTTTATTACATTTAAGCATCTTAGGTATAACTGTTAAACTATTCTTTCAGTTTATTGCTATAAAGGAGTTCGTAGGATGAAAAATATATGTTGTGTAGAAACTGCTCAGTGCTACTTATATGCCTTCCCTTTAAAAGATAAGTTCTTTAAAAAGAAGGTTTTAATCTTTTAGATCATCACTGTAAAAATGATGTTTCCTTGGGGCAAGGGCTAAGTTTTTTTCATAAATAATGTATGAGCATATGTGGTGGCTTTTTGCACCTAGAAGTGAGTTTTATGAACTTACTTTTGTAAATGTGTTATCTAAGTACTATTTGTTGAAGTTGCTTGCCCCAGACTATTTTCTGGTGGCTGTTAAAAGCACTTGCTAATGGAATGGTATATCCTAATTCAATAGGCTTTGCTACCTGCTTCAAAACTGGTGAATTGCCTCGATATTAAACAGTAGTAAATTCATGAGCAATGTGCTGTACTTGGCTCTGAAAATTTTCTGGTGCATTAGTTATTGCAATTGTACTAGCAGTGTTTCCAGTTCTGTTGAATTTCAGTGACTAAGGAGATCCTAAGAGGGAAAATGATAAAATGACATTTTAACACTGTTGTGCTTCCTGTGGGGTGTACATTTGCCTTTAAGAAAAACAGCCATCAAAAGGGGGAAAAAAGGTCTATATTATATTTTCAGATGCTAAATTTTGTGATTCTTCTACTACTGGAATTAGAGTAGAAAGTATACCTAGAAGAAGGTAGATACTACAATAAATCTGCATGATGAGTACTAAACTTTTTATATTTTCAGAAAAAAGCCAAAGGGCAGCTGCTGTTTGAGCAGATCATGTATCATCTGGACCTTATAGAAAGCGACTACTTTGGACTAAGGTTCATGGATTCTGCACAAGTGGCGGTGAGTAGCAATGCTCTTTTTTTAAGCAACAGTCTAAAAGTTAAATCTTAATATTGACAGAAATCCTATAAGAAAGCTGCCTTTTGTGAGCTAAGCTTTGTGCAGAAGCTGTGTGGTGTGTTAGTTTCAGTGTCCCTGAGTTTAATTCCACCTTCAGCACTAACATATTACAGTGCAGTTGTCTCTTCCTTTCTTGTCTTTCACGTGTTCCTGTAACACCTCCTATTGTCACTGGGTAGGCTGGTCCAGCAGGACCCCAGAGCCTGGTGTGTCATCTAGAAGCTCTTGGTGCTGCTGATGCAGAGAGGAAGGGGCAGAACTAGAGTGTGTGCTTGGCCCTTTGTTGTTCTACAGAGTGGAGAAAGTCTTCCTTTGCCAATGCCATCAACGTTCTCATCAGCAAAAGTCATCTTGTTAATGTCTGCTTGCAGGAGGGGTATACCTTTGATTTGTTCAAATTAGTTGTGACTCTGACCTGCAACTAGAAATTTTGGGAGGATATAGTTGTGTTGGTATGTACCCAACAGTTCGAGTAGAGGGTTCTTCCAAGCCCGCATTTGTTTGTGTTTTATTGTGTGTTTGTAAAAATGTGAAGGGTTTTGACTATAGAAGCAGAGCATTGTTTGTCAGAAACAACTACAGTTTAGGCAAGGGGTGGTTTTTTTCTTTGTCCTGCATCCTTGGAACTTAAGCCTGTATTAGCCTCACATCCTCAGGTAGAATGAGATCTGAGTTTTCATACTGCATATGTCAATCTTATTTGTTAGATCTATGACCTGATTTTTTCTGGTTTTTAAAGACACTTCAGAATCATTTCATGATTAGGATGGCAAAGGGGAAGCACAGACAGTTTCTGCTGAGCCAAATATCTGAATTGTTCAAGGTCAGCATAGAAAATGGAGGTAGTGACTTATTCTCCTTTACTTACATGAAGGTCCATGTCCAGAACAATTTGAAGGTGATCTCATAAGTGTGACAGCTTTGTACAATGGCAGAAAACTCCACGAACTCGAATCTTTGAAAGCAGCTTTGGACACAGTACACTGCCCTGAAACACATTTATAACCTGGTGGCTTGTTTTCAGAGAAGCGATCAGATTTTATATTTAGCTTGTAATTGTAGAGAACATTCTCTTCAGAGAAAATCAGTGGTGATCAAGATCTGAAGCAAACTTAATGGCTAGTGGGATTAGCTGTTCCTTGGCTGCAGTTCCCAGTAGTGAAAAGTGGTCTTAAACCTCTTGCAGAACAGAAATATTTAACACTAAGGAGGAAAGGACCACTACAGTAGTGGAGGATGGCATTCAGAACCATGCATACCAGCAGAAATGAGAAAACAGCCCATTGCATACCATTTTATATTTATAAAGATCATGTTAGTTTTGTTAAGCCTGTGCAGACCAGGATATTATTGATAGTGAATGACTCCATTCTATTTATTTTTTTTGTACCTGTATGTTTTAGGTACCTAACTCAGTTTCTGCTGTGTGGCTTCTGATGTATTTCCACGTCTCTAGGATCTCATAGAGTGGGTTAGTTTTAACTGGTGAAACTATCTGTATGATAAACTTTTTTCTCTTACTGATTTTAGCAAATAAGGCCATTGCATCTTGAAATGGGGAAATAAGAGTTAATCTTTTCTGCCTCAGCAGTGGCTGATGGCTTGCTTTTGTCCAGCAAATTGTTACTTCCAGTCCTGACAGCACCTGATTGAGTATTTGATACTGCACAGTCTACCAGGTACAGGGGATTTCGAGCTTGGTTTGCTTCCTTTTTTTAACTATCTGTGACTGAAAAGCAGCAGAATAGAGATAACAATCTGTTTAAACTGGACCTTAATGATGTACTTGTGTATAAAGAAGCAGAAAAGACTGGATTTTGCCAGAAGAGCTGAATGCAACAGCCAGAGATAATTAATTGCTTTAAGAAATGAAGAACTGTTGTGATAGCAGCCATTCCTGCAAAGAGGAGCTGGCAAGTTCTAGCAGAAACCCAATCTGCAGCTGGAAACAAAGAGACTAATCAAGTGACTTGTCAAAGATTATTCAGGAGACCTGTTAAATAAACAGTGTAAGAATCCAGTCCCTTATTGTCGACAGAATTGTCCACCAGCTCTGAAGGAGTTAGTCTTTCTGCTACCCAATTTAAATCTTAGTATATTTCTGAACTAGCTAGTTACACTTGCTGACATAAACTAGCAACATGTAGTTAAACAAAAATTCGAGAAATTTCCCTCTTGTTTTGACTACAAATGAGTTTTCAATAGATTTATACACTAAAGGACTGCTTTTTTTTTCTTCATTTCTGAGATTTCTGTGTTCTTTGTAGTCTGATGGTTAGGAATAGATTCCCCCTTCCAAGTAATGGCAGGAGATGGCAAAAAGAGCTGTTTGCAAGGTTATCTAATATGTATAAGACTTGGTCTGGGAGCCAAGGGAACAGGTTAATTTGAGTTGCAGTGAACAGTGCAGCATGTCCAGTGATGCAAAAGATGAAGATTCCTGGTATCTTGTTGGGCTGTTGGACTTTTCCTCCAGCAATGCTGGAGAGGTGTTTCTAGTAAGAGGCACTGAACATTCTAGCTAATTTCTAGAATGGTTGCAAGCATGAAGTACTTGCTTTTCCTAATGGAATTCTACAACACATTGGTTTGTTACTCTAGCATTTTTATTTGATGTAGTACTTAATGCTGAAAATTATTTGCGTAGCATTGCACGAAGTATGAACCCATTAATTCCATAAAGTATGGGACCAGTTTTAGCCTCAGTGTCTTATTAAACTAACCTCATCTACACAAACATTTTGAAAACCCTTGCTGGGTTGGGATTTTGATTTTTATTTTTTTTAATGTGTGTGAGTTTTTAATTTCTGCAGCAGCAAACTGTTTTAGTAAGGACTTCCAGTACCCTGTGCAGTTTGTTGTTTGTATTGCCTTCTGTTTAGCAAACTTTATCTCTGGATTTCAGCAGTAGACTGTGCTGAGCAAACTCTCATCAAAAGTAAACTTTTTTGCCAGGTCCACTTAAATTCCATTTTAATCACTTGGAATAAATCTCAAATTTCTTGACGTCTGTGTCTGTTCATTTGTGTGTTGGTTTGGTGGTTTGGGTTTTTTTTGTTTTACCCCTATCCTCCTTTAAAATCAGTTCTGTTTCCCTTCTTCCATGCACACCCTCACCATTCAGACAGAGCTCCTGTGAGCAGCAGTGGTAGGAGCTGAGCAGAATGAAGTGCTATCGGTGCCTGTCGTGGGCCTCTTGGTTGCCTTCCCATGGAATGTGGAGGAGATGAGAGAAAACAGGAGGGAGATGAAACAGGCGGGCACAGCCCGTCCCGGAGCCTAGAAAGGGGCTCTCTTTGTCATTCCTGCATCTAAATCACCTGCAAACCTCTGAGTGGGTAGTTTGTATATTTGTTTGGTGGAGGAAGGAGTAAGTAGGCTGTCTCTTTCAGCGAGTTTGTGGAATAGGAAAAAAGATTATGATTTTCTGGAAGAGAAAAAAATTGCTCGACTCCATTTCCCTGGTTGTGTAAGCAAAATAGACGTAAATATTTACTTCATTCTTCCTTTAGCTTCCTACTTTATTTTAAAAATGTATTAGATACATTTCAGAGAGCTTTCTGTAGCCACTTTGTTTTAATAGGTAATGAGAGCATTTTCAGCTGTGTGCACAGCAGCAGCAGATGGTTCAGTTGTTCTGATCTGCAGCTAATAGAGCAATCACTGCACATCCCGGCTGTATTACAGGCTGACTTCACACACTCTCTGCAGAAGGCAGGGCTGTTCTGAAGACAGGAATGTGTTTGCACTTGGCATTGCAACCTGAAAATACCGGTTCTTGTTCATACTCCTGTTGCTTTTCTGTCCTCCATGGGGCCCTCTGTGAACTTCATGGCACACAGTTTAAAAAAAAGAGTGTTGCTAAGCGTGTAATTTATCTGTATTAGTTGCCAGGTGACTTTTGGGATTGATCAGATGAGGTGATGTTCCCTGGGCACGGTGAACCGTGCAGGACATGGTGTGTTAGGGAGTTTGCTCTGGCTGTTGAGTCAATGCAATTATGTTGAATTAGGGTGCCGTGTTTCCTGTTTAACTGAGTCACCTCCTTTGGAGGAGGGAGCTGTTGGCCATGCACAGCACTAGGAAGGAGATCTCACCCACTACCCATGTGTTAGATTTCCAGCTTTAACTTCTGGGATAAACTCTCCAGCACTGTGATTATATGCAATTATTTTGGGAAGCATAGTGTATATGTGTAGGTGTTTCTCTCAATCTGCTATCTAGAGGTTCTTTTTCTTATGCTGCTGTACACATTAGAGGTGATGCCATTATTTTGGCTCCATGTCTAGTATACAGCTTATAATTAGCATTAGTAGGTGAGGCACTAACTTCTGTCCTCTCATGATAGTTGCTAAAATGTCACCTGTGAATAGATTTTTGAGAATTAGGTATAGCTGAGCCTAATGTCAGGACAGATGGCTTTGCTTTTACTGCACTTGAGTCATCTAAAGAAAATGCCTGGAAGCCAACAATATTTATTTTGTCTCTCCCCTTCCTGCCTCAAGTAAACATCACACACAACTGAGTGCCAGAGTCTCCAGCTATGATTTATGCCTCTCTTGCACATTGTCACTGGCTGACCTACTAATGTGTGAATTAAGTGTTTGTTTGGACAGGATGAAAATTCTAGTGAAGTGGTTTGTTAGAATGTTTTCTTTTAAGTAGAAAATACATTCTTGAGAACTGGCTTTAAATAAGGTACTACAGGATGTTGTTCAAAATTGACAATTTGCATTTCAAACTTTAAATGAAAGGATCTTCAGTGAGCACAGAGAGAGCTGTGAATTGTGAAAGATTTGGATTAGATTGTTTTAACAAACTTGTTATTCCAAGATGGTCTTCACTAACAAATAGGGTGTTTTTTTTTCCTTTTTTGTTCTTTCTGGGAGAATTCTTTATTGATAATTCAATGAAATTAATTTATTTTTCAGCATTGGCTGGACAACACAAAAAGCATTAAAAAGCAAGTTAAAAGTAAGTGTCCTTTCCATTTTCTCCTGGGATCTTGACCTACAGGAAGCACAGGGTTGGAATGGGTGGTGGGGGCAGTGTCCTGTGAGGGGGTGACAAGACCCAGTGACAAAAGCCCCACATGGTGCTACTGATTGTTTCATAACCTCTTCCCTCTGTAGCTCATATTACTTTATTCTAATGTTCTTAATTAAACATGTTATAGGCTCATTAATTGTAGTTAAAGTGGAATCAAGACAGCTGAAGATGTTTTAGTGTTAGAGATCGTTATCCTGACTGTAGGAAAATGTGTCTTGGAGCCTCCATCCCTTGGGGCAGTCCTGAATGCCCAAATCTATGTTCAGTCCACCAAGTCCTTACCTGCTGCACAAGCCTTTAGTGTGGCCTGGTTGTTTCAGTGGTGTGGTTTGGGTAAGCTGTGGCATTGGCTGATTGTTGTGTAGCAGCTTCCTTGCTCTGCACTGTGGGAAGTCTTCAGGGATTTGTGGTGCTGTGTTAATACAACAGAGGTTTTGGAAGCACTGAGAGAAATTCCTCCTGTCAATTGCAAGAATCAGCAGAGCGCTGCACATTTTTAAAGAACTGTTAATCCATCCTTTTGCAGAATTAACTCTTTGCTTTCCAAAAAGATCCTTCGGTAGAAGGGTCTCCCCATAAAATGTGCCTAAACTTTTGTGGAATAGAAGGGCCTGAGATGTCAGCAGTGAGTATTTCCCAGAGCCCTGGGAAGGTGTTGCAGAGACCAACAGCATGCCTGAGGGTTTAGTCAACTGCAGAGCCAAGATGCACAGCTTTCTTGGTGATGGATAGTCCTTAAATATAGGGATTAACCTAGATTCATGTGCTCTTGGCAGTCTGAGTCAAGTTAATGTGATATGACTGTTGGGTTGACTTGTAACATATAAAACTATTTTGTGTGCATATTTGTGTCCTTTCATCCTGATGTTCTTCATGGATTTCCCTGTCACAAAGGAATTCCTGCCTTAAGACCTTGTAGTAGGACATAGCCAACCAATTTCAGTCAAGTTTTGTGATGTGATTCTGTGTAATAAAGAGATGTCTCATCCAGTAACTGTTACTGCTGTCTTGAATGAATTCTGCTTCGCAGTTGGCCCACCGTATTGTCTGCATTTTCGTGTAAAGTTTTACTCATCAGAGCCCAATAATCTACGTGAAGAGCTAACAAGGTAAGAGGGATTTTATGTGTGAGAGAGGTACCCAAATAAGGCCAGGGAAATGCTTTGTGGTACTTATTTAAACAGTTGTATGATGTTTCAGAGAATTCCTTAGAGCTGCTTGCTAACTTGGCTTTTTGTAAATGCAGCTCTCTTTTCATAATGTACCTTTCTTGAAATGAATGAGCTGTGACATAAAGAGCACTAAATATTTATATATTACTTAATGCACTGTTTTTCATTAGACAATTCTGGCAACTGATCTGAGTAGCTTATACACAATGGACAGAGGTTTTTACTGAAGAGAGCAGACATAACTGCTCTGTCTTTATTCTTCGTAAGCTGTATTTAGTTTCAACTGCACGCAGTCATCCTGTCTCTAGGCAGAAAAGCATTGAATTGCAAGTTAGAGCTTCTCTTTGGCAAAAAAGAAGTTCAGTGATCGTTTCATTGCTTGTGTGGTCTTTGTAGAGTTTATGGAAAGGGAAAATAGTATTTTACTGCCATGCTGACAAGTGAGTTGACAGTACTGTAGGTGTAGGACTGTAGTATCAGGTGAGCAGCAGTTTCTCTTGATTAAAGCATTTCACAGATCCATTCATAGCACTACATTTCTTGTTGGGCTAAGACATTACTGGGGTATTTTGAAAGAGAATACAAACTGTCTGCAGTATAAATCTGGTATAAAAGGTGATGTTTCCTTGTATTGTTGCCATTGCTGCTGATCCCTTAAGTTATGTTTTTGTGATAGCTATGGACATTTAATACCCTCAGCCATTTGTAAGGGCATGAAGTGCATTTGTTTGTTGTTCAGGTCTATGTCTATGTGCATCTTCAGTCTGCACTTTAGCCAAATCCCTGGGAATGCTACCTGGAAGATTATAGTAGCATTACCCCTTACAGCCATATGTACCCTGTGCAACTTCATATTTACATGTGGTAACATAATGTGATAACTGCTGCTTTTTAATACTTTCCTGCCGATCTGGGAAGAATGTTTTACCTCCCCATTCATGTTAGTAAATAAACATTTAGGTCTCTTTAAAAACAGTGAATGTGAACAGAATTCGGATCTACATCTGTATCTACCACTATGAAACGTTTTCATTCACCTTGACTGAGTTCTGCCAGTCATACCTTGCTTTACAGGTTTTATCAGGGCAGACCTGAAACCTGAGGGCTTTTAAACCCTGTCTCTCTGCTTAGCTAACCCCCCCAGAACAGGAGAGCAGCAAGTCTTCCTTCTGTCTTGAGACAGTCTGACACCTTAAAGAAGCAGAAGCAGTGGGAAGCAGAGCTGTGCTGTGGGTTATTGGTGTCACCGGGGCCTTTCTGTGCGTTTTCCACCCTTGTGCAGTAGGACACCCAGCTGGAGCCACTTTTCAGTTTCCAAGGTTGCTCATGTTCTCTGGCAGCTTCCCATCAGATGCCGCCAGTCAGAGGTCATGTAGCACAGCATGGGAAGTGCTTGAATTGTTTGCAAGTGTTATGTGGCTGATAAGCACAGACTGGTCACACCCACTGTACACTGTGCTCATTCTTTTGATATCTAGGGTTAGTACCAAACAAATATATTCCCTGTGTAGGGGCTAGTGTTCGAAAGGCTTTGGATAATAAATGGTTTGGCAAAGTATTTGTGGATTTCTGTGTGACCTGTGGGGAAAACACCTGCATCTGTTTTGTGTCTGTGTATGTAAGTATGAGGAGACACAGGCACATGTTGAAGCAGCAGCATTGCCTTTGGTGTTGTGTAAGGCTTCTGGGCATCTGTGCTAGAATTCAAAGTGGATACCTCACAGATGCCAGTGCATTATACTTGATGATAGTTCTCTTGTCAGAGGAAGGCTGTGTACCATAATGGAGCAAGGGAACTGCTCTTCATGGGTATTGGATTGGAAGAATTGATGTTGCACACCCAAGGGATTTGTATTCAATATTTGCCCAATTTTTAAGTGAGAAGAGTACAGAATAAGCAAGGCAATGAGGGAAAGCTGGCTCTAAACAGTAAACAAGTTGGAAAGGCCACAGCCTACTCTTAATTTTGCTCTCTTTGCAGTCAGCTTTTTGGGTTAGATTTTAACTAAGCCGTCCCTATTAGAAGCATTTATTTTTGCGAGACTTTAAAATAACCATTCTCTTATGAGATTGGTATTTCTATGAATAGCGAAGGAAATGTGGAAGATGAAAGTTGGGTTTTGCCCAAGTAGGAACAAAAGAGAAAGAAATGATATTTACTTGGGTATCCTGTTTTTTTGGTTTGTTTTTTTTTTTATGCAACACTGTAGTTCAGCTTTTGACAACTTCTCATTTTGGGTTTGCTTCATTTGAAATCCATGCAAAACACACAAACCCAACTGATGAGCTTTGAAAGGTCATAGTGCAGTTTCTTTAGTCTTGAAAACCCATATAAAGAGTAGAGAACATTTTTATTTGTCAAGCTCTAGCTTAGTCCTGTTGGCTGAGTGACATATTAGAACTATTAGTCAATGATTTATTTCTTATTTAATCCTACAGGTATTTATTTGTTCTGCAGCTGAAACTGGATATTCTTAGTGGAAAGTAAGCAGCCTTTTAAACAATACAGTGTGTGGAATTTATTAAACTTTTATTTGATAATTAGTAAGTTTTTTTTAGTAGTGTTATTTTTCCTCTAAAATACTACTTTTCTATGTATCAATATCAGCAGAGGAATGCTTAATTAATGTAATGCTTATCTCCTCCTACTTTGTTGAAAATCTACTAATTCTTTTTCATTTTCTTATCCCAAACATTACTTTCAGTTATATAAGTTGTCTGCTAAATAGTGTCAGTTCAGGCTCTAACAATGCATTTTTCTTACGGCAGATTGGAATGTCCTTTTGACACAGCCGTCCAGTTGGCAGCTTATAACATGCAAGGTGAGTAGGTATGAGAGGGGAAGGATGAAGTTTCATGAGCAGCTCTTATTAACTCTTTTAGTCTGGACTTGTTGTATACAGAAAATAGATTCTGCCCAGACAGAGATCCAGTGTAAAACACAGCTCTTTTTGAGTGTAGCTGTGCTGAGAGCATGTACAGAAAATTACTCAATTTCTCTGAAACAGGAGGTTCAGAACATAAACAGCTTTGCCCTAAACTTATTTTCTCGGGTGCTTATGTGCAAACCTGCCCACTTTCACACGAGATATGAGGTCTGCAGTCTTCCTGAATTGCTTTGATGTAGTAACACAGCTCACTTTTATTTCATCGTATGATTTCTGCCAAGTATTTTTTGTTGTCCAAATGAGGTACAAAATTGGTTTTGTTCTGCACTCAGTTGAAAAGTCTTGTATATAAAATATCAGATTTTGACTTCAGCTTATTTGTAGCAACATCTTAGTGCCCCATGTTTCATGCTCATACTTGAGCATTCACGATTGAACTGCACTTGTTGATATTTCAGATCCTTGTTCAGCCACAAGACGTGACATACTATCTTTTTCTCAGCTATACTGCACTATGCTCGAGCCAGTTGAGATTTTATTAATGAATTGTCTTTAACTTTTGATTCCAGCTGAGAATCCAGCCTTCATGGCTTTGCTGAGAGCTGTGTCTGACCCTAAGTTGTTTTTATAGGTTGTACATCACTGATATTCCTGGCCAATGTCTTCTGTTGTTTGGACGAGGGTGTGATCTTATCAAATACGAAGTTTGCTGTGTTTTCAAGCAGGGGAGCTCACAAAAGGAAAGAGGCTTGAAGTTTTACAAGTGTCTGCCAGAGTAGGCTTTTGGGTCCTTATTGCGCAATATAGATATATGGCCTTATTCAACCCAGTTTGAGTCTGCAAAAAATCCTGGAACCCCTGCTGTAAAGCTGATGTACAGTCCTGTCTGATGAAGAGGCAGTTTGGAGATGTGCCATGTGTTTGTGCTGCACAAATTCTCTACACCACATTCATCTTGTAAATGAATGCACTGTTGTACTTACTCTGCAGGAGTTAGGTAACAGAACTAAGTCACTGAAATTCTTTCTCTTATAAATATTTTCCAAAACACACTTTTTTCTTTCCAGGCAGGAACTCCTAATGGCCCTAATCATGTTTAGGTATAGAGAGCTGGGACTAAGCTGTGAAGCTACTTGCCTTTTAAACCTGCTCTTTTGTGTGGAATAAAGACAGTTAGAATACGTTCCATAGTTAAAAATATTAGCATTGTTAGAGCCTTAAGATACAGGTTCAGTGAAGAAGATTTTGGAAAACCAAAGTGATCTAATTAGGCCATATGTCTGTTTCTTTTTGTTCTGATCTTTTCTTTCCTCTCTCCACAATGAGGTCCATAGCAGGGCTTTAATCTTACTGTCTGACAGCTGTGTACTTTTATTTAAATCAGCTGGAACCTAAGCTGGCTTTGACAGCATTCCTTTCAACAGAGGCAGGCATTTTAGTGGGAGTAAATTATTATAGAACTACAGGCTTCCTCAGTCAGCATTAAAAAAAAAAAAAAGGAGGGGGTGAAAAGACTATTATTATGCTTGCAGTGTTCAGAAATCCAAGAAACAGGTTTTTAGATCATTTTTCACTTTTATATGCACTTATTTGACTTCTCCAGGTCTTCACAAAGATGTCTGGGGTTTTTTTTTTCTACACAAACATCTGTAGTTTCTTTTTTCAGAGAGAGCAGTTATTGGCCTGTATCAGACTCCCAAGGTTCAAGTTACAGAATTATTCCTAATTTTTTGGTTATGAGCTGAACATTAAGAAGCAACTTGAAATCAGTGGGAGGAGCAAGTGCTTAGTGACTCTGAAAATCAGGACTTTTCTCAAGGGAGTCCAACTGTGAGTTTCAGCATTTAGGCACATATCTATCTTTAAAAGCTGGACTTGTTAGCATCTGTGGAAAATGGAGGTTGTGCTTTTATGTGGCACACCCATTGATTAGTATGTTCCAATATGCTCTGTAAATAGCATCTCTCACTGCCCCTGTGAGCGTGCAGCAGTGGACTAGATGAGCCATTTGACCCTGTAGGGCATTTATTATGTTCTGAGACGAAAAGGAGAGCGACAAATATCAGCTGCATGATTGTGCCCTTACACAGAGTAATTTTAGCAGGACAGGGGGATATTGAATCATAAAAACAGAAGCTGATTTTTAGAATGGACAAATAGTTTAATGAAAAGTGTCCGAACTGGTTTTGCAATTTCTAAATCTCAAGGGATTTGTTGTTTTAATAATTTAAGGCAAAATTCCATTGCAACTTTAGTCAGCTGTCATCTCAGTAGATACTTCAGTGATTAAAATGCTAAAAATTTGCTGCAAGAAAGAAAAAAGGTGAGTTTCAAGGATGTTAATAAATTTTCTTTATAAGAAGCTTATTAAGGAGTATGTGAATAGCACTTTGTAAAAATTAATACAAAGCTTTTGTGCAGACCACACAACCATTTGTTCAGTGTCCATAATTTCCGTATCAAAGAAGGTGACACTTCAGAAATAAAGAGAACTGGAGGGGAAGGAGGAACGCAAAAAGAACGTTATTATTTTAGATTAACTAGAGAAGTATCCAAAAGTTCCACTGTATGCAAAAATGTCTGCTGTGTCTACTGAGAACAGTGTTTAACATTGCTGTTCTTTTGTAGCTGAACTTGGAGACTATGATCCTGCTGAGCATGTCCCTGAACTGGTGTCTGAGTTCAGGTTTGTTCCCACTCAGACTGAAGAGATGGAACTAGCTGTTTTTGACAAGTGGAAGGAATGCAGGTACTAGATCTTGGAGTGAATGCTACCCAGCTGTTTGCACTGATTTTTCTGTGAAAAGAATGTATTAAAAAGATGCTGCTGACGATTCTTCTGTGATTTTGTTCAGAAATATAATTTTAATATGGTTCTGGCATATTTTGTAAGAGGATATAATGTGAAAAATGAAGCTTTTCAAAAGGTCTGAGTAAAATGATGAGGTACAAAACCTTGCAATGCAGAAGCTTTTGCAGCTGTGGTTCCAGATTAAAACTTACAGAAGTGACCTTGGTGTTCATGACAGGGCACAGGTGTCAGCAGTGTTTAGGTTTTTCACAAACTTTCACAAAGTTCTTTTCCTCTTTCCTCGTATACCAGTTTTTCCTTCCTGGCTTTTTCATGCACCTACCTAACAGCAAAAATTTTATTTCAGGGGGCAAACACCAGCACAGGCTGAAACTAACTACTTAAACAAAGCTAAGTGGCTGGAAATGTATGGTGTAGATATGCACATAGTCAAGGTATGTTTAACCACAGCATGGTGACCTTTGGAAATGATAATGTTGGCTTTGTGCTGCATTTCAACACGGGTTTTACTTTGAGGGGGGGGAAGAAAAAGAAATATTGTACTCATGCAATCTCTGTAACAAGTGATCTTTGTGTCAACATTACAGTCACTCCTTAGTATATATTTCTAGAAGGTGTCTTTAGTCCAGGCATATCTGCTCTGTGTTAAATATGTGATTGGTGTAGCAATATGTACTACAGTTTGTATTTAGCTAAGACTTTTGTGAAAAATCGTAGTAATTAAAATTGGCTGGGGTCCAGTCAGCTGCCAGTTGAAGAACTACAAGTAAAAATAGATCTCCTGTGGAGAAGGAAGTACAGTGAACTGCATAAGGAGGTCCTTATTACACAGACAAATCAAGAAACTTTAAATTTTCACTTTAGTCAGCCTTATTGAAGAGTTGTAAACAAGAGAAATCCAATGCATAAGATCATCGAAACACGAGAGTTTTGTTGTATAAGCAGATATGTGTGTAATTGTAACACTGGGCAAATAAACTACATGATCCACTGGAGGAAATTGGATAAAGGGTCAGACACCAAGATGAGTATAATCTGTGTTTTCTGGCAATTAGGCAAGAGATGGCAATGATTACAGCCTGGGACTAACACCTACGGGAGTTCTTGTCTTTGAAGGAGACACGAAGATTGGTTTGTTTTTCTGGTAAGCTCTCTGATGTACATTAAAATGTATTTTAGATTTTTACTCTTTTGTTTCCTTTGCGATAACAAAAGAAAAATTTGTTTGGGATATGAGAGCGCTGTGAATGTAAGGTACCTTCTCAGTGAGTTCCTAAGAGAGTTAGATGTAACCTGTGCTTTCTGTTCGTCTTGCAGGCCAAAGATAACAAGGCTTGACTTCAAGAAAAACAAACTCACTCTGGTTGTTGTTGAAGATGATGAACAGGTAGATAAATATCTGTTTAGTTACATCTCAGTCTTGGTTATATAGCACTAGTTTACGTACTCCTGATCTCTGTATTTCATGTCTGAGAATTAACATTGATGCCTGCAAGATTTTTTATTGTGATTTGGTGTGGGGGGGAGGTGGGAAATGAAGGGACTTAAATAAAAAAATACTTTACGTACCTTTTTTCTCACCTTCTTTTAAAAGCGGAATGCCTTGTGAAACTAGACCAGATACTTTGGAAAGAGTGTGCATTGCACCAAAAAGTTTAGAAAAAGGCCATGTACTACATTTAGTGGAATTAATTCCTTAAGCAGGTTCCAGAACTGTTTCCATTGGAAAGAAATTGCATAGAGCGGAGACAATAAAAAAATGAGCGTTGGTAATTTGAGGAGATCCAATTTGGAAGTGAAACCACGTTAGCTTGATTGAGAAGTACCTTCCTATTTTAATGGTGTCTTTAATTTGTAGTTATTTAGAGGTTTGACTTGTTAAATATATGGACTCTCTAGCCCTTTCCAACTTTGGACAATGGAGTGGTTGTCCTTAAAGCTTCTGAAAAAGTTGATATTTCTGCCTAAAATATTTTTGAGCATATATTTCAGTATTCATAGAACCCAAATTTTATTTGGGTTGCATGGAATAGTAGTTTTGACTTATTTAGACCCTTTGTAAGTCGTCAGTGTGCTTTATGTGCTTTAAGGGAAAGGAGCAGGAGCACACTTTTGTCTTTAGACTGGATCATCCCAAAGCCTGCAAACACTTGTGGAAATGTGCAGTGGAACATCATGCCTTCTTCCGGCTCCGAGGTCCTGTCCAAAAGAGCTCAAGTCGATCAGGCTTCATCCGGTTGGGATCTCGGTTCCGATACAGGTCAGTGTGGTCTGTCATTCAGCACATCTCTTCTGTCAGTTACTGCTGGTCTTGGATTGTGCCTGAAAACAGGGGAGAACTTGGTTTTCTTTCGTCTAGGACAGTGAAACTTGCAAGCTGAGTGAGTTGCATTATTGGTTTTATTAAATCATATGGATTTCCCCCCTGTATTTTCTGATTTATCTTGGTGATTCTGGTCTGTGCAGTTGGAAACCAAAGGTTTCCAAGGCTTATATTCCTTATATAGTATATGTAGTACATTGTGTTTTATAGATCATTTTATCTTGAAAGGCCACACTTTTTAAACATACCACAGAGGGTGGATGATTAACTTGCACAGTCAGGGACATTGCAAGCTTTTGACTCCTGAGTTGCCAGCTGTTTGAGGGGTGGTAATGCTTCAAAAGCCTCAGATAATGCCCGTTCTGTGTAAGGCACTACTAGTGCAGGAATGGCTTGTGATTCCAGAGTAGCCTGCAGGATGGTGTTGATTCCCCACCAGAGTTGGTGAGAACATGTGGAAGGGGATGGGGCATGACCCCAGGCAGTGTGCATATATTTTCCTTCCATTTCCAGCAACTGTAGCAATACCACATTAGTCTCCTTCAGAAAAGATCAGTGGTACCAAGGAGTCAGCAGAACATGATGGTGCCACTGCCATTGGGGTAGAGTCTGGCCAAACTTGGAGAAAAATACTTATCTGGGAACGAGAGCATCTAGATGCTGGTTTTTAGTCCTATTATCATCTTCCTTTATGACCTTCAGCAACATTACTTAAGCTGTATCCTCTCCTAGCATTTTTCAGCCTCTCCCAAACCTCATGCTCTGTGACCACAAATATATGCAAAGGGCAGGTGTGTTTTATCAGCAGCTTAAGGTTTAAGGAGAGATTGCTTCAGCCATTTGTCTTGGGAAAATGGGGTGAATATTAGAATGTTTGTAAAACTCTTTCCCTCTTTTATGAAAGACCCTTTGAGGTGTGAATTTTGGGATGTTTTAATATAACTGAGATCAGATATTAGGCTATGAATTGAAAATAGTGTGATGTTTTTGATGAGCAGTGTCTCTATTCCATCATTAAAAATAAGTGATTTATTGCTTTATACTTTTACATGGCATTTTTAGTGGGAAAACAGAATATCAAACCACCAAGACCAACAAAGCCAGGAGATCAGCATCCTTTGAAAGACGGCCCAGCAAGAGATATTCCAGACGAACACTGCAAATGAAAGGTAAAAGAACTTCCATTCAGAGAAGTATAATCCAATGTGAGAATCAAGTAATCATCTCCTTTAAAAGTTCTGTGTAGTAGTCCTTCTGTAGCTGTTTGCCCTTCTCTTGAATTTTCAAAATTAGCTTTTCTTTGCCTTATTTAGGAGACTCATATATATTTATTAGAAAGAGCTTGTTTCCAAAGCATGTCATTCCAGCTTGCTTTGCAGGTAAAACACCCATGAAGAACGCACAGTAGGTCTCAGTATGAAAATGGAAAAGTTGGGTCCAGGAAGCAGTGATATATTAATGCTAATATTTGAAATTTATGAATAGACTTAAAAATTTTTGTCGTTGAGGTTTTTCTCATTGTTGCTGGAGGTTGCACTCTGTTGTCACAACCTGACAGCATGTGATACTTTGGCTCTTATTCCCACTCTTGCACAAGTGTGACTGCCATGTCTGCTTTCAGACACTTGCTTAAATCTGACTCCTTGATTTGCTCTTCAGATTTATGTGGGATGCATGCAACTTTTGCTCTTTTGGTTGCCTACTTTTAGGCAGTGCTAGGTTATTTTTATTAATCATATACTTAATATTTAATTAATAACCTAATTATAAATTAAATTTTAATTAACGCTTTATATTTTTGCAGCACACACTGCTAAACTGGAAGAAACAAGGTAAGGTGCATTCCAATATTTGAGTTTCTCTCTTTGATGTTTGCCACCTGTGCTTGAGCACATGTCTGCAGGAGGAGGATGTACAGTGATAGCCTCTTAACTGTGGTTTTGCCGTGGGTACTGTGTTTGTTTGCTTTACATAAAAACTACCGTTCAAAGCAAAGCTCTTGTGTTGTTGTCACATAGACAATTTTGCCAGACTTGCTTACTAGCAGAAGAAGTTTGTTTATGACTAGCTATGATTCTTGCTGAATATGAGCTGTAGTTCTGTGTGCTGCCACGTAAAGAGATCAGGTAAAAGTGTGGGAGGATGTCTTCCTTCTGAAATCTGCCTACTCTGGCTGTGTGATTGAAGTACATCATCAAGTGAAGGTCACAGAGAAAAGATAGTAAAATAAATATTTGAAATAGGGTAGTGATTTTATGTTATGTACAATACTTGTGTTTATTTTTATATACTTAAGTATTTATTTTTATTCATGATCAACATTGAAATCAGGAGGCCTTTTGGTTCTTTATTTCTGTACCAAAGGTCTTCCTGGATGTGAGTTCATACTTGCTGTTGCAATGTAAATTACTCATATGTATCTGAATCACACAGTTTTCATACCCTTCCTTAAGTCCTTAAGACTAAGAACACTAAGTCACTTAGTTCTGGTTTCTGTCCTTTGCCCTAATAACTTGTGAACATCACATAAAAAGTAGATGCTCGTAGATGTTAAGCACTGTGATGAGCTGGGCAAGGAATGTCAAAATAACATTTCAAAACATCATGCTTAATACAGCTGAACGTTTTCTGTTTGTAGCAGGAGGGTTGATCCTTGGATGAGAGAGGGAGAAGTCTGAGGAGTGTGGGGACAAGGCTGCAGTTACTCTCTGTGACCTCCTGTATTGTTTTCTATTTTTATAAAATGAGAAAGTATTCTTCCAAACTGGGTGTCATTAAAGTGCTTAAAGGTCCTCTGCTGCAAAATACAACTATCTGATTAATGACTGCTCTCATCATGTGTTGTCGAGCCCTTCTCCAAGTTTCAGACTGCTTAGGTCATTCTGAGAGTGGGAAGAGAAACTTCATGAGCAGTTTCTTCTGATAAGACTGCAGTCTCCTGATCTGCACCTAGGTGTGGCACTGTTGTTAGTCTCCACAGCAAGCCGTGGCATTTCTGAAACTCTACACTTCAGTGTTGCTAATTGAAATGCATCATGAAAGATGTATGTTGTTCCATTCTTCTGTGTTAACTCAGCACAGGGGAAGGTATTACCCAGAAAGCATTCCTTAGTATTTCTGTTAAATGTGGACTATTCTCTGGTAGGTTCCACATTCTCTAAATAGAGAAGGGACAAAGTGGGGAACAGGCAAGGAACAGCTTGTTTAGCGTTGATGTTATGGTATTTTAAATAAAATAGTTCTAAAGAGTCACTGAAGTAGATACAGAAATCTGTTTGAATTGTCAGCTTGCCAGGTTGGATAGTTATTGTCCAAACCATAAATCAGCAGATTAATGGGTCGTAGGAGATTGGAACCTTTTTTTAGATTAGAAGTCTGTGGAAAAAGTTTGCTTTGCATGATTTATAATGCATAGTTATTGTATAAGGTATAATACTTTTAAGTCTCTTGAAAATGTGAAATGTCTCTTGCAGGTTCAGAAATCAAGAATAGAGATATTTAATTTATCAAATACAATAAATATTTAATATAAAATTACTATTAATGCTGTGCTGAGCTGCTGTGCACATAAATTTGAATAGCTGCTTTTAGGTCCATTAGAGTCCATTCTATATGCAGAAGAAACTCATTAATTTTTGTGATAAACTTTGTGATGCGAAGCTTCAAATCAGAAGGATTCTAGTTATGGAACAAACATAGTATCTACAGCATGTAGGTGAACTCTAAACAATGTCATATTTGCTGGGACTTGAACTACAACTGTATAATTTTTGCTTTAAACGTGACCCACTTTACTGCTGAATTAGGAAGGCTTTTTAAACCAAAATAGTTAAGGAAAGGAAGAGGAAAAACCAGATGAGTTACAGATAAACTACAACTTGAACAAATAAAAAATAATATGGTACCCTTAGTTACCGAGAATGAGACAGCTGACCTGAAGCTGTTATTCAGTTTTCTTTGTGAGAACAGTTAAATACTTTGAAAATATCTTTGCTAGTCTTCATGTTTCTTTCTGAAAATCTTTACAGTTCTATCAGTCTGCAAAAGCATTTTGTTGATCTGACTCAGTTTTAAATTGTTCCTGTTTTTCAGTACTGCAAACAATGCTGTTATCAGCCAAACTAATGGATCACAAGTAAGGACTCTCTCATTTCATTAGTTTTAAAAGTAGTTTTAATGTGTTTCAACAGATGTTAGAAGTTTGTTATTTGCTCTAAAAATCCAGTGATTGAGCAATTGAAAGCTAAAACAGTTAACTAATTAATTGCACGCCAAGAAATGACTGCTAATTGACAAGCAAGATAATTGGTTAATTTAGCTAAGTACGGAAGATACCCCATGCTTCAGTACTCTAGAAGTGGCACTATTCATAGATACAGATTTTCATAGGTACACAAAGTACTTTAGTGTGAGAGTTGTTATTATCCAAAGCACATTAATTCTATGTGGTAATTAAAATTTATAAAAAAGGTGGCGGTGTAGTTCTTTAGCACCTGTGTTCCTGGTGACAGTATTTTTTTCTCTGAAAGAGGGGAATGCACATATAAATTAAAGAATATGTTGTTAGCAAAAATTCTTTGTTTTCTGAAATTGAGAAGGAAATCAGAGATACCTGTCTCCCCAGTACTTGTACACAGAATATCCTGTTTCACTGAAAAGGGATGATGTTAGTGTAAAGTAACTCTGTGTATCAGAAAAAACAGGACTTGCAGTTTGTAAAGACAGTGTCTTGCTTTCTGGAGCATTTCAAATGCAGAGTGCACCAGAAAGGGTCACGTATTGGCAGAAACAAGATTTTGTGTTGTTTTAATATTAAAATACTCAATCTGCACTAATTTTTAGATTGCTGGTCTGCTCAGCCTTTTGCCTCCTGTGCAAAAGGAGCTGTTATGCTTCAAATGGCAGCCCGAAGCTGTGCAACACAAAGGTGCCAGTCATTATTGCAAAGTTTCCTACAGAAGGAAAGCATTACTGCATGAATTTAAAAAGGACGCTGCAGGCCAGAGTTCTTTATCGGAATCTGTGAGCAGCCTTGGATTCACTATGATCCCAGTACTGTGTGCAGTACTGGAAAAGACTGGGCATGGGTATTCAGTGCTATGGAAGTAAGGCAAGACAATGGCCTTGCTTTAGTTTTGTGCACAAGAAAAAGTGGCGATATGTTTTGTTCTCTTTAATGTGTCATCGCATCATTAATATGTATATAATAACTTGTTTATGTTCTGTCTCCAAAGAGCTGGAATGCAAAACCAAACCTACCTGTCCTAACAGCAGTTCCTTCTGCCCCAGTCTTAGTAGAAATAGAAAATCTCCCAAGGAGCCCAGGAGCCAGCCAGCAAGACAAGAAGTGGTATGTTCTGTTTTGCTGGGAAGTGGATTTTGTTTGCTTATGCATGATTCAAATAGCTGTTCCTTTATCTGTACTTAAGTAAGCTGTTCTCCTTGTATCTTTATGTAAGTTGACAATCAAGTTAGTGATCATGCAGCTGATTTTTTCCTATGAATTGTGTGTGGCTGAGTCACTGCCAACCAAAAGAAAATTTCTTCAGGGGCTAAGTAGCATTTTCAAGTCTTGGAGAGAGCTGTGTCCTTCTCATTTGCCACAATACCCTTTGTAGCCCTTTGCTTGGTATCTTGGGCCCAAGGGCTTACCTTGATCCTTAGGATAATACAGAATCTCATAAACTGGTATCCTTGTGAATCATCTTTTGAACCTTTTGAAATAGGTGACTTTTCTCATGATCTTGGGAAGAATGGGAGCTTGAGGAACATGACACAAGCTGAAGATAAGAGCTTTGATTTCATACAGTCATAGTATTTGTTTCATGGATTGGATGCATCTCAAAACAAGGACGTTTTGTTTGAAGATAGATAAATGTACATATCATTTAACTTTTCTTAAACTAATTCTATATTACAAAGCTATTTTCAAACCAAAACTGACATATATCAACCCAGTTCATGTGCACATCATCTTAACTTCTTCAGCTTCTTGTGCCTTCAGAGGCAATATGGCTTATCATAGAAGGATAATTCTGGCTTTTGCCAGACTCATCAGGAGCAGTAACAGTGGAATGGAGTGACACAAAAGCTCTTATCCTAAGCAGTTTCAGCCCTCAAGAGAAAAAGTCTTTCTGTCATTGTCAGGCATAAGAACCTACTTTGCTTTAGTATCTCTTAGAAGTAGATGATACCTGTTTCTAACAGTACGATGACAGATGTATTTTAATTTCATAAGCCATATTCATTTAAAGACTTTTACTACTATTGATTTTGGATGATAAGGGGGATGGTAATTCTGCTTTGAGTTGCATTTTATTGAAATTTCAATCAGAACATATGATCAACGCTGTTTTTCTTTCTTTTGCCCTTGATTTATCTAGTATCTGAGCTCTGTGCTTGTCTATGGTGGGATCCTGTTGATCGCTCGATTCCTTCCGTGGTGGTGGGTGAAAGGTGGTGGTCTCTATTCTTCAGCATTCTCAATATGATTTTATTTTTGTTCTTTTGGCCTAATTGCGAGATGAGTGCTAGAAATCTGTATTTCCTTTGGTGGAGATGGTTGACTCTTGCTCCAAGAAGCTCTCCTTGGGTATCTGACTGGTGCTACTGTTCCTGCTCATATTTGCAAGGCTGCTGTTGCTTATTGAAATCTCACTGCTTTTGTTCTGAAGCAGAGAGGGCTCTATAGCCAATCTGTTTCAGTTTTGGGTTTGGTATGCCTGTTTTAGGATTAAGACCTTGAGCCTGTCTGTCATAACATTGTCAAGGCATCTAAGCATACATGCCAGCTGCTTCAGGATGTAGCCTTTGTATAGAAGAGTGGGAGTGAATGTGAAGCACACCTGCATGTAACCCAAAACAGTGTGTTGTAAAGAAGTGCAGTGCTTGTACTACGAATGTGTTATGTTTCTTTGAGCCATATAATTCTACCTGAAAGTAGTTGTCTTCTGGCTTTAGTATGTTCACTGGAAACAGTACTGCCTGTAATAAAGGGCAAATCCAGCTGTAGGAAGAAGACAACAGTTTGGAGCTGAGTCAGCAATTGAGCTACATTCTGGTTTCCTGGATAGGAAGTGGGGTTAGGTTATTATAATTGCCAGAACATACGTATTTATTGCCGGGGGCTGTGACTTGGCTATTGCACCTGCAAGGGTGTCTGGGCGCTGCTAACAAGATCTCCTTCCAACTGCTACTGTCTTTAATTGGCCTGTGTCTGCATGAATTATCTTTGCTTTCTGTCAGAAAAATAGTCTTCTTTTAGAGAGAGTTTGCCAAGGATTGTTGAGAACACCAAAATCTTTTGGACTGTGGACTTGGTAGATAGTTGGATTGAAGGAGTTTAGAAGTAAGGTCCTGACCTCATGGGTTTCTGTGCTCTGCTTGGCAGATGCCTGTACTGGCTACCTGGCAGCTTAGATCCCTCCTAATGTCAATGTTTCCTTTAATTTAAAATGTTAATGCTGCAGCTGCCAACAGCAATTATGCCAGATTGTAGAAAGTACTTTGCCAGAGAGAAAGGATTTTAATGGGGGATTTTTTTTTTTTTTTTACTTTTCTCCATTCCTGTAAAATTGTCAGTACAGGAAAGCTGTACTGGTCTACAGGATCTGAAAGTGTTCTGGAATATTAGCTGCAAGTCTGGGAAGCCTAAAACATGAACTGTGTCGTTCTAAGTTTAGTCTTTTTCCAAGAAGCTCTTTCTGTGCCAAGATAGGACAGGAGACAAAAGTTTGATATTTTCATCCTTATTGTGGAGTAATAATGTATCAAACTGTTGAGGATTGGAGCCCTCAGTATGTACAGGTCACTCCCTTGGCATATTTCACAAAAACCAAAATTTTGAATTTACCCATGGGTAACCTTTATATAAAACCTCTCTCTTTTCTAAAGGAGGACTATCCCTGAATGTTAATCATTTACCACTGTTGAGAATCCTGCATGCTTTCCTGTTTCCCTGCCTTAACACTGTGATCTTCCAGCTCATGCTCTGGCTGCTTGGCTGTTCTGGAACATGAGAAGGTGGAATTTGAGCTGAAGGCTGTCCGACCCCTCTGTGTGAACAGCAACAATCATTCCACTTTGTTTAGATTTGGCTCATTAAGTAGAGCCTTTTACATTAAACTGAAGAAATACCTTTGTTTTAGGAATGTCTTTGCTTCAATAGTTTACAAAGTGCTTTATTCCAAGCACTTTTTGATACCTGACTGTACCTTCACATCAGTCTCTCCTAAAACGTACCAGTGAAGGATCCTAGTGCTGCACAGACAACAGATAACATCTTTATCTGTTCATCTGATCATCGCCCATTTTTAAAGTATTTTAAAATTCAGCTGTTTCAGTAAATTGCTTATCCTTGCTGCTTTGGAGATGCTTGTACCTAAAGCCTTCCAGTTTTCTAGCTAAGGGCTCCTGCATAAAAATATTTTTCAAAACACCGTTTAAAGTGGTGAGTGTTCTCCCTTGCTCTTTTTTCTAGCTTTTGGAGGACTTTATTCCAACGGTGGTATAGACTAGCTGTAGCTGTGCATGGCATTTCTGTGGGTTTGATTTTAGCAATTAAAAATTTAAAATTTACTAACCATTATGCCTTCCTCTGCAAAATTAGAAAGCGAAGCAAGGTCTTAGTTTGTATTGTGACCTTTTGTAAAATGGTCCTTTTCCACCTAAATTTTTTACGTTAATCCAAGTCATAGCTGCAGTCAGCTTCTTCAGTAGTATTAGTCCCTTGGTCACCTAAATTGTGAATTACTTGTGTTTGCTCTACTGTTTTTTTTTCCTGCATAGTAATGCTCATTTTTCTGAGTTTCTATTTTCTTCTCCTTATTTTTTCTTTGAAACTTGCGTTAGAATCTGTGCTTTCCAGTGACTTTGAAAACTGGTATTGCTTAGAGATGTTGGTTTCAGGTGTACATTTAGACCTGCCACTTCAACTTGTTTTCTGCAAACACAACATGCTCTATACTTGGGAGGTCTGTTCCTCCATCGCGTTATTTCCTCCCATCTCTAAAATGCACACAGCTCTTACTCAGTTTTATGAAGCGCTTTGAAATATAAAGCACTTTTCATTTGGTAAGTGTAGGCAATGTATACAGGAGAGAGCTTAACTTTTAACTTTTTCAGACTTGTATAAAAATGTGCATGATACTGTGCAGAAAAGGGGTTTATTTGGCAGTGTCCTCATGTGCACGTACATCGCATGCCTCCTCCTTCAGCAGTTCCCTCCCGGCAATGCCCTTTTTCCTCGTCTTTTCGCACCGATCGTCCTGTCTTTACCTTTGCTTTACTCTTCCACCCTCTTCCTCCTCCGTGCCTGTTTACTAATTGTGCCCCCTCCCGCTCCCCAACACTCCAGGCCCTTTGACGCTGCCGACCGGTGTGTCCATGGTGGAAGCGCGTGGGCCGCGTGGGCCCCGCCGAGGAGCCGCGGCGCGGACGGACGGTGCCCCGCGTTCGTTCACGAGCACAACGCGAAGAACGCGGGGATGCACAGCAGTGCTGGGTCCTATGCTGTCCAAACCACCATGACCAGCCTCTGAGATGTGGGCCTTGCTGGAGCCTGGGACTGCTTCCCAGCAGAGCCTGGGAAATTGCCTCTTGAGCTGTCTCTGAGATAAGAACAACGGACCCAGAGCTGACTGTAGAGGGAGGGAAAAGCTTTATGACAAAGGCTCTGCATACTGTGCTGTTGGTATTTAGTCTTCAAAGAAAAAAGAACATATAGACCAGAAGCCACACGTCACTCTTACATTAGGAACAATGTATATCTATCTATATTTATATCTAGATAGATCCTTTAAATTATGTTAAGGTTTTCCTTCAGATTGAAAGTTTTACTTTTTTTTTTAGCTGGGTTTATCTTTGAAAGCCATGCAGGAAGTCACATTAGTTATAAAACTACACGTGAAATTAGTGAGTTATAATGTGGTTTCAAAAATCTAAGAGAAACAGAAGATGTAACTGCCCTTCCTTTTGAACCATGGTCATGTGAAAATATCTAAGGTACGTGGTTGATCTGAAAACTAACCTTTTTTTTTTTTTTTTTTCAGTAAGACCTCTTCTGAAACATACTGTTTGGAAATGAAATAGAATTATTTTCATTTTTTAAGAATAAAATTATCAGAATTCCCAAAAAGGCAAAGAGTAATTCTTTTATTTTTTCTTTCTAAAAACTTTTCTTTTTTGCTGCTGTGCTTCAGTTGAAAAGAAACAGAAATATTTCCTGACAGACACCAGTTCAACCATATGATTCATGGGGTTAATTTTTAAGTCAGAGGTTAAGACTCCAGCTTCATGGCTCATTGGTGTTCTTGGGGGCCTTTAACAAAATGAAGAACAGACCTTTACCCTTGAACACACTGTGTTTTCATGGTTTTCTGAAGTTAGCTGCTTTTAAATTGCAATATTCTTCACTTGTTATAAAGAAAAAAAGATGAAAAGCTATAGTAGAGGGCTTTTAAAATTCATTTATATTTGATTTTTAGGATAAAGAAGGTGTTTGAATGATTTTCAGATTGTTTCACTGTGTTTCAAATTGCCACAGAGCCCAAAAATATTGTTTCCAGATATTCAGCCCAGAAGAACCAAGAAAGTAAGTGTCAGCCAGGACATAGCTTAATATTGTCTGACATACTCTGGCCTCCTCACCCCTGCATCTGACAGGGGGAAGGAGATTGCTAATGAAAAGTCTATTTTACAACTCTGCTTCCAAAAAAAAAAAAAAAAAAAGGATGTGCAAGTTGTATATTAAAGATCTGTGAGATATCTACAAGGGTGATAGGAGTGATCTGTTGTGCTGTTTTTAGTTTTAGATTTTGCATGGTGGATGTTGTAAACTTCTGGAGTGAAACCAAACCCATGTGTTCCTTTATTATTTATAAAGTTGCATAAGAATATGCAAATGAAAACAGGTGTTTTAACTTAATAATATCATAAAATGTCTGTGTAGTTGAGGGAGAAGATGCCACTAATTTAAATGGAGGAATTTGGGATGCTTTTGTATTTAAAATGCAAGAACACTCTTGCAGTAACAAGTCACTGTTTTATTGCAGTTTTAAGTTCAGAGATACTTTTGTAGAGGTCAGGCCACTGCAAGTAGTAGCTGACTCCTCAGGTATCAGAGAAGTTTTGTGAGGCTGTCAAAGAATTAAAGAGTAGTGGAGGCTGGAAGGTGCCTCCAGAGATAATTAGTCCACCCCCATGCCAAGAGCAGGTTTGAGTAGAGCAGGTTGCTCAGGACCACGCCAGCCAGGTTTTGAGTATCTACAAGGATGGAGACTTCACACCTTCTATGAGAGACATGTTTCACCAACCTCACAGGAAGAAAATTTGGGGGATTTTTTTGTGTTTAAGTGGAGTTTCCTGTATTTCAGTTTGTGCCCATTGCCTCTTGTCCTTTTTTTGGCCTCCCTTGACAAGAGCTTGACTGTTGTCTTTACTCCCTCCATCAGATTTTTATAAGCATCGGTGAGATCCTCCTGAGCTTTCTCTTCCTCAGGCTGAGCAATCCCAGCTTTCTCAACCTCTCCTCCTATCTCAGATGCTCCAACCCCTTTGTTGCCTTCGTGGCCCTTTGCTGCACTCCCTCCAGTATGTCCATATCTCTTGTCCTGGGAAGCCCAGAGCTGGGCACAGCACTCTGGGGTGTCTCCCCTGTGCTGAGCAGAGGGCTGGTGACCCTCCTGATGGTCATGGACTGCCCAGGGAATAACTGTAAATTCGGTAATTAAAGCTGTGACAAAGGCTTTTTAGTAGATTTTTTGTGTGACAGATTCAGCCCTGATTACCTAAAATCCATCTACCTTTAAGACTAAATTATTTCAGTGGAGTATACCTTGAATGCTTTTGTCCTGTGGCTGTGAATCTTGCATACATCCTGAGGGTAGATTTTCCTCTGTGCTGGGCTTATTTTGGTGTGCCTTCATTGACTTAGAGAGAATTTCTATCTTAGTATCCATTAGAGTGAGTGACAGCTCTCAGTAGCACGTTCTGATCCCAACAGCACCAAGCTGCATTTTTACAGGGACAGGTCACATGCTCTAGGAATTGCAATGAGGAAGCACGTGGATGTCTTTCTAAACAGTGTGGTGGTGACATTTTTCTTTGCTTTACTTAGTATCCCTGAAGGTTCTGCAGCCAGGACCTTTTCCCAAGGGTGATTTCTATCCTTTGCTGTAGTTGTTGACTTGCACTTATGTCAGTATTTGAAATTATCTTCAAACAAATGAAGACAGCAGAAGTCTTGGAATGTGGGACTTGCTTAATTAGAAACTGAATGTGTGTGAGCTGTCTCTGTTTGTCGGATCTTACATCCCCAGGATTTTTCCTTTTGCTTTCTACGCTTTATGGGAAAAGGAAGCTCTTTTTTTTTTCAGAATATTTTGCATTTCTATTTAGGAAAAAAAAATCTGAAAAGGTTTAAATCTCTTCTTACCCTCAGATACAACATTGGATGCACCAAAATTAAGAAAATTAACAAAGAATTTCATAATGTTGTACCACCTTGCAGAGTTTGTGTCAGAGACTATTCTTTGTCACTACCAGTTTGAAAAAATAAATGAGCTTGCATGGTACTCCATGCTATTTGAAATTAAATTGTTTGCAAGAGAATTAACTTTTTTGTAGCAGACTCAGTGTATTTTGAAGATTGTATTTCATAAACCAGCATGAAGTATGGTTTTGCTTTTCAACTAGGAAATTAAAACCACACCAGTTGTAACTGACGGCTTTCTCAGTCGCATTATGCATTGAATGCTGCGTGGTACATACTAATATCAATACATTTGTCAGGAAAAAAGAAGAGAAAATGCAGTAGCTACTCCCTTAACTGTGTGAAATCCCTGAGCATATAATGACTTCTGTGTGATTTATTACTGGGTTGACAAACCTTCATTATTCCTATATGCATAATTATTTATGTGGCATGAACTCCTGGTATCTTTTATCAGCATTTCCCCTCAGAGTATTTCTTAAAATATGCTGGTAGAAGTTGATTCTGAAGACACAAAGCCTGACACTTACTGCTGTGCAAAGTTCAAAATATCCCCTAGTACATGGGTAAATACAGGAATGTGGAAACCTAATGCCCTTTTCATTGTTGAGAGGGGCAAGCTGACTGTTGTAAAGTCCTACTTTTCCTGGGCAGCCTTTGGTTATTTCCTTTATGATTGGTGGGACAGTTCATCAGTAAGAGGTGCCAGAAATTCTGTGCAGTGATGCAAGTAGTATCTTGTGCTTTTTATTTCCCTAGTTTGGTCATTTATGAAGCCAGATGGTAGTCCTCCTGCAGGTTCTCTGAAGAGGGCGAGAGTCTGGGTGGCCTCGAATGATTTGATGCTGTTTGGAGAACTCGTCTTTTGTGCCTGCAAATTCCGGTGGCTGAGGGTCTCCCTAGTACGACTTTCCTCTTGTTGACTGTGTATCTCAGGGTAGCTGAGTAGGTGTTTCTGTGGGTGTGAAGGCAAGATGGGGTCAATTCCTACTTGAATCTTGGCCTAGGAGGCTTCCTTGAGTCCACCTAAAATTCATTTAGTTTCCCTGAGGCCCTGTCATGATGCAGGGGTGAAGCTGCAGGGTCTCACTGTGGTTGTCCTTTCTGCCTCAGCCAGTTCTCCATCCCATGGCACAAATGGCAATAAGTTTTTGTGCAAACTTTGGCCACCTCAACGTTAGCAGCTTTTGGAACACACCAGACACTGAGTGTGCCATTTGAATATGCTGTCACATTTTAAGACTGCCCTGATCTGTAGCAGGCAAATTTTTGAATCAACTCTCTTGTCTGTCTAGTAAATATTACTGCAGTTGTCATGGGGAGGAAAAGGCTAGTATAATTATCCTAGCAGTTTTCTAGTCAAGATAAATTTCGTTTTTCACTCATTTCCTCTCCACTGTGCTACAGTGCTAAGAAAAGAATTAGAAGATTTAAGCACAAAGTGTTACTGATGCTCTACATCACCTCTCTGATGTAGAGTTCATGGGAACTTATTCCAAGTTTCTTCAACACGTGGTGTCAGCACCTCTCTGTGCTGCAGGCAAAATCTGAACTTTTATAATCGTTGTCATATTAAACAATTTGGAGGCTATTTACAGAAAACTGTCAGAAAATTGGAAGAAAATTGTTGTCTCCATGTGAAAATTATAAAACTCCCATGCATCAGCATCTTCTGATAGTAAGGTATGGGGATTCAGTCTCACTTCCTTTGTTGCCTTAACTGGAAAAGCATCTATTCCTGTATGTTACTTCTAACAAAAGTCTCTGTATCCATCATTCCCCCTTTGCAAGACTATCTGCTGCTTGCCATTCCCCATT
>JAWWLV010000183.1:12510720-12538253 GCA_035041135.1 Platyrinchus mystaceus | reverse complement strand
CTAAGAAAAGAATTAGAAGATTTAAGCACAAAGTGTTACTGATGCTCTACATCACCTCTCTGATGTAGAGTTCATGGTAACTTATTCCAAGTTTCTTCAACACATGGTGTCAGCACCTCTCTGTGCTGCAGGCAAAATCTGAACTTTTATAATCGTTGTCATATTAAACAATTTGGAGGGTATTTACAGAAAACTGTCAGAAAATTGGAAGAAAATTGTTGTCTCCATGTGAAGATTATAAAACTCCCATGCATCAGCATCTTCTGATAGTAAGGTATGGGGATTCAGTTTCACTTCCTTTGTTGCCTTAATTGGAAAAGCATCTATTCCTTTATGTTACTTCTAACAAAAGTCTCTGTATCCATCATTCCCCCTTTGCAAGACTATCTGCTGCTTGCCATTCCCCATTAGTGGTGCAGAAATGCTGCACAGTAGGTTGAAAAGTTTCATATTATTGCTTTGCTAGTAGCTTCTTATTCCGTTGCCTTAAGAGAATCATGCAAGTGACCTCAGTGTGCCTCACAGCAATTAATTGTCTTATTAGCACTAAAATGGTGATATCCTGTAATCTGTTTCAGAGATGTGTATTTAACATTGGAAGGATTCTTTTGGGTGCTTGAGCTGGAGAGAGGCATGGGGCATTAAACTGGTAGTGGTAAGGGAGACACTGGTCTAAACTTTGCAGTAGGAAGCATCTCTTACTTAAGGGTAAGTTCTGTTGTGGGTACTTGCTTGGTGTCATTGTTCTCATGTTTGGGATAGGACTTTCTAAAGTGATAGATTTTTCTTCTTAAACTAATATTGCAGCCAAACTGGTTGTAAGGGTAATTTTTGACTGAAATGGGCAATATTCAAGGTGCAGTTGTGTGCACAGGCCGCGTCTGATTAACCTTCATGTTCTGCAGCAGTTGTTCTTTCCTGTGTTTGTTAGTTGGCTGTTAGGAGAGCTTTAGCTGCTCCCAAACTTGGAAGAGATATATGAGATTCCTGAATGCTGGCACAACATAAGCACCATAATATAATTTTTCTTTTCATCATTGTTTTTCTTTGTTCATTGGAAGTACAGCCAGTAGGACAAAATAGAAAGGAGACGTTTCCATCAGAAGGCAAAGGAAGTGAAACAAGTGATCCTGACAGGGTACAGAGTACATGCTGTGATTCACTTAAAATATTGTGACTGCTAAAGTTTCATTCACATCTCTGCCTAAGTTAACAAAACTGAAACTATTAATAGGTATGCCTGACCACAACAGTATCAATGCAGACCTGTGCAGTGCACCCTTCTGCTCTCTGTTCTGCTTGCAAGTGTTGGGTGAAGTGCTGCACGAACAACTTGTGATACCAACTTCCCTCTCCCTCACTCTTCTTTTTCTCATGTAAAAATCCTAAAGGGTACTTTGAGTTTGTTAGAAAAACTTCAAATGTTTGTTCCAGAAAATGTATTTAGTGGTTTAAAAACTTCCCTTCTTCTCTCTTCACTTTTTCCACTGCTGTGTGACGATGCAGCAGACAACATAGACCTGTTCTTTTATGAATCCACTTACACAGACATAACATGTTCCCTTTGTCATGTATTTTAAGCTCACTGAGCGCCAATGTCTGTTTAGTTACCTGAAACACTTTTTACAGAATGTGTCTGGTTAGTAGAAGACAGCTTGAAAAACAAGATTGCATGTGTCAAAGCTTTTTCTTGTTACAGGAAGAGTGGTAACATGAATCTGCCTATCTCTGCCCACCTTTCTGCCTTTGCAGCATCCCTCTTGTTGATTTGCTAGACAGCACAGAGCTGCCAGAAACATGTGTTGATGATGCCATAGGCCATCCAGTTGTTGGCTTGGCGACAGGAGATTCAGAAGAGGCTGTTAGTTGCCCTCATCCTGGCACGATGGAAACTGCTGCTGAAAAAGCAGACTCTGATCGTAAGCAAATTTACAGATTTTTTCATGTTATGGTGTGTGGGGTCAAAGGTAAATAGTTAGGTTGCTATGAGATTGTTTCCTTACAAAAATGCAGAACTGTTTTAGGAAGCTCCCTTAAGTTATATGCATAAGGACAGTGTTACCCACCACTGGGACAACAAAGCTTATTTATAAGGATAGAGGTACCTAGGAAAAGTCAGATCTTTGTTGGATCTGACTTTAGCCACAAATACAGTGAAGTCCAGCCATAAAAGCAATTAAGTCTGTGTGCTTGCTCATTCCCTGTAAGGATGGCGGGGTAGATGAACTCACAGGAGTGCAGGACAGTTGATTAGGTACACACACTCTGCAGGATTGAAACTTGCACTGAAGCCTGAGCAAGTATAGGTAGGTTCACCTATCCCTGTGCTTTTTTGCACAACTTCAAACCCATGTAATTAGTATTCAGGAAGAATGAAAGTTACAAGGCAAATCACAGTAACGTTAGGAAGATGATATTTTTTTTTTTTTTCAGCATTTGAAGACACATTCCTAAAACTGAAACAGCTGGAGACAGAGCGCAGCAGCCCCGTGCCAACCGAGCGTCCCAACGTAAACATAAACATACAGGTACTTGGGCTTCATTCCCCCGGCACACTCACTGAGTTTTGTTCAGAGCATTCTGCCTTGGTCTGTTTGCAGAATTTTTAGGAATATGAGTAATATTGGGTGATGGTAAAGGGAACGCAACTGCTTTATTATATATAAACCTATGTGTGACAAGGCAGTGAGATAAAGATAGGGGGCAGAGGTGCATGTATGCAGACTGCAGCCTGGTGAAATTTTCTGAAATCAACGGGAGTAAAAGGCATAAGTGCTTGAAGTGTTTTTCACTTGTCTTTATCTGTAGGTCACTACCTGTATGGTGTTGTGTAGTCCACTCTCTTTGGAAGGGGTGAACTGCTTTCCTGGCATTTTTCAGTTGCCTTAGGTAACCTTCCCAGAAGGTTTTTTTCAGGTGCTGTTTTGAGTCAAGTTTGCTGATGATCCATCCCTCCTGTTAAGTAACCAGTTTGTACCTGCTCTCTGAAGTAGGTGTTAGTGCTCTCTGTGTTTACATAGAGAGGAGTGATGTGGTTTGATTAAATGCTCTCAAATCCTTCTGAGAAGTCAGGCTGCATTTTCACAGGCAGCTGAGCCAAAGTACAAGCTTCAATGCCCTGAACAAGGTGAAGGCACTCTTCTCCCTCCCTCTTTCCCTCCCTCCCTCCTTCACTCCTCTTTGCTCTTCCTTCCCCAGCCTCCCTCTCTCCTCTGTCCCTTCCAGGAATCACTGCATGTTTCAGTGAACAAATGTAGCCCACAAAAAATTTTTTAGCTGCCTTTTGATCTTTTTGTTAAGGTGTTGGGTCTCTTTAGGTTTTTGGTTTGTTTTTTAAGTTGGTAAATAGTGAGTTAAATAGTTTCATAGAAGGGGTCAAGGGAATGCCAGGGCCATAGTGAAAATTAGTGTTGCTAGAAGGGATGGAAAGGACAGGATCCTCCTTTACAACAGCAGTGAACTCTGATAGATTTACTGGTTATCAGACAAGTGCACCCATACAGGATATTCTTCTGGGTTTTTTTAAAGAGCTTTAAAAAGATATAGAAATTAGATTTCCCTTACTCTGCTTTCCCTGACGTTAAACCTTTAGATGCTTTATCGCATTTTGAGTAAGCAGAGAGAGTAAAACACCTGGCACTGTTATCTCTCTTTGGGCTACCCTCCCTTCCAGGGAAGCCTGAGGATTTATCTAACTTTCAGTGAAGCAGCAATGATTTTTCTTGCTCCCTCAAGAGTAAAAGGAAGCAGGTGCCAAGAGAGATGTTTAGCAGTATGTGTTTGAGCTAAGGCCATTCCTAAGCATTTGTTCTCCACCTTGGTGTGAGAGAAGGCTGCTGTGGGTGGTGCCGCAGGCTCTTTGACTCATGTCCCCTTTAAGGACTGCTGTCAGGGATGCCTTGTGCACCTCTCTGCTTGGTGAGTGCATTACAAAGATTACCAGGTCTGTAAGAAGATTAGTCAGTAGCCTGTAGGTCCTGTTATGCTGAAACACCACTTCTGCATAAACTAAAGCAATTGAACACAGCTTATTTAAGAATATTTTGGCCCGCTGTGCTCTGCTTTAGTTCATACAGAGAGGGGAAAAATGTTTAATGGGTTAATTGGAGAGAACAGAGCAAAAATGTCTCAATGGTTTTTAAATTGTAGCTGATATATAATAAGCAAGCTAAGATGCCTGTAATGAGCTAATCTTACAAACAGCTGCCAATTCAGTATAGTCGCAGCTATCCAGCTGCTGTCATATGAGGTGCTGAGTAACTTTAGAGGTTACAGATACTGAGGTGGCAGTAACCTGATTAGAGAGCAAGAACATTTGCATAACAGGGAATTACGTGAGGTATGGATCAGCAGTATGCCAGTGTGGTTCCTTCATTGGGTAAAAGGGACTTCAGATTTCAAGAAGGAAGTGCAGATTGTATTGAGAAAACGTAAGAGTAAATCATCAGTGTTTTTTCCAAGGTAGAAGAGATTGAATAAAATTTTTCAGGCTATGATGTAGCTGACCAAGAGGTCATTTGAGAGTGGTTGTTTAAAAAAGATAGACACAGATTAGATACTCTCTGCATACTTTAAATTCTCTGTGTTTCAAATAGCAAAGACATGTAGGTTACAGTAGCACCAAATAAGCACACCCTTCAAGGTGGAAGGTTAATAGTTTGGAAAGGAGTCCCGAAAAGAGTGACCTAAGAATAAGAATTAAAAACACTTTGTTTCCTGCCTTTGAAGGCTCCTTTAGAAAAAAATGTAAATTTCCACCTATGGTGTTTGTTACAAAATGAACCTATTGGCTCTTCTCCTGTACTTACTTTTGTTCTTAATCTATTAGTAAAAGAGGTGTTTGTGGTATTCTCTTCAGACTGAACTGCATGAGACTGCAATATAGCCACTAAAGCCTTGCAATAAGCTTAGATCCTGTAGCTTGCTGTTACTTCAGAGGGATGCAGTGTTCTCTCTGGAAGTGTGTGATTACAAATTTCAGTATGTCTCATCTCCTTGAAGTTTACCAGTGCATAAGATACTGACTTGTGTAAAAACAGTTACAGAACATAAGAGGTTTGGTAAAATGCATTGGGGGAAAGCTTCCTCTTTCTGCTTATGAAGGCAGAGCTGCATCCTGAACTTCATGACACTCCTATGCCAATGAAGTACTCATTTAAACCTTGTTAATAAAAAATCTTTAACTGTCTTCCATCAGGGGTCAGAGATAGCCTGACAGTCATCTTTATGTAATTCTATACTTGCAGTCAATCAATCTAGATTGATTCCTTTGATAGGGAAATATTTATCTAGCTATCCCTGTTTTTCTAGGGAAAAAGAGAAATCTTTCCAGAATGAGAACTGGGAAGGAGGGAATGAATAGCTTCATTCTTCACTGCTGTTCACTGCCAAAATCTGTTGGGATGGAAGAATGCGACTTTGTCCTTTCCCAGCTTTCACCAGTGCAGTGACCAGATCTGACAAAAGAGAGCAAATAGTTTTAAATACACCAATGCACTGCTTTCATCAGCTTCTGAAGTGAAATGAACAATAAAAAGTTCACCCTGTCTGCCCGTGATCGAAGTCTGCTCCAGAGTCAGAAATGCAAGGACATGAGCGTTCGCTTTTTCTGAATTTGTTGTGATCTGTAAATTCATGGAAGTTGCTCCAAAATGTGCCTGTATTAGACTCCATCTTCCTGCACAAAGTTATTTTCAATGGCAGTGGGAACACTGCTTAAAAGCAGAAAGTATTGGGATCACATCCCTTGCTTCTGCCTTTAATCTTTCCTTCCCTTTTTACATCGCTGCCTAGCTCCATATTTTGATTGGAGAATGTAGTTTGTCTAGTCCATGGAAACAACAAACATTTGTAACAAGCTAGAATAATGACAAACCCCAACAGCTTTCCTGTTTTGTGTGAACAACTGAAGTCTCTTGTAATTTAGACATCTTGAGGCATTATCAGTTGCTGCATGCTTTTCCCTGTAGCTACATGCTTTTTCAAGCACGAAATAGAAAGGCTTGAGAAAAATGGATCATTAATATTGATGCAAATATTTCCATAGTGGTATGAAACTTATACTCAATTACATTAAAATATTTTATAATAGTACTAAACTTTTCAAAAGTAGGGAATCTAATAATTAATAGACTGGAGTGACCTCATGAAATTGGTTGTTCAGGTGGAGGAGGCTGAGAGGAAGTTAAATGACAGAATGGTATTTCAGGCACCAGTGTACCGATGTGCTCAGTTAAAATGATGAGATTTACTGTATTAGTGGAATAATGCACTTGAAATTCTGTGCTAGAACTGTTAGTTACAGCATCTGGTTCAGTGAGGTCCCATGAAGGGATTTAAGCATTATCACAGTTGGTTACTGTGACTGTACAAATAATAATTTGGTTGTAGTTATTCCAGACTTTTGGCAATTCCAGCAGGTTCTCTAAAATAAAAACACTTAAATGTTTAATAATTGTTAATCTTCTTGAATTATGTGAATGCATCTCTTAATATCTGCCAGCAATAGTCATCAGCAGCAGTTGGTTGTTGATCCTCGTACCTTTTTATGTTGACACTGACCCTTGAATATTTTGTAAAGTTCATTGCTGACTGGGGTCAAAATTTTAAAACAAATTCTCCTTTAGATAGTCATAAGATCCTATTTGGATAATCTGAAAGGTGATCTAGAGGAAGACAAGAAAAGGAAATGCTTTTCCCCTCTCTAAAGACCAAATACTTACAACTTCTCACCAGCGTTTCCATTGAATGATAAAAGCTGAAAGTGGATGGGAAGCTGTGGGGGGACAGGTATTCAGCTCAAATTTTTAACTTCTCTCACCTGCTGTCTCTCTCTGCAATGGGCTTCATTCCTTTTGGACATGCTGCAGTTGGTGCAGGTAGGAGTGCAGCAGGATTGTCCCTGCTCCAGGGAGTGCTGCAGAAATGCAGCACTTGCCTCCAGGGAAGAGCCTGCCTAGACAGTGGCATATGGTGAGGAAAGCAGGACTCTGTCTCCCCCTGCTGAGTCACACCCTGAGAAGGAAGGTCACAAGGTTTAGTTTTCACTCAGTTAATTAACTTCTGCCACTAATCAAATAGCAATTAGTAGATTGAATGCTTAATTAACATTTTATAATTAAGAAATACAATTCACATAATGAAATATACTGTAGTGAAAGGTATCTCATTTTTATTTGTCTTCATTCTGTATCTGGCTGCCAGTTTGCTCTGATAAAATCAGTGGTGGGAGAGGTAGCTAATAGCACATTAATTAAACTGTTGTTCTAATTTATAAGTGGATTTTAAAGTAAAAATCTCCCCAATTTGCATTCCGGAGTAAATTATCAACTTTTACTTAGGCTATAGTGATATGATATATAATGGCTGCTATATTGATCTCCTATCAGTAAACTAGGCTGCAGTGTTGGGATCTACTTCATTTCTTGCACACTGTATTTTTAGCACAGCAGTTTTTATCTCCACGTTTAAGCATTGTGCCTTTTTTACTTTGTGTTGCTGTGACTTTACAACTGAGTTCCAAAATAAAGGAAAACATTTGCCTCCTTTTCAGTTTACACCTTCTGACTTTCCTCTCACTCAGAGCCCTGTTGTTATTTAGAGATGTTGATAAACTTCAGCCCAGCCATTTTCATGTGGGAACTGCTTCTAATAAAGATCTTTTGCTGTCTAGGATGAAGTGGTGAAGTTGACAGATAAATGTCTTAACAATGCAATCGAGAGTCCAATTATAGCAGCAAAGTGGCTTCCAGCAGATCTCAAAAGCAATATCCTAAAGGCCCAGGCAGAAGCAGGTCACAAGGTAAATACTCAGCTGAGTAGGGCTGTGATGCTCCCAAATGTTTTATTTCCCTTCCATTGCCTGATGTTGGAGAAGGTGCCATGCAGATAATGGTGTTCCAAGAGCCTTTTCCAAGGTAGAGTCAGAGAGCTTTTCAGCCTTTCTTCACAGTGATAGTGGTCCTGTAGTGGAACTGTTGCCCAAGGAGGAGTCTCCATCCTTGATGATACTCAGCAAGTAACTGGACAAGACCTTCAGCAAGCCTTGGTTTGAGTGGTTACTGAGCTAGATAACCTCCAAGGGTTGCCTTCTAACCAAGCAATTATTCCATGATTCTGTGACTAAGACTGTGCTTCTTGCATGTTGCAGTAAATTCTTTAGCAAATAATGGTATTTTATTTGGCTATCTTGGTGAATTATTTTTATGTCTACTCTGAAGTTTTCACGCAGAACTGATGTTTTAAGTCCCTGAGCTGTAGATGAACAGGACATTTTTGTGCAGGGACAGAGACACTCAGCTCTATTGTGAATCTCAGAACAGACACAAGATGGAAACAAGTATCAGAAATATATGTCTGTGTTCATTTCTTCCTCTTAGGTTATAAAGGATGACAGCATGACAGGTGTCAAGAATTCTAATATTCAGGATGCTGCTGCCAGGTACTGAACAGATTTGGAAGAAACATGTAATGTAGCTACCCAAGTACAGTGCTGAGAACCTGCAGTTTAGTAGGCTCTGTCAGTGGCTCAGTGACAGTTGCATTTTACCTTTGAATAGTGTAGTTTTATTATATACAAAGTAATGCAGATGCTCTTTATTCTCCTGTGCTTTAATTTGATGAACGTGGTTGCAACAGCAACTTCAATCAGTGTAGTTATTTCTGACGTGAATAGTTTCAGTGTGGGGAGAGGAGTGGGTCTGCTTACAGTAGCTGTTTTCTAGTAGAGACGAAGATAGTGTATAAACCCTTAACACTGACAGTTGTTTTCCTGAGAATTACTAAATCTCAAATGATTGCTGGGTCCAGTGGAATTGCAGGCATTGAAAAACTTCAAAGGGTTACAACATCTAATTTCTTGTTGTAGCAAGTGATTCATTAAAAGCTTTCCATGAAAGGTTATACCTGGTTTTTGTTTTGTTTGGTTTTTGTTGTTTTGTGCCAGGAACATTCTGCTGTCAGGCAAATCACAGCATAGCCCCCCAGCAACCAGTCCAGTATTTCAAGACCCGAGAGAGCTGCTGAAAGCAGTCCCTTCTTCAAACACCTTTGTTCCGTAAGTGATTCTGGAAAAACATGTTTTTGGGGTAAGGGCACCATGTGGAGATTATCATAAACAGGTCTGAAAAGATGAGGAACAGTTGCTGAGCATTTAGGCTACATCTAACTAAGCAGGTTTACCGATGCATCCTTAATTACTGTTGCAGCAATTAATCAGTGTAGGCCGGGCCTTGGGGTGAGTATCCTAGCAAGCAGTAAGAAAATCTCTTTCATCTTCTGAAAGGACTGGGATACCTGACATCCTGCTGCCCCTGGCTCTAAAGAGGAAGATAAGAGGATGACAGGAAAGCCTTCAGGCAAATTAGGCAGGGCTGAGGAATCAGGGCTGAAGAAACTCCTCTGAGATAGAAGAGTCGATACTGTTGGGTCTATAGGCAACTGCAGCTGAAACTGTGAGAGAGAGCAGTAATCTGTGGAGGTAGTTGGAAGGCATTTACGTTTACATACAGATACCAGTCTTTTGTCTGCCTCAGTGGAGTTGGTGTTAAGTTTTTGGGCTATCTGGGAAGCACCACTATTTTGTACTACCCAGGCAGGGTGCTAATGAGAATGTTTTGTCCTTTCAGTAATGCACTGAATGAGGACAATGCTGCCTCTAACCACGAGGACCTGCTAATTCCAGCTAATCTGGCTCCGGCTGAGGAGGCTGCTGTTTCAAAGGTATCAACACCTGCCAGCCTGGAAGGTTTCTGTGTCACATTCTGAGCTACTGATGCCTCCAGGCAAGCCCAGCAGACCTTGCCGCATGCCTGTCATAACTCAGTGAATACCAGGCGCCAGTAGATGCCAGAGAGTGCTTTCTGGAGCAGGCAGGGACACTGCACAGATCTCTCCAGAGGGCATTTCTGCATGTCCTTTCAGGTTCTTGGCCTGACACTGTATTTTTTCTAAACTGATATTGTTTTTCTCACACTGGTGGGAAGCCTCTTACATCCCAATGATTTGATGCTCCAGGAAAGAGACTGTAGGGATGAAATTCTGACATAGGCATTTCCTATCAAAATAAACACAGAGGGAAGAGTTTAAATTGAAATGTTTAATTGTTATATTCTGGTTCCCTTAAAGATAAGCTAATTTTTAACTGGACTCCATGAAATGCACGAAGTAATTCAGGGGTCAGCTTTCCTTTGTCTCTCTCCAAAACAGAAGTGGAGTCTAAGAGTGCACTCTGCTATTACTTCAGCAAAGGGACGGGTTGTTCTGGATGACTAAAGCACCATGACCTGTAGCTGTTGTGCCTCTAAACCAGTATTATGTAGTTAATACCACTGAAGAATTACCAGTTTCATCTTCTGAGTTCAAATGCTCAGCTCACAGACCTTTCTGACCTGGTGGAATGGCACAGTACCTGACCCTTGGATAGGAAGATGGGACAGTTCACTGCTTGCTGACAGTGGCAATGATGTTGTTTCTAGTACATTGGTGAGAATAACTGAAATTAAAAGGCTATTAAAAAAGCTCACATAGAAAGATTTGATAAAACAGGTCTGGTAAACAGTGGAGTTCATTAAAGACACTGGTCTATAACTTGGGAAGCCACTAGAGTACTCAGCAGACCTATGTGGTTACTACTGGGAATTCAATTCAAAACTGATTTATTCCATAGAGCACTCCAGATGACCAGGACGTTTCCTTAACATCACTGACAGAGAATCTAATTGACTTTACAGAAGCCACACCTCGGGTAAATGTATTTCAAAACCAAACTTCTTCCTTCACACATACGGTGGTTTTTACTCACGAACTCTCCTCTGGCTTTAGTGTCTGTCTGTCAGGCTTGGATCTGCTGCAGTGGAATGAAGTGATGGACCTGGATCACTGCATATATGCCCTCCATCACTTGGAGGGTGGCTGATGTAGGGGTTTAGACCTTACAGCTTTGTAAGGGAAGTGAAGGAACCAAAAGAGTGAACTTGAATCTGTGCCACAGGAACCTCTAATCTTATTTTAGTACACCTGCAAGTGTCAGCCTGCTTCTCAGGCTTTTGGGTATACATAACACTTGAGATACATAACGCATATATATCCACATATTGGATATACATAACACCTATGTAAATGTGTATATACACATATATATATATGTATGTATATATACATATATACCTATGAAATAAATACTCAAAAATTAAACTTTTAATACAAATCTACCCTTTTATGTAGATTAAAAAAAATTTCTTTCAATCTGTGCTGGCAAAATGGAGTTATATTGCATGCACCAAAAAAAAAGGGGGGGAAAGAAGTAAAACCTTTAAACTGTGCACAGAAGTATGCTCTGGGTTGATGTTGTCCACAAAGCACTAAAAAATAATGGGTTCCATGGCCCTTGGGAAGGGAGGGCTGAGCTAACACTGCTCCCAGTGTGTCTGTGAGTGAGTGGGATTGGCTGAGTGGGTGCAACACGTGCAGCTCATCACTAGTGTGGTGCAAAGACTAATGAGGGGCAAATATCCTAGATTCTTTTGGGGAGAAATGTTGTTTAGGGAAGCAATGTTATTTTGAGAATGTTCTCTGCTACTTCCAACCTTTTCATTGAGCTTTTGTTTGCTTTTTTGTAGGTGTCTTCCCAGCCCATCATAACACCGAGGTGGTTAGTGCCAGTGAGTTACTTGGCATTCCTTAGCAACCAAATAAAAAAAGAAAGCTTTTGTCTTCATTGAGAAACAGGAGCTCAAGTAAAATAGTAAAATAAAGTAATCTGTAATAATTTGAAAGCCTATAAAATAATGTACCAGACTAAAAATAAAGCAAACTAATTCAGCTGGAGTAAATCAGACAACATACATGCCCTGTTAATAGTTAAACTTCATTTTTTCTGTATTGCACTGCAGGTAAATACTGTAAAATTTCTTTAAGAATTTGCATTTAGTGAAGCCCAAACAGGACGTTGAGGAATCTGATTTTTTCCAGTTATAAAGAAACCATATTAAAAAATTAGCTTGTATTGTCCTGGCAGGTGCTTATTTCAGTTTCTCGTTTCATTCTCCCTCATTCAGACGGGACTGATTTCCAATGGGCCTTTGGGAAATGATTTTGCCTTATCCATGAAGGCAGCGAAAGGCAGCACAGAGACTCTGTTGTCAGCTGGATTGACACCATCCCAGCAGACTTCCAAAGTCCTTGCAAGGTAAGGTCTCCTCAGCACTCGTTTCAGAAATCTGTATGGGTTGGGAAGGAAACCTGTGCCCCTGCTGCTTCCACTGGTCATTTAGACACAGCACCTTGTTTTGCTGTGCTTATAAACTCTAGTTTGTGTCTCACTTTATAGCATCTGAAACATTACAAATAAGTAGAACAGCTGATATATGTATATTATCATTTCAGTTTCTTATCTGCTAACATGTTCTATTACTTGACTAAAATTATGGTACAGATACATTTTCTGAGAAATCTCTTTACAACATTTCAGTACCTGATTGGTGGGGATAGAGAGGGATGTCTCCCAGTTATTACCAAGCTGTAAGGGTGTCTGAAAACCAAACTGGTAGAAGCCTTCCCCCTTGCTATTCCATTCTGCCACACTGGTGAAGGAGAATGATGGCAGTGATGATCAGGCCTTTCAGCAAATGCTCTAAAAGAGTGGCAGTGATGGTACTGCTGCACTGTTTGAACTTGATTTAGTTTGCTCTTCTGCAATTCTTCATTCCAAAGGTTTGTCCATTGGTCTCATTAAATTAGGAAAGGGTCAGCTATTAATGCTCTTTGAAGCAATGCTCACCTTTTTCTTTTTAATCCATCATGGCAGACCTTTTTGGAGGAATGTATTTACAGAGCCTCATGTTTTTTCCCCTTTTAGCCCAGTTACTGAAGATGCTACAGTAAGAACAAAATGTTTACTCACCACTGAACTCTAGAAGAAGGATTTTCTGAACTTCTCACCTTGTAAAAACTCAAATCTTCTAACATATCTCCAAGGGATCCTTCCAAAAGACTTGCTTGGGATCAAACTCATGTTGAATGGGAGTCAAACAGCCATCTGGTTTGCTAGGATCCAGGAAGAGACTCCTACATTTATTGTAATCTAACTGGAATTTCTAAACCGGGATGTAAAACCACACGTTCGATCATCTCCCTTGGGAGGAGCGAAATGCCACACTGGAGCTGGTTCTGGACTGAGGAACAGAAAACAGTTGTGTTCTGCTCATGCTGGGTTCATTGTTACTTACCCTGTGCTGGCTCTCAGTACGGTTCCTGGAAGGCTCTCACTGTGATGTGGGGTGTGGTGTGAGCTCGGTGACCACTGTAGAGTGATTAATATCTCAGAGATTAGGAGAACTCATAGGGCCACCTCGTGGCCGTGCTGTGTACTGGGGCTCACAGTGGTGACTGTTTCATATGGCCAAGGACATTTTCTTCTGTGTAATTATTCCCTCTGTTTTTCCTTTGTTTTACCAACACATACTCTCCTTTTTGGCCTTAAACACTGTAATAATCCTTGCACCCCTTGTTACAGTACCTGGAAAGCATGAAAATGTAGTCCATCAGTGACCGGCTGCATTGACTGGATTTGAGCTGCTGCTCATTGCAATCAGGAAAATGAAAATTGACCTGCCAAACAGCTTATAGCATTAGCAGACAACAGCAGAGGTCCCATGTTTGACACTGATTATTTCATTTCCTACATGACTCAAATACATCTGTTTTAGGCTAGAGATGTGTATGTTTTAAATGCTGAAGCAGAGAAGGTATAAGTACAGCTTACTTCAGGAACTGCTTATTGATTAGTTTTGTTGTCTTGTAGGACTAGAAAGGAAAATAATTTCTTTGTTTCTCTTCATACTATTTCTGGGTGTTTTTTCCAGATGCTGTGCTTCAGGAATACTTGCCAGGTATTTTTGTGGCATGAGGGTACAACTAGATCAGTTCTTAATGCCACCAAGAATCCTGTTTCAAGTGTCATCTAATAGTTTTATGTGGAACAAAGAATAAAATGAATAGGGTGAAAACAGGAAAAAAAGATGAAAAATTTCTGTAAGCAGTTCACGTCTCGCTAGAAGGAAGGTAAGAGCACACGCTCCACGGAGCTGGCAAACGCCTTTTGGTGCTCAGGTGAAGTCCAGTGTACAGTTGAAAGAGATCATTTGAGCCCTGGGCAGCCATATCCTCACATGGACATGTAGAGGTGAGCACATGGACCCTGGGAATACAGCCCGTGAAAAAGGTCAATGCAGAGTCAGAGGGAGGAGAAATAAAGGTGGTGATGAATTCCACATCTAACAGGGAAGCACAGATGAAACAACAGGGATTTTTCTTTCTTAGGAAGCGGTTTGTACATATGACTGGGGTTGGAGGATGTTTTTCTGCATAGTGCTGCTGTTTATAAATATTTATATGCAGGTGGTTCTTAGAAACAAACCTAAATGTGAAAGTTGATTTTGGAACTTGTATGCACAACTTCATTTCTGCCATTGGCTGTGTGCACGTGTCTCAGCATAAACAAAGATTTGGACCAAACCACTATGGGTTGTGCAAGTAAGCTGGTGCCCAGCGAGGCTGCTTTGTTCAGACCAAGGCATTCTTGCTGATGCTGCTCTTGTGCTCTTCTTTGCAAGACGCTGAGAGTGTTAAGGGAGAAGCCACCTGGATTTTGCGTGGCTCACTGCCACTCCTCAAAACCCCTGAGGCCTTAATAGAGAAATGTAGGAACCAGAGAAAGCTCTTAGGACTGACATACCAGAGTGACTCTCTGCAGACAATGATTTGTAGCCATTGCCTCAAAAATCAGGAGTCAAAATGGTGGCAGGTGCTGCAGGTTCCCCTCCAGTCGGTACCTGAAGCACTGCATGGGCAGGTCCCTGTGCTGCCAGAGGAGCCCCCGTTCTGGCCCAAGCACAGGGTTCCTGCTCACCAGCCCTTCAGTTCTGTCATTGCTGCTTCCAGTTTATATTGGCTTTTTTCACACTTTTAAGTCTGAGCCTTACTGCTTATTAAAATGTAGAAGATTCACGATTCAAATATCAAATGTCATAGTCTGGATTAATAATGCAGTTGCCAGCAAAGTTCCTGCAGGAAAAGGGAAGCTATGGCTGCAACAGTCTGCTTCCTGCACAAAGCCAGGACTGTGTGGGGAAACTTGGCACTAGCTATTGATCTGTTTGCTCAGCAGCTGAGCTGGCATTCACCAGCTACATGTGTTGGGTTTGTAAATAGACAGAATGAAGTAGCATTTTCTTAGGCATGTTTGATATTTGACTCTTCCCATTGGGTTCAGGAGCTCTGCGAACTGTCAGCTTGAATCCCTCCCAAAAGTGGAATAACAGAAGTTTACAGTTTTACAGCACTGCGTGTTGAATACCAGCCTTGGATTCCTCCCGGGCAATCACATACAGCAAATAACAAGTAAATAACGTGTGGTGAGTGTGTCCCCCTAAAATCTAAATGGTACCAAGTAGCCAACTGTTATTTCAGCATGGTTGGGATAGTGGTGATTGGAGGAGAGTGTTGTAATTACACACATTCACTCACACACAAATTTCAAATTCCTCAATTTTCAGAGGACTCATATTTGAAAATTTTTATTTAAAAATTCAAAAATTTCAGCTGTTAATTTTGGAACTTGCAATTTCTAATAGATTTGGAGCTACAAACCCAATTCTTTTCAGTGATATCTGATTATACTCAGAGCAAATATTCACTCCACTTAAGTCAATGTAGCTTACTTAGCTAACCTAAATCATTGCTTGTATAGGAAGCCTGGCAAGACCAAGGTCACAGGTTTGTGATCTGAACATGCTGTAGTTTGGCATCACTGTTTTGCTTTGAAACTAGAGATATTGTGTTGTATCATGACTGGCTAGCAGGTAACACAGCATTGCTTAGCACCTGCATCTTATCAGACACAAATAGGAATAGTTGTTCCTACAGCTAATGTTATAAAGTATTAATTAATGCTTTTATGCTACTGAGAAAAAAGGATTTTCTTACCATCGCTATGCTATTGATTGATTTGCTGTAGGGTCCAAGCATTCTCTTACAGTTTATTTTTTGGTATTTATTTTAAAAAGTTTTATAAATAAAACTTTTGTGTGAATCTGGTATCAGGATGTTGGCAGGTCTGCCAACCACTTAAAAGCTCTAAGAGTTGACAGGAATGAATTAATGCATGTTAAGTGATTGGATCTAGAAGTGATTTTACTCCAGTCTCACTTGATAAGTGATTGGAGTAAAAGGTTTTATAGAAATCTTAACATTTATAGTAACAACACCCCAGCCCACATCTCAAACTGATTAACCTTGGGGAGATGCATTTCAGTCTCACCCATTGAGTCCATCAGTCTGTGTGTGTTTCCAGGCTTTTGAGTATTAATATGGGGGAGTTCAGGCCTTCTTACACTGGAAGTAAGGGAATCTCTTCATTAATTCAGTGGTAATGGCATTTAACATCAGGTATGTTATATGACATAAAATATCTACTTACCTGGTAATCAGTCATGGCTAATGAATTAGCTGGAATGTGTTTGACTTTGAACCTAAATTCCACTCATACTTTGTCAAAGACAGACAGCTGTGTAACAGCTATGTTTTGGACAGTTTTTTGGACACAACTTTGGCAAGAAAATTTGCAGCCCTGTTAGAGGACCACAGGTGAACAGTCCAGCTATGTTTGGGTCTCTCTCCAAACTGTTTCCAGTCCTTGCCTGCTCTGCCTTTGTCTGCACCCTGCCCATTCTTGTTTCATGAAGCAGAGAAGTACTGTTAGGAGGAGCATATCTTTCCCAAGCAGCACTGGATGTATTTTTCATATTGTGAACATGTTCTGATACACCCCAAATCTACTGGTGAAGTGTTAGCATCTCTGTTCCATGGCCAGCTAGCATTTAAAGCACTATGTAGGCACATGGAGTATTTCTTAGTTTAGAAAGTTGTAGTATATATATATAGCTGTTAGACATGGTAACATCACTGCTTTCAAATGCAGCTGGACAATCATAACTTTTAAACCAAAAAATAGAAATAACCCATGCTAATGGCCTTTCAGTGATGCAGGTGTGATCCATGTGTTTGGTCTGAGTGTTGCACCACAGATGTGAGTTCAGGGCCCTCCCCACACTGCCCTCATGGAGGCAGAGCCAGTGGGATCCTGCTGGGTGCTGCAGTGACTCGTTGCAGTGTTCAGGGGGTTGATCCAGCTGGTCAGCACAGCCTGGTGAAAGCCAGTGAGGGGTGGGCACTGCCCCCTACAAAACTCACCTTTTGACTGCTTGGCTTGAGCACTCTTGTTTCATAAACACACACCCCCCACCACCTATAACTGGACAAACTTATTTTTAAAGTATGTGAGAATGAATATTTTTTTAGCTAGATATTTTTTTGTTAAAGCCACACTAACTACTGTATTTTTACCTTTTATATGTAAAGCTTGGCAATAGCTCTCTATGTATAATTTATTTGTTGGGTTTTTTATAAAACGAAGTCCACCCTCTTGCTTCTGTTTCACAACACTGGTGATGTATGAACTGTCTTAGGCACTGCACTGAGAACTGTACTGAAACTGTACATGGGAACAAGTAGATTTGTAGTCCACTCAACCCAGTCTTGAAATGTTTATACTGTAGTTTTGTCTTAAATATACCACATCAGTGCAAAAGTCTTGCAGAGTCATCTTTAAGCACCGCTGCGTTACACTGTTATGGCAGTAAAAGGTGGGTCACCCGGGGCTGGGGACACAGGCTGTGCAGGGAGGGCCACTGGGCTGCTGCTGTAAACTTAATTTGTCATCAGTTAAAGCATAATTTAAGGTGGCACCTAAACTTGCAGGTAGATGCTAAAGAATGAAATGCCTTCTTTCCAACAGAGCTCAGATTGGCCAGGAGCAATGTCAGGTGTCCAGTGGTTTGGAAAACCAAAGTACCGAGGCGTGCGCCCAGAGAGGAAGCTTGAGCTGCTGAGTGTGGTTCCAGAGCATGCAGGCCAGTTAACTGAGCAAACCCACTTTTATCTCCAACAAGGGACTGGTTTGTGTTTGAAGTACAGTAGTGCTAATGATTATTTAAAGGAAAGTTTTTATTTCCAAACCCTGAAATGCTTAAGAAGGCAGCAAAGGACAACCAGACCATTTGATCATGTTAATTTCTCAACAATTCATAAAAGTATCAAAAGAAAGAGAAAAAAATTCCATCCAAATGACTAAGGTCATGGGAATTAATTTCCCTTGTGGCACAATGTGTTGTGTAGGTCAAACTGCAATCCCACTGATACATCGCTGAATGGTTCTTTAAATTCACTTATAACTCAAAACAATAAAACATTTAGGTTTTTTCTATTATTAATTGAAAAAAACTCTGAGAATACCTACATTTTAGAGGAAAATCTTTCTGCCATTCATGCATTTTAATATTCAGAAACCAAATGGTAATTAAAGACAATGAGTTTGTTGAGGTGTTTAATGCTGATCGATTTGTTCTCTTAGATATGTAATTTATGATACAATAGCACATCTTGTGTCTCAGATGAGATTACCAAGAACGCTGAATCCTTTTGCATTTATTCCATGGATTGAATTACTGTGGGCATATTAGATATGTGCAAGCTTCGCTGTTTTTCAGAGACATTCTAAAACAATCAAGCTTCAGTGGCAGCCCCTTCAGTCCATGCCCAGCCAAAACTGGTGTGTTTTGTTTTGTTTCTAAATATTTGTCACTAGCTGGAGTAATTCCATTCATTATTTCATGCAGGCCACCACCGAGCTTTCAGATGGCAGCAGCTTTTAGTCACTTGCTTGGGCCTGGGATGAATTCTCATTAACTGCTACAGTTATGGAGAAATATCGTCAGCACGTGCACAAAGGTTCTTCTCTTCCTCTCTGAAAAGGTGACTGTGGTGTGCAAACAGGAGTGAAACCACTTGAGGTGTTCCGAGAGCCCTGTTGGTGTTGCTGATGGCACTGGCTGAGTTTTGAAAGGGGATATGACCCTGGAAACGTCATACAGTGGTATGAGCAAGGATTGTGTGCCTAGGTCCTGACACTGGTTTTTGGGAGAGAACCTGAAATATGGGTCATGCATGCTGAGAAGGGACTGAGGTGCCAGGCACTCTTGTGGGCAGCTGTGCGATGCAGTCACTTTAAATCCCAAAACCTCTTCCCTTCCAGCTTGAGGTCACCCTTGTTTTTTAAAGACCTGGGAATGGGCCAGCAAGGGGAGAAAGAGCCTCCAGTGGCTTCAGCAAAGCTGCTGTAGCAGAGCACCCCACTTTCAGGATCAGAGCTCTCTTCCCTTCCATAGCACTGCTGGGGCCAGCTGCGGCTCATCCTCCCACAAGCAAGCTCTGAGCCCACATCTATCCAGGCACAGCCCCTGCACACCTGGTGTCCTGTGCAGAGGCAGGAACAGAAGGGCCCTTATGGCATCGATCAGCCTGAGAGGTTTGGGATCTCAGGTGAAGAAGTGGTGCCCAAAGTGCTGGTGCAGCCACCTGACTTGGCACACGGGCAGAGGCCAGGGGAGGAGATAGGGAGATGGGCACACTCTGCAAGCTGCTTTTTCCTCCCCTAGCCAAGCCATTGCCTTTGGGCTGGCTCATGTCCCGCCTGCGTTGGCTCTGAGTAAATGTTAAACCCTTCGTGGGGCTGCCAAAGGGAAGAGAGTTTGAGGGGGGAGGAAGAAAGGAATGACAGGCTGGATGGCATTTTCCTGGGGCTCTTGCACATCCCCAGGATACCTCTACCTGCCAGGAGGCCTTCGCGTGACTTGGAAAAGTCACTGGTTTATTGTTGCCCTTTCCAGTTACATTTCCTTCCCTTGTCAATCCTTGATAAAAGCCTGTTATGGCAGCTCTCAGGATAATGCCAAAGCAGACATGTCAGCCAGCAAAGGGAAAACATGCTGCTGATTTAAGATTGCAGTGCTCAGTACATGCTCAGCTCAGTTGCTGTACTGAAGTCTTTTCCAAACAAACCTCCTCAAACTGGGAAATTCTTGTTCTTGGAGCAGAAATTGAAAGCCTGGGCTGGCTGAAGTGCTAGGAGATGACTGGGGCTTGCGGGATTGTGTTCCTTGTTCAGAAAGGTATGTTCTTTGTTCAGTTTGAAAACACAGATACATATTTTAGATTCACGAAAGTGGAGAAAAAGAGCTCACACTGATAGGAAACAGAGCAGGCTTTATTTAAGTGGAAGAGTACAATCCTCTCTGTTTCCAAACAAGGCTCACGGATGGTCCAAATAACTCTTGTAGCTTTTTGCGAATTCATCTGTAATTTTCCCATTGAATTCATATGACAGCTACTCGTGAGGAGATGATGAAAAGTATCTGTAAACATTCTCACTTGAAATCCTTTACTACTATGAAACTTTTAAAAAACAGTCTTTTTCAAATGTTCAGAAGTATTAACCTACACTTTCTAGTCGTTTCAGACAGCAGCATTTCTTACAGATGGCTGAAGTTCTGTCAGAAGGCCAGTATCTTAGTAATTTCTATGGAAATAAATGCTTGGAACACTGTACAATATGATCTTTCAAAAAAAGTGCTTTTTCTTTTCAGCAAAGGAAAATCATACATGAACTCAAGATTTACTCGGATAGAGGGGAAATGTGTAATGACCGCTACCTGAGCTGACAAAACAGAGAGAATTGAAAAAGCAGAAATCCCTTTGTGGCCAAAACAGGAGTTACCAGTCAGAACAGCCCATGATTTGTGCCACCCCTGTCAAGCCCTCCTCTTTCTGTACCCCCCCTCCCCACCATGGGAAGTCAAACCCTTTTGATCCTGTGCTCAGTCATTAAACCCAACTCTCATTTGGCAATTCCTTTGTTCTTCTAGATGTAATGTACTTCCTCTGGTCTAAGGTTGCAGATGATTTTCAGGGAGCACTCATGGTTTATATGCAATCCTTGAATATCTTCTAGATTTCATTTGCTAATTTGTTTATTTGGTTTCTGTGTTGTTGTAAGGCTGTCTCTTGTTGCAAATATATTGTGTAAAGAACACGCAAGAAAACAAAATCTTAAACTTAAGAGAATGTTGCCATTATGATTAATCTAATCCTTCAAATGTGATCGTATTTCCCTCTGATGCCAGTGCAAAATGAGCAAGCTTTGACCCTGAAATGGCAGCTGTGGAGCCAGTAGGGGTTACTTGTAGTTCTGATTTTTGAGGCAGCATCAGCCACTGCAATTTGAAAGGATATGAACTGACCAGAAGCATAGTAACAAAAAGAGCAGCATTCCAACAAGCTCTTCTTAGAAATCACAACTTACATGCAAGTTGTGACTTAAATATACGTTGGTTTTCGTTAACATTGTAAAAAATCTGTTCACAGCAAGTATGAGAAGGTTTAATTATTTTTTTTCCCAAGCATGCTGATAGGAAGCTGAAGACAGTTGCAAGCAGTTGGTTTTCCACCTACTGCCGCGGTGGTGGAAATTTATTCTTTCACTTTGTAATCAAAGCAATCACAAACTATCGAACTCCATTTGCCTGAAGGAGATCTCTGCGAAGCTGGACAAAGGTTTGCCCCCAATGAGCAGCAGGGTGTTGGCGTGGCTGCCGAGTTCATCCCCTGCGGTCGCAGGGTCACTTCCCTCCTCTTCACCCACAACCTGAGCGGCAGCCAAAGTTTCTCTCTCTGAAGAGGGAAACAGAGGGAGAGATTTGTCCTTCAACAAAAGGCTTGTGTCTCTGTTTGGGTCTAGTTCTGCCTCTGAGGTGGTGTGAAATGCACGGAAGCCCACTGGCTCCAGAGGCAAGCTGAAGGTTTTCATTTCAATGGCGTTGCTCTCCTTGCTGCCGAACGCCCCATCCATGGGCCGCTGGCGGAAGTAGTTGCCAAAACGAGTGTGCCTCGGGATGGGCACCAGCTGGCCATGGTCCTTCTGATCATTCTTCCAGTGGCTGGGGGATGTATTAGTGAAATCTGAGGTAGTTTGGAAATCAACCCCAATTCCTAAGATGCAGTGGTACATCTTAGGAGGAAAGTTTGCAGTACTACTAAGCTTCTTCCACGTCTGCGTGTGGAAATGATACTTCCAGAGGTCATCAGTAGGACTGGAATTTGAAATTCCTCCACCAAAAATCAGCATAGAGTCTTTGCAGACTATTGAAGCATGACCTACCACTGGAGGAGGTCCTTGGCTAAATATAAGAGAAACCAGCAGTTAAGTGGAGACCAACAAGAAACTTAACGCTGATTTTAGCCCCTATTTTCCTTTTGGCTCAGAAGAATGGCTGCTGAACAGCTGCACTGGGACATCAGAATTACACTGCTGGCAGCTGCATCAACACATTGCCAACAGCTCTTCTGAGCAAAGCCAACTGGAGCCCCAGGGATGGCAGCAGCATCATATCTTGATCTGAACAATTCCTACTTCCGCCAAAAGGGCACCGCCTCCCCCTCCACCTGCGTGCAGTATATAAGATTAATTCTTTCTTTCTCTGCTCATTAAGTGTAACACATAGAATAGTTTACCTTGTTCTGATGTTGGACCAGCTGCTGCTTACAAAGTCCCACTTCCACAAGTCCTTCTGCTCACTCAGCCCCATCAGTCCTCCGAAGAGGTACATTCCGGTACGATAAACCACTGCGGAATGGCCATGCCGAGGTCCTGGACCGGTGTTCTGAGGTGGGCTGGAAACACACAACCACTTTTCTGTATCTGAAAGAAAAATACTAATTTATAGATGGTTCGGATTTACTTGAGTATTTGAGAAGGGATTTATTTCAAGAAGAAAGTAACTATTCAGTTGAAGAATAAAGGTTTCTGCTCTAAGCTTATTTCAGTATGAGTTAAAAGCTTAAATTCTGACACTGAAAAAGTGCACTTAAAAAAATCAGTTTTGAAATAAACTTTTAATGAAAATGTCAGATGCTATATGACAGATGCCATGGAAATTTTATTTACAGAGCAGTTTTTCCTACGGCTTTGTCAATTCATTAACTCTGACACAGAAAGATACTTTCCTGGCTGTAAGAGGGGAAAAACCAGTCAACAAAAACTTCATTAATCTCTGTGCTTATTCTCCCTGTGAGGGAATGAAGGATGAGATAAACCCATCATTTGTTTCAAAATAATGACAGAATGGCCACCAGATAACAAAAGTTATCCATTTAAGAAGTCTCTGAGAATCATCTGGTTTGCAACACCAGATTGGTGATGAATATGTTAATGAAACCATCTCCTGAAAGGTTTGGCTCCCCGTGGTCAGTCTGAGATTTGAGACTCAAAAGATGGCTTTAATAGGCTGAAGTCGGGGTCTCCGCTGCGCCTGAAAGTTTTTAGTAATCCTTGAAGAATTTAATGAATAGTGAACAAAACATTATCCCTGATTTTCAGCTCTAAAACTGGCAAATACTGTAAAACTTTTTCCAGTGTAATACTCTAAGTTCAGCTGGGTATTAATTGAATTGACAGAATTCATCATAAAATACTGCTGAATAGCAGCCAAAGCTGACTTACAGCATTTCTACTGATAAAAATTTTCTTAACAGGGCAAGCCAGGCTCTCCTGCAGCAGTTGTTGTTTTACACTGGATCAAAACCTTATCCTGGCTTTTTAACTTACCAAAATGGAAAGTCCAAAATTCCTGCGAAATGCCTTTGATGCCAAAGTATCCCCCGAAGATGTACATGCTGGAATGGTACACTACTGCACTGTGACCTCTTCTGTTAGCTGGTGTCAAGCTCTAAAACAGTTTAAGACAAAAGCCTGTTAAGTCATATCAGTAGCAATGTCTGTCTTGGAAATACACCTTTTTTCCCCCCACAGATGATCCTGCAGTCCCAAACTTTCTCTTGACTCAACCACCGAACACAGGTAACCAGAGTAGTAACTGTGTCACATCTTAATAATTTTTTGTGTGTAATTTCAAGGTGTAGAAACATTTTGAGGATGAAGTTTCAATAGCAAAAAATGAGTGATTCTTTACATGTAGTGATATAAAACCAATCTCAAAAGACCAAGACATAAATGCTTCCACTCAGGTTTCAATTAGAAGTGTCAGTAACTTGGTGAGTCCACGTGTTCAGACTGAAGAAATGAAAAATGCTGCAGCACTTCACATTCCAAAATGTATTAGTGTGACTGCCAATCTGTTTTCACAACCCTACTTTTAAAAGCACAGGCTTCACGTATGGTTGCAATATTCCATTTAAAATTAGTATTCTTGATAAGGATTTCAGAAAAACAGAAGCAGCAGCAGAGGAGAGGACTTAACTTCTTATATAGGACTTAAAATTTAAGAGCAGTATTTTTAAACACTGTTTTGAAGAAGGAAAAAGCCTTAGTTATTGAAAGTGCAAAGAAATAAAGTATAGCCACATGTCTCTGAAGAGATGAGATTGGAACTGTTTGGGGGAACATATTTCAAAGCAATCTGTTTAATCAACAAAGCAACAGGCATTTGATTCACACATTCCCCACTTCCTGGCTCCTTACCTCCTTCTCTGCTGGTACGTTACGGCACTCTGTCCATCTTGTGGAATCTAGGGGATTGATTTAATAAAGCGCAGTTTAGTTCCTGGACCACAAGAGGACACTCCTCCAACAGTAATTTTTCAAATTACAGATCTAATTTTCAAGTTAGTCTCATCCTGGCGTTTTCTACTGACAAGGCTGAAGAAATCTGCTCCCTGCTAAGACAGCAGCACCAAGAGACTCGCAGGAGACACAGTCGGAATAATTTTCCTGTATCCTTATCTGATATTAAATCATGGAGGTACCATACTGTATTCCTGTTTCCTAAGGCTAAATTTCACAATGCAGGAATAACCTGTGATTTTCAGCATTTTCTGAACTTGCAGGACTCCCAGATTTCCTGATGGGTGTATGACTTCTTCTGCTTATCCTTATGATAACAGCATTATTCTTTCTTCTTGTTTTTGTATAGATCCCTTAAGGGTAGCCCCCAAATAACAGTCAGAAATCACAGATCTGTGATCACCATGAAGGAGAGGAAATATCAGGTACCAGCACCAGAGGTAGAATGAGAAAGCAGTGCAGGCTTGCATTACTTAAAGCTATACTTGCCAAAGGATTTTAAATAATAACTGTGAAAAAGCTAGACACACAACCCATTTTGAATAACTCATTCCCAATTTGCACTGATAAATACTACAGGTAATAAGATGCTTTCTCCTTTAAAATATGTTCTATCTGATGCTCTCTGTTCTTCCAGCAGGTATCTCAGATAAATGGTGGAAAACACAAATGAAGGATTGAAAAAAACCCATTGACTTAAGTTTACGTAGTAAAGTAGCAAAAGAAGCCAGGAAACTTAAATCTTGGTCTGGTCACAAGATCTACTAGCTCAAAGAGAGCTCAGTATCTCTCTCTTTCCTCCTCCATCTGACATCAAAATAAGCAGCCATTACTATACGCAGGATTTCCACAGGGAGAACACAGGCATGTATGACATTGCTATTGAAATCAAATGCTGCACTGCTTTTGTTAGAATACACACTTAAGACATCAAAAATGTTTGTTCTTAGGAGAAGAAAACCTGTGTTATAAAATGTCGATGGTAATTTCCCACCTTCTTATTTAATTATACCTGATTTTTCCTTTTCCAGTTTATGTACTTCTTCAGTAAAATTACAAAATGAAATATACTTTACTAATCTGCTTTCTTCCATAATAAAACAAAGAATGTGTTTTTTTAAAATTCATGTAACATTAAAAAAATAAAATACTACATGAATTACTGGGGTTTATGATCAAATTGTAAACTTCAGAAGGAGGGGGGAGGAATGGAAATTCTGAGACCTTAAAATACTTTCCCATTCAATTCTCTAATTGAAGTAAGAGCTGACTTTTTGATAGATAACACCCTAATTTTAGGGGGAAAATATGCACACAGTTTCACCCACATTACATCTTGTAAAGCTTGGGGAAAGGCTATGCTACAAGCAGCATAAAACAGTTTGGTTCTTACTGTTTATTAGTACCTATGGACTTGGAATATCCCACGGAAAAAAACTGGTTATTATGTATCATACCAATGTCATATGTCCAGAGAGGAGTTTTTGCTTGTGTGAAAGCAGAATCCACCATCCCACCAAAAATATACAAGTTGCCCTGCAAAATGAAAAATACTTGTCACGGAAATTAATTTTAAAAACAATTCCTAAATGAAAAGGCTGCTATCACCAAAATATAATTAACAATAATGTGTATGATGATCTGTTAACAATTAAAGAGGCAATCCCAAAAAGCCACCAACTTTTAATTATGTCGTTATTCTCTCCCAGTAGGAAACCCTGATGAACATTCTGCTGTTTTAATGGGGACAGCATTCCAGAACCACTTATTTCCTTGTCAGCCTGGGACAGCTTCAGGGATGTGGATCTGGAGCTCTCTGAGGCACTGCTCAGGTAATATTAGATTATGCATTTTTATAGAAATATTTTATTGCATTGCAGCTCCTGATATCCTAAATTCTGTTTTCCTCTCACAGACGAGGCTGTAATTCTTATTTGCCTTCACTCCCCCGTCCCTCTTCTTTGCAAGCTCTTAAGTGAATGTTTTTATGCCGTAGCTGATCATGCAAATGAATTCAGAGCAACTGTTACAACTGTACAGTTAAGTCAAAGCATGTGCTGCCAAGGTCTTTATCTTGTATTACTGTTACATACTGAGCACTGACTGAGGAAATTACTGTCACTTTATTGAGAAAGATTCCAAAACATTGGTACAGCTACATCCAGAACTGCACCAACACAAAAATATTTTCTGAGTGTAGTATTTCAGTACATAATAATCTATGGCATTTTATTGCATTGTATAGTAGGAAATAAAATGTGAGGATACGGATAATATAAATCTTGGTCTACTACCTTATAAGCCACCATTGAATGTTCTTCCAATTCTTCTGGACCATCTCCTGAGCAATCCAGCTTTTCCCATTCATTTTTCACTATAAACCAAAGCTGAGGGTAAGTGGTGCACTCAACACAAACATTAGGGAAAAGGTGAAAAGATGGGCTTTGAATGTGGCTGTGCTGCCAGTTCAATGAGGAAAGTGAAGTCGTTTGTCATCTTTCCTCTCTGTTAGTTCAGAAGAAGTTCCCAAAAATTAAATATATGCCTTTTTCTATGTAGCAAATTTAAATGTAATAGAAATTGATCTTGTTACTGCTTGTATTTTAATTGCTACTTACATCAAAACTCAAAAAGTCCATGACAATGGAAAATTCTGGTTTATTTCAGTAACAACAACTGTACAAGGAAGGCCACATATAAAGTAAAAAAAAAAAAAGGGGTCATACTTGATAGTGCATTGTTAATATAAACCTACAAGGTTTATTATATATTATATTCATGTGTTCCCTTTTGTGCACTTTTACAGGCATAAACTATTCCTGCATGAGAGAGTCAGGAAAGCTCTTTGATATCCCTTGCTAGAACCAGGATATTTTAAATGACTCAGTATTTCTGGTCAAGAAAAACAAACAAACAAAAAGAACTGAACTCAAATCTAAACTTTCTGGGACGTTTGCAACAGGAGCAAACACACACCATATGCCCAAAGAACAAAATGCAG
>JAWWLV010000183.1:12465968-12510620 GCA_035041135.1 Platyrinchus mystaceus | reverse complement strand
TGAACTCAAATCTAAACTTTCTGGGACGTTTGCAACAGGAGCAAACACACACCATATGCCCAAAGAACAAAATGCAGTTTATCCATCATTTTTATGGAGATACTTTAAATGGGGATAATCTGGTAACTATGGAGTATCCTCAATTTCATGATGACTGGATGTAGAATCTCTAATCCTGACATACAGGTGAAGGGACCAACTCACCGATGTCGTATCGCCAAAAATCCCTCAGGCTGGTCATGTTCCGCCCTCCATGGAGATAAACAAACCCTCTGCAAACGACACAGGCGTGTTTATATCGATCGCAGGGACTGCGCTTCTGCTGGGGGGCAGATTTCCAGCCACAGTGTTCAGTTTTTCCTTTCATGCTGACAACTAGGATCTTATCCAAGGATCAACTTGCAAAGGGCAGCCATGTCAGAGGAGGGTCCCAAAACATCCCAAACCCTGTTTGGTCTGCAAAAAGACAAAAGGTAGTTTAAAGTTTAAAAAAAAAAGAAAAAAGAAATATAGAAAAAAAGAAAAGTCTCTGCCTTGCGATAAAATGTTACCGTGTTTTCTTTTCAGTCCCATCAAAAGCAACGTGACAATTTTGTCCATCTGTGATAATACTCTAACTTATGTAAAGCATCTGAAATTCTGACTCTCAAAGTTTTATATCAGTGAGGCTGGGACAGGAATATTCCTGGAGCTGAAAGTTTTCCAAAGAATATCGGTGAAGTGATAAATTCCAACACCCTACATTTGTAATATGGTAGAAACCAAGTATTGGTCTTTTTTCACTACTAAAATATTTAAAACAAACATGTCCTTAAAAAAAGAAATTGAAAGAGTGAATATTACAGATGAAAGTAATGCATTAGCAGTTGTCCAGAATTTGTGTAGACTTTCATCTCTAAACCTGCTGAAATGAGGCTGGATCTGGAAAAAATGACACTAGCCCTTCCCATGCCACAAGATGTCACTGTGTTCTGTGAAGACACAAATACCAGGAAAACATTTGTCTATTAATCATAGATAAAGTCACAGCTCACCATAATGATCATGCAGCAAATCCATTCTTTTGACTATTTCCAGGGTAAATGTGAAAAACCTATGCCCACTTGGAGCAATTATTACTAAATAAATTAATTTTAAAAACCCAAACAAGCAACACAGCAGAAATACCAAATTTACTCTGGATGTACAGCAATAAAACCATTTGCATCCACAGAGAACTTTCGTGTCAGCTGCTGCCCAGGGCCTTACAGAGCAAAGCAGTGACAAAGGCTGGAAATTTTCCCAGCAATGACCGGGGAGGTAAAACGAAGCCCTCTTCTTCTGATCTACATGCAAGTGTTTTTACTAGACACTTCGCCACAGTGTGACTTCAGACATATGAACTGTGCCTTGAAGTTCATTGTGTAAAACTATATTTAGCCACACATATGCCAGGGAAGGCCAACATAAGCCCTGTTCGCCCTGTGTGCGTCTGATTTCAGGGAAGGGGGTGCAGAATACAAAGTATCTACATCTCCATCAGAAGTTGCCGTGTTATAAAAAGGAATGAGCGATGTTCTCTCGGAGTCAAAGACGAATGAGCAGTTAAATACAAAAGAAAAAAGCTATAAAATATTTCTGTAGAACAGTTTATATGTTCACAAACATGCTGAGTAACAGCTACATCACCCTTTATTTATTTTTCTATGTACCTCTACGATAAGCCTTCCTTTTTATTTTTCTCTTGGAATCCTGCATGTCTTCTGTTTCACTGCTGCGCTGAAAGCAAAATTTTTGTTTTACAGAGTTTTCAATACTCTGCCTCTATGCCAACATCCTTGTTTGGAGGGGATTATATATCAAGCAGCACAACAGCATACCCCCCTTCTTCAAATGTTTTCTCCTGTGTTCAAGTATTCCCTTGTTTCTGAAAGCCTGGATTTGTCCCAGGCAAATTCACAAGCTATCCTTCCCTCCATCCATAACAACGAGACTCTCTGTTGTCCCTTCACACCATCTCCTTCCTCGAGGCTGTAGCAGATGAGCACTGGCAGATCAACCCCAACATGACTGTCCCCGTTTGCTGCTCCACCAGGGGTAGAGGCAAGGTGTGTATCCAAAACTCAGCCACTCCAGTTCACAGCTGCACTGCACAGTGGCCATTCCCACTTGGGAAGTACCTGTCAGCAAAGGGCCAACATAAAATCTGGGGGGAAAGAAGGAGGACCTTTACACTGTAGTCTACCTGCTTAAATGGTAATTTATCTAATGGTGATTTGTAAGTCCAAGGCACGGTATACATAATTTGAGGAAAAACAAAGATTGCAGTAAAACAAGTCAATACAGAAGATAGTAATATGTCAAATTAATATGAAATCAATGTATCTAAGTTCATTTATCATCCAATTTATCTCTAAAATTTACCATTTGTAAGACTGGAATGTATTCAGTGACAAAAAGATGCTAGAAATCTCTTGCATCATTTTTTGGCAAGATTAACTGTTCGATTTTTGTTAATTTTTTTATGCAAACCAGTATTTTAAGCTATTACAGTAAAAGCTGAAGTCTATTCTTTGTATTTTCTATGAAGGGATACAAAGATGGGCAGCATTACCAACCTATGCATTTCTCATTTCCAGGGGAATTAGCAGCTATGAAGTAGTGACACATTCCAGGTGTGTAAGTCCATAATGCTTTCTGGCATGAAATTGAAAAGGGAAAAGCAGCTGAAGTCATGAAACACAGATTCTCTCCCTAACTCTGCCAAGCTTCTGTGTAACCACAGCCAATTCATTTACTTCCACAGCTAAATGGGGACAGTCACTTCCTTAGTACAACACTTCAAATTTGCTGATGCAGTGCTGTGTGACAGTGCCAAGGTATTACTATTATTGATATAATTTACTGTGGAAAAAGGTGAAAGGTTATTAATACTTTACAGAGGTAAAATAGGCTTGTCCCCTCGAGGGTTTTTTCCCTCAGCTATAAAGCGTTATCCCTCTTCCTACATACTTCTGCTTGTTATTCAGCCTACAAACCTTGACTTCTATTATACAAACATTCAGAGAAGAAGACCGCCCTGATTTCCTGTTGTAGATTAGGAACAAAATCCTGTCTAGTGGTTTATCTACCCCAGCTGAACTCTGTGTAAGGCAGGAGAGCTGGATGGCATAACAAAAGGCCGATCTGGGATGAACTGAATGTGTGTCTCCTCCCAGTCACACCTTTTGAGCATCGACTGACCCTTGGGAACTGCGGCCATTTACTCTCAGCTGAAGCATTCCTGGAAGCAGACCTGCACTCACTAACACTCCGTTAACAAACTGCTTCGTTTCAGAGCTGGGGGAAAAAACCCACAAAGTCAGTCATGAATCTTGCCTTTCATCACTGATATTTTAAATTGCAAACTTGACTCCTGGATTGCCTTTCTATAGAACCAGACTCACCAGAACTGTCAACCTGAACAGTCCCATTTCCAAAGGAAAACTGCTACTCTTCTGAGAACAATGTCACCAGGGATGTCCTTTGTGTCATGCAACACTGACCTCAGCTTCAACTTGCTACAAAATCAGTTATCCAATAGGAAGCTCTAACTTCAGCAGAATTAAAAAAAAAAATATACAAAAAGACAACTCAGAACATTTTTATCCAACTTTTTTTTTTTCCCAAAACAGCTGTAGCACACACAAAAATGTCTGCTGCTCTCCAAACTCTTCTGCCATTTCATTCTAAAAATAGCTCCTGTGCAATCAATCTCAATTGTTAAAGGGCTGGAGGAGCTGTGAGTTGAGGGCCTGGAGAGCTGCAATTAGCATGGTAACTATAGCACTGAGTGCGTATCAATTAATGGCGCCCCACTACTGTTTCATAATACAAATAATTCAGGAAATGTAGCAAGACAGGAATTACATCAGGAAATGTAGTTTATATGATCATTATATAATTATTTATATTTCTGTAAGATGTGGTTTCTCAGACAAATGATTTATTTATTTAAAGTATTGCTTAAATAGATCTTCATTAAAGCTTTTTTCTGCCTCAGCCCCCTGATTCATTTCCATCTGTTTTCAATATACTCAGAAAAGTTTCATTTTTAAAACGATCGAGCCTTTTTGAAACATAATGAGATAAGAAACCACTCATAATTGGGGTGGGGGAAAAAATAGGAAATCTTGTTCTGTTTTGGGGATTTTTTGTTAATGACCCAGTTTTCTGAACTCAAGCCTAGAACCTCTCCGCGCATTTTCTTACTGAGCAACTTGATCTTTTACTGCTCTTCAAAAATAATAACAGATCTTCCTGTTTGTACTTATCATAGAAACCTTTGCTGTGGTGCTTTTATTGTAATTCTTGTTCCATTAGGACTGTCTGCATGAATGAGGAAACTTCGACTGTGGACTTGCAAGGCAGTTACAAAGTTCTAAAAACACACCCAACTTGTTTAGAATAGTTTAAGAGAGCCAGGCTTTCTTTCAGTATATCATGTTTACTTGGAATGCTTTTACTATATGTGTGATAAATTTTAGTATCCTCAGGTTTGCTATTTTATTATTTCCTAAACTCAAGATGCTATGAACTGTTTCTAGGCTGGGGTTTTTTTGGTTTGGGTTTGGTTTGGTGGTTGTTTTTATTTTTTAAATACAGGAATTAATTTTCAACCTAAAAGTCTGAGTGGCTCTAAGACCACAGGATATATGTAATATTTCTGTCTTATTAGGATTCTGAATTGAAATAAGGGCCTGGCTTTGCTATGTGTTGAAAAAAAAAATGCAGTTCCTAAATGTCTGAGCATCGAAGACAAAAGGAAGGAGATGGAGAGCAGTATTGCTTCTTGCAGGAAGAAGCTGAAGGGCAGAAAGAGGGTTTGTAAAATGACAAATCAAAGCAGGGGACACGGCTCCATCCCAGTTTCAGGGTTCAGAAAAATTACAGTTACTTTCAAGTAAAATAGTAACAACCCTGCTGTCTGTATGAAGCTTAGAGTGGAGATATTAAAAATTTACAGAAAAATGGTGAGGCTTTTATGTTGAACAGCTCTAAGTTGAATTTTAATGATTTTAAGGTAGTGTTTGCAAACATTGTCACTGCTATATTTAATGCTTCAAAATGCTTTTTGAAGTGAGCAGGTATTTTAAAGGGTGTGACTCTTCTGAAACAGCCACATATAATTACAGTTTCTATGTACTGTAAACCTCTGTAACTGCTACTTCTGGAGTCCTACGGAGGGCACGGGCACCTTCACTGCAAAACAGACAAGAGTGTCTCGGATCTCTCCCTGAGAAAAGCTCACTGCCTGTTTCTGGAGCTCTGCAGACAAGGTACTGCATTTCTTGAATTCAGATCACATTAATATTAAAACTCTAATTTTAAAAGTTCATAATAAATTTATATGTTTGCATATAATTCCAAAATTAAATTTTGCAAATTGACATTGTTAATATATTGTCTTTTGGTTTTTTTCTAGAAGCTTTCAGCCTGAAAAGAAAATCCTTTGCAGTCAGCAGAGCTGTGTAGCAGTACTTCATCTCTACTACAAAGTGAGTTCTTCAGTAGTAATAAATTAACTTATTAAATAAGAAAGTATAAATATATCCAGTTTTATTTTCTATATGCTAGGTATATTTCTAATTTTTAATGAAACAAATACAAAAATACAAACTTGGAACAATACAGTAAATATTTCATCTATTTTCCAAATATGGTGGAGGAGGTAGTATCTGGAAAAAAGAAATTCAGTATTTAAAATATTTCTGGGATTGTTACATTTTTATATACACCTCTAGTATATGAATCAGAAAATTACCTTTGCCACTGTATAGAAGCATGTTTTATGGTATAGACAAAAATAAATACATCTGTACCACCTTAGTTTCCTTAGTAAATTAAAATTTCAGTTGTTGTTGGGGTTTTTTTGTTTGTTTCATTTAATTTTTTAGAATGAGGATTTTTTTATAAATAAAAATTAGAATATATAGTTTTGTTTAGTAGATCTCCTCAGGTAATCTGTTAATTATGATTTCCAGCACTGCAATTAATTATTTGACTGCAGTTTGATTTTGAATGAAGTTTCTGAGACAGAGCTTCCCTAAATACACATCTATAGGTGGCACAAGTATAGCATGTTATGGATATACAAATCCAGGGCACCAGCCATGCCTGATCAAAAGGTCATGCTGATAATCAAAGACTGTATCGGGGGCAGGGGGGGTTGGTCCTTATTGGAATATTTACTTCAGGAATCTAATTTGCTTTTCAGATCTTATTTAGGATCCTGTTCAGGATCCTCCATCCGTAGGCAGAACTCAGTCTCTGTTGTAGTCTTACCACACAGCTAGGAGGTCACCCTGACTGTAAAGTGTTCCTGCAGGAAGGTGGCTCCTCAGGAGTTACTGGAGACAAACAGGTGATTTTTCATGCTCTAGATATGACAAAGGGAGGAAATACAGTTCCTGGTTCTCACACTTTAAGATAAAAGAAATGAGAAACTCCTGCCATGATCATAGCGCAGTCTCAAGATGTATTTGGCCTTTTACCCTTTCCTTGGAAGTAATTTGTCCTGTCACCGTTGGAACGGGTCATTTCAATACTGGGGTCATCACCCCTTTCCCCTGGAAATAGCAGTTTTCAATGTTCCTAGAAGGCATCATTTGGGGCTTTCACGAAAACTAACCAGCTGAGTTCTTTCAAGATCCAGTAGGCAGATGCCCTGGAGATTGAATGTAATAAATCTGTCCTTAGGTGTGACTGAATGCATCTTCTTGACTGCTTGTGACCTGCTGCTGAAGCAACTTCAAAATACTTTATTTCCTAAGGGAGACTCTACTCATAGTAATGCACAAAATTTTCTAGGTTAGGAAGAAAGACTCTGATTGACAAAAGGAATCAGTGGCTGCCCAGCCTGCCTTCTCTCCTCAGGCACAAATTAGGATACTAGAGTATATACTTGACAGCTGAGAGTATATCAGTGAAAGGCTATTATCTCCCATTAAAACCCAAAAAGTCTGCACTGAATTTTACTTATTTGTTCTTTATATTCCCTGACTGAGGAAAAAAAAGCACCTAATAAAACATTTGCCCACACTTAAAACTTAATGCCACACTTCATGGAAGATAAACATTGTGTTTTTCTTGTCCCTGAGACATTTTGCCCTTAGATAAACATGGAGCAATGAGATAGAAAAGACATACAAGGTTATGAGAATAGCAGAAGCTGTAGCTTGAAGAAATATGAAGGAGGAAAGAGAGGGCATTTGGCAATAAGAATAATAAAATGTTCCATCTGGCAAATATTAAAACATCCAGATATCATGTTAGAAGCAGTATGAATTTAGGTTACACTGTATGGGAGAAGTCATAGTGTGAGAAAGACTCAGATGGCACAACTGGAATGACTGCCAGTCATGACTGGAGAAAAAGCTGATTACAAAAAGATCTTTTATAGGGAAGATGAATTTATGCAGTCAGGTGAAAGATGGTTGCATAAAAACAGATGATACAATTGCATAGCTGGAATAGATTGCATAGAGAGGCATAGCTGGATTTGAGTTTGGCAAGGAAAACAAAGGTGTCAGTGGACAAACAGTAATAATAACTGTGATGGTTCACAATAACCATGATGCCAACAGTTACTGAGCTGCACCAGCAAATGGAAAAAAACCAAACCCACATAATTTCAATATATAAAGGAGACAGAAAGCATATGAGTAACTTTACACATACACGTTGTCGCTCCAAATTCAAATGGAATTACTCATGTGAATAAAACCAGTGATATGCATGAGCCTGAACAATGTAGCCTAGATACCAGAGCAAAAGAAGGACCAACTCTTTTGTCAGAAGCCTGAAAAAATGTTTTGCAAGCTGTTTTCATATTCAGACTCCAAATGACAGGGTCCATTTTGGACTGGAGTCTGGCTTTCTGAAAAATTCTCACTCCCAGATGACATGGTCCAGTATTCATCCCAAGCCAGATGCACTTTGGCTTGGGTTTTGGATGGTTGCATTTCTTTGTTTGGCTTTTGCTCGGTAGAAGGCATTTTGTGCTTTATGCTCTTTGATTGTGGAAAAGGGAATGAGCAAAAGCAGGGTGGTGAATCTCCTAAACTGGAAGCAGGGAAAAGAGCTCTGGCTGTCCCTACCACGGACCTCCTGCGCAGCACCGGGGAAGTCGCAGGTCCCTCTCCCCAGCGGTGTCGTGGCTGCTGAGCGCTGACGCCGCTTCCTTCCTTTCATGCGCTTTGTTCCCTTTCGTACCTTAGGATGGAAGCGACTTTGTGCACAGCTGCACACAGCTGTGCCCCTGCCCCGCTGCACGGCAGTGCCGCTGTGTGCACTGGCGGGCTGTCTCGGTGCTCCCTGGGATGCTGGGCGTGCATGGATGCTCTCAGAGCCCTCACCGCCTTTCCCCTGCTCCTCCGGGCGGAGCTCCGGCCGCCCGGGCGCTGCTGCTGCTGCTCCTCGGCGGGCACCGGGCGGGCTCTGAACGCTGCGGGGGCCACCGGGGCCACCGCCCGCGGGAAAGGCCTCGCCGCCCTCGCCTCTGATGCTCTGATCCCCACCACGGCTGGGCTCGTCCTGACAGGCACAGGGGGAAGGGGAAGAAAAGAAGGAAAAAGAGAATCCCGTGAGCCGGCGTGCGGCCGGGAGCGCACCCAGCCCGCGGCCGCCCCTCGGCTCTGCCCGCACAGGGCACTCCCCGCCTCAGGCGCTCAGCCCACCCCGGGGACGAGGGGGGATCCCCGGCCGCGATCCTCCCTCTCCGCCCCGCGGGTCCGGGAGCCCCAGCAGTGACCCCCCTCCCCGGGGCACAGCCGGGCGCCTCCTCCCTCCCCGGGCTCACCGTCCCCTCCCGCGGGCCCGGCGGGGGCGCGGCCGCTGCCCGGAGCCTGCGCGGCGCTGGGGCCGCTCGGGCGGTGTCGGGGCCGCTGAGGCGGCGATGCCGCCGCGGGTGCCGCGGGCGGGGACGCGCTCGGGGCCGGGGCAGGGCCGGACGTGCTCGGCGGCGGGTCCCCGGCGGGGGAGGCTGTGCCCGGGAGGCGTGGGGTCCTGCGGGCTCTGTGCCTCGCCGGGAGGAACGTGCCGTAGTCGTTCACTGCCCTGTTAGTCATGAAGAATGTATAAAATCTCGTTTCTGGCTGAATGCAGCCGGAAACAAACATATACATATAAAAAAATATATGTGTATATATATATATAATTAGGTTTTTTGTCGGCGGTGGGGAGGGGGAGTACAGGGAGCGGTGTTTGTGTGCTCCGTTCCAAGCCCTTTTAAGTCAGCGTTTAGCCCAAAGATCCCTCTGCATGCTTTTCTCTGAGCCCCAGCCCCAGCGCTTGCTTGGACTTGTGTCCTTGGCTTTCTGCTCAGCTGCTTCAGCTGCCACCGGCTCTCTTTTTTCCCCGTTTCTCCTTTTCAGGTACCTAAGGCTTCATAAAACAGGAATGAAACTCCCCCACCCACGTGTGCTTCTATTTTCCATGTTGACATGTTTCCCTGCTTTGGGGCAGAGGCTACTTTTTCCTTAGTATTGCTCCTAAAAAAAAAAAAAAAAAAAGAACGAGTGTAATTGCTTTTTCAAGTAACTGTAAGTGGAAGCCAAGAGATAGACCCAGTCCATAGCAATGCAAAGCATGTGGCCTGCACTATGTGAATAATACAAATACATTTGGTTTTAATATATTATGTATAATATATCCGAGTGTGGTAGCAATATGTGCTTCTGAATTTTTCATGCTTGGACTCAGGCATCATTGAGAGGCCAGTCCAGAGCTACAGTGCAGCACTTTCTCCAGACCCTCTTAATTGCATCCTCCCAGGAATTCAAGAAAAAAACCAAACAAACAACAAAACCAAAACCCCCAAACAAACCCACACATATTTCATAAAAAGAACTCTGAGATCATTAGCTAACATTTGGAAGTCCCTCAAATTAACATGCGTGAAGGACTGCGGCCAAACTCCCACTGGCTCCCATAAAAGCAGTAATCAGTCCTTCAAGCAAGATTCTCCACAAAATAACACCCAGAAGCCCCTGCAGAAAGGATTGCCAATCTCACCATCTGACTAGATTAAAAACAGCAGTAACAATGTGATAATTGACAGGAGAAACTTCCCTGACAAGGAATGAATCAGTGTTTATTTTTAGCCTTTCCCCCAAACGCTTTATTTAAACGAAAGATTAACTAATTATTTCCGTCGTTGTATTGTCCACATTAGAAACAGAAGGTGGCAGATCTTTAGTATTTTCAGAGAGCATTTTGTTTTGACTCTTCCTTTGAAAGGGTGAGATTATGCCAGTTGTCCTTTCATTTCTAGTCTGATCAAATATGAAAATTGTCAGGGTTTCACTAAATTTAAACACCCCTCAATCAATATTTTTTATTTCCGAAATAGCCTCAAAAAAGGTGTCAGAAAATGTAAATTGTGATTGTCTCTGTATCCCACCTTTTCACCAAAGCTTCCCTCGGACAACAAATCAGTATTAATCCTGTCACTTCAACTGCCCGCTGCAATGACAGAGCACTCCCATTCCAAGAAGATAAGGCTGCCCTACCTGTGCACAGGAGCCAGCAATAAAATTTTACCTACAAGAAGGCAGCTTACCCAAGAAAAGACTGGCAAAAGATTTGTCCTGTTTTATGGGACCTGTGTTTCTGATAATAAGATTTTGGGTTCTGCTTTGTTTTGAAGCTTTGTTTTGAAACAATTTTTCTTAATTGTTTTTCTTTTTTTTTTTCTTAACTTTTGAATGAATTGCTGATTGCAGCATTGGTTTCATTAGCAGAAAAGTAATCAAACTGTAAAAATGTCTGAGGAGACTTTTTTGTTTTGTTTTTGGCTTACCTGCTGTGGAATTAAGACACATAAAAGTCTCATTGTTTTATATTAATTTTAGTCCTTAAGAATGAGTCTTATTTTCAGCATTTGAGTATTTATCTTTCAGTGCAAGATGTTTGTGTATAATTTCTTTTCCATGCTTCTTAATAATTCAGGTAGTTTTCGATATAACTACTTAGGCTAGACCAATTCTGGGTGAAATAGTTTATTTGTACCATTTTAGTGTATACTTGGTCATTCTTGAACAGAGTGAAATGTGAAGTAGAACGTGATCATAGAAATAATGGGAAATTGTTAGTTTCTTTATGTGCAGCCCACTTGTCTCTTACAGAAGTTAGAGGGAGAAACTCCAGTGTTGTACAACTCACAGGAGAAACCTGGACCTTCAGCATCTCATCTCACCTGCTAGTGCAAGAGATGCATCACATTGAAATGGTACCTAGAAATTAAAGTATCAGTTTTCCTGTTTCTGCAGCTCCTGAAGAAACATGGCAGAAATGTCTGTCCACTGGGATGAGCTCGGCCTTGCAAGTGTTGACTGCAATAGTGCCTCCACAACTCCAGATAACTTAATTTCTGTTTGGAGGTAAGATGCACGTAGAACACCAATGGGAACATCGTATGAAATGATTTAATCTGAGGGCAATCAGGCTGAACAGACCCATGAATCATTCATAGTCATTCATATACATCTGCATTGCAAGAGTAAGTTAACTACAAAGGAAAACATTACCTATGGCAGGGAGGGTAAGACAGAGAATAAGGTAGATCAGTACAATCAGCATGGGGTTTTACATGGGGTTTTAACCAGAATTTATTTTATTGGCTATGGATCAAGTGAAAAAAATAAGGGTTTAGGGCAGAATTTGAGCTTTTAAATCTAAAACAGAGATGGTAGAAAAACCCCAGTGAGCTGTGTCTAACCTTGCATCATGCCTAGATTCCCAAACCACCTTTCCTATTTTCACATAAGCTTAACTCTGCTGTGTAGAGCCCCTCTGTGTGCCTAGATCTGCACCAGCTCAACAGGACTAAGCAGCTTGTTACTCTTTCATATCTTAATTCAATCAGGAACTAAAAACTTAGTGTCATTCCATTCATGTCCCCAGAGTGGCTCAGTTCAAGAGGTAATCCTCAAACCCCTCTAATGGATGCCAGTCACACCAAGTCTTCACAACTGCAACTGTACCCATTCCCTCTAAAAGACAGTTTTATGATCTACTAGAGCAGGTAAAGCATTTATGCAGGAAGTAGAAGGTCTGAGTTCAGGGCCTGTTCTTTGCAGATCAGAGATATCAGTAGTCACATTGATGTCTGGGTGCATAAGTATTCACGTGAAACCAGCCTCAAAGCTTGATCACTCGCACTCTCAGCTCCGTCCCCTGCTCAGGGCACTCCAGAGCAGGTGGTGAAGCTCTGTGCAACGCTGCTTAAATTAGCATTGGTGTGTTCCTCTCAGATGTGACTAACGCCGCGCCGTCAGAGGGGGCTGAGGAGCAGCCGTGTTTTAGCTGACCTGCGGCCCTGCGATGGTCTGTGTATTGAGTGTAGCTGTGGCAGGAGCCGCCCCCTTCAGCATGTTCCTGCTCTTAAGGAAGCAACAATCTACATTCACTGTCTAAACTATTTCAATATGGAAAACTGATTTAAAAAAAAAAAAAAAAAAAGAAAAAAAAAGAAGAGATAAGTTATGAATTTTAAACAGAAATGTTGCTCTCAGCCCAGCAATAGCTATCAGGAGTTTGGATCTGCAGCTATCAGATTGGGAAGCATAATCAGTACTGGCTGCTGGTCAACTCTCCGGGAATGCCTTTGGTAAATACAGGTTTGGGAATTGCCGCTGGATGGCAATCTCGTGCCACAGAGGATGTAACCACATGTGATTTTATTTGGCTGCAAACATTGACATTTTTTAAAGACCAAGAACCAAGTCCACTTCTTCCGAATACCATCATAAATTTAGAGTGACTTCATGTAAGGCATTCAGTTTAATTTAGAGTTGCGCCAGCATAACTGGGACAGGAATATGAACCAGATGTTGAGAAGTGTTATTTTGACTGTTAATTCTATCGATAAATACAAGGAGCAAGGACAGAGGCTGTAGCCACGAAAGACCAAGAGCACCGAGCTTCAATTCTTTTGTGTTGTTACAGTCCACACTAAATTCTAAAAATTGACCTTTAATGCCTTGTTACATGCCAGTGATTTTACCCTTCAGGCAGCTGTATTATACACACGACTCTTTAAAGATGCAAGGAGGTTCTACTATGGTTGGCTGTAAAACAAGAAGTTACCTTACTTTCAAAAGTCAACATTTGAAGTCTTTGTTTTAAGGTTTCTAGTCTATATATTTCAAATGTTTGGTTTTAGTAATTTCTAATCACAAATATTATGCATCTATTTTGAAATATTTGAAAAATACCTCAATTCTTTTCACATAGAATAATCCTTCTGTGAAAGTCAACATTTTTTTTTTTTTCAGAAAGTATTTAGATTTTTTGAGAAGGAATCAATCTTGGACTAAATCTGCATTTCAAAAAGTGGTGATTATCTCAGCTCTCTAGTGGAATACAATACTATTCACAATAACTCTTTAGTAAAGACAACCTGTTTGACTTAATGTTCTGTACAGGTGTTGTATATCAATGTGGTGTATGGGAGAGTGCCAGGAAATTTCTGCAACTGCATTTGAACATCAGGGAAATATCTTCATTAAATTTGTGCTTCTGTTCCTTTTCTGTTGGCACAGATGGTGACACCTCTCTACCATAAAGAGCTTCAGTTCTTCCAACCTCAAAACTGTACAGTACTCTAAATGTTAGAAATATCTGATATGTTCAAGAGCTCCTGTCTTGTCCACCTTCACTTTCACCAGAACTATCAAGGGAACTAGTAATCAATTTAAGCAGAGGCATTTTCTATTTTGGGGCTGGTAGCATATCTCTGGTTTCAGCCAGGGAAGGAAGTGCTCAGTATGTTTTATCACAGCCAGCTCTTGAGATTTACTTGGCATAAATGGAAGAAGGAAATTGTGTAAATATGGGCTAAAGCTTATTCTTGGGAAATGCACAGTTCCATGGACTTAGGATCTTTAATGTATATTTTTGGTTATCACTTGTATGCTGTCACTTCAGTTCTCTATTTGTATATGAGAATAATATCCCACTAATTCTGTGATACTTGACAGAAGAGTTTCTGTACATGTGCTAAATGCACTCGGAGGCAAACCTGGCAGGCTTAGGGTAAGAATGTTTCAGCCCAGTTTTCCTTCCCTCCCTGGTTTTGGCTTATTCTGAGGGTCATCATGGCCCTACCAGAACTTGGTCACCCAGGAAAGATTCTTTAAATTAAGCATTGACTGTAATGGCTGAATAATACAGTAACCTGAATCTATTCAGAGAATAGGATGGAAACTATTGTCTTCCCACATTTCTGCCCTTCCATCTTTATTCTGGGACTTACAGGAATCACAGTTGACAGGGTCATCTGCAACTACTCTGTAAAGACCCTGAGTCTCCCCCACTCCATTTTAGGTAGTGTTGACATTCACTGAATAGCTGGTAGTTAACCTGATTTTTAAAATCTATTTTATGGCAATGTTCTTATTTGTAGGCTATGTTCTTATTTGTGGTTTCTATGTACCAGCTATTGCAGATATTGGTAGTTGAGAGAGACGCTCTCGAGGAGAGCCTACAAGCTCCAGGTAGCACAAGTGGAGAAGTGGGATCCAGGGAAATCAAGGGATTTGCCCCAGGAAACATTCTAAGTTTGTGGCAGTGTTAATATACCTAATCTGATTATCTAAGGCACATAGGCACAAATGCATGTTCTGGTACATGTATCAGCCACAGGAATGCTAAACTGGAGAAGTTAATTTGGAAAAATGAAAGGGAGTGGGGGGAAAAAAAGAAAAAAAAAGAAAAAAAAAGTCATGCTTGGCACTACTTGAAGACTTGCAAGAAATTTCCATTTTCCCATTCTTAGAATACTTTGGAAACACATGAAGTCTTGGGTTCTGCATTTTAAAATGTTGTTTCAAACTGGAATAGTATCTGTTAAACATAGCCAAGAAACATCTGTTTTTCCGTTCCTGGAACCCGGAGCTGAGGCAGCCGTTTTCCTGTCAGCTCTGCTGTGGAGCGAAATTGGTTCAATAGGTCATTCTGTTCTCTCCATTTCGTAGTTCTCAGTTTCCTATTAAAAAGATGGCAAACAACACAAGTAAGCAGGAAGGGAAAGGAGATTCTGTGTAATGTGTGTATTAGCCTGTGAAAAAAAAATCCATTTAGCTTCAGACTGAGTGAGATAACTGGTGAGAGCAGAGCTATTAAGCATTAGAAAGAACACCAGGGAGTATATGGAACTGTAAGACTTATTAGCCCCCAAATGCCCCCAAGATTTTTTAGCCCCAAAATGGTTTCTCTTTCATCAGTGGAAATAACAATCTGATACAAATCCCACTGAAGACAATGGAAATGTCACATTGATAGCCACCAGGCTCTGGATTTGACCCTCTGTGATAGATGGCCTGGTAGAAACTAGTCACCAGTACACAATATATTGATTGCAAGACTGTTGTAAACTGTGACCTGAGCAGCTCCAGATTGGATTCAGTAACTGAAGGGCCAGCAGTGGTTGTATGTATCATCTTTTCAACCACCTTTTGCTCAGGTGGAGTCAATCTGAGGACAGTTGGGAGGGAGAACCAGAGGAGGAATTAAAAGGTCTCATGTAGAGAAGACCATAAGCATATTGTGTAGGTTTCAGTTTCTGCATTCCCAGCTCCCTGTGCTTTGACAAAGCTTTGGACAAACAAATACATTCTTGAGAACTGCATAATTTTTTTCCCTTCATCTTTTAAGAACAGGATCAAGACTCATAAAGGCATTTAGCTGCTTATTCTCTCCCTGAAATCAAGCATTAAAAGCACAAATAACATTGAGAGCATGCCCCATGATTTGATATTTAATCAGCAATGAAAATCTGTATGATTCAGTCAGATGGCATTAAAAATAGGAATCCAGTACACTGAGGTGGCAGAACCTTCTGCATGTATCCTTACTGAAGGATGGCAGCACCCCTGTTTCAAAAACGACTGGAAAGAAGACATGCTATGACCTTCTGTCATGAACATTTTGGTGACATAAAAAAAGCCAATAGGCATTTGAGTACTGTTTCTTATGCATATATAATTTGCCATCACTCACATGACTTAAAAAGCAAAACTAATCTGGAGGAAGGATTTCTTCTTTTTTTTTTTTCCTTAGATGTGACCTTTCCACTCCATTATTTTAAAATACCAAGGAAGTGAGTCCTAATCTGAGGAAGAGCTTCCAAAAGAGAGTTGGAGATGCAGCACTTTGTGTGGCAGGGTCTTGCAAAGTGCTGATGGTATAAATTAACAAATGGGGGTCAGGAAACTTGCTAAAGGCAGATAGGATGCAGGAAGGGAAGAGGGAGTTGTACAGTTCACCGGCAGTTGCAAGCAGTTTCCTGACACTATTTACTTGGTAAAACATTTTGTTTCCTCCAGAGAAGTGATTGACTTTGCTTTCATCATCACCAGTGTAAGTCAAATGTCATTATTTGTGCCATCTCTGGCTTATATTGCCCAACATTCTCAGTCTGATACGGAAGTGACCACTCCCTGGATAGTCTGTAGTTATCTAAATCCATGTGGTGATATGGTCCATCCATGCCCCAAATATACTACAGTCAAATCCATGCTTTCATAAAATAAGATCCACTCTGTCTGCCAAGAGAGACTGTGCCATTTTACCTCATGAATGGCAAAAAAAGTCAGTAATAACATATGTATATGGAAAATGCAGTTGGATAGTTGGGAATATATAGTTGGGAATATATAGTTGGGAATATATGGCAATATATGGAATATGGAAAATCTAATGGATAGTTGGGAAAGGAATGATCCAGTTTACTCTGTGATCCCTGGGATTGTAGCCTATTTTCCTTAATGCCATCTTCATCTGCTTTCTTCAGCCTCATCTGATTTTTGTATTTGCCATATATGCACTTTGTTGTGCCAAGGGAGGTTCAGGCTGGATATTTAAAAAATGTGAAAGAGTGAAAGAGTGGTTAAATTGAAACAGGCTGCCCAGGAAAGTGGTGGAGTCACCATCCCTGGAAGTGTTCAAAAAACAAGTAGACATAGCACTAAACAATACAGTTCATTGGGCACGGTGGTTCTGGTTTGAAGTTTGGACTTGATGGTCTTGGAGGTCTTTTCTAACCTTGATGACTCTGTGATTTGTCTAAACAGAGTTACATTTGTTATGGGCTTGGCACACCGGTATTTGGAATTGCTGTGATTTACAGGATTACACTCAAAGGACCAGTACCTATTACAGAACACCCCTGCACGCTGTGAACACAAATGTGCTTCTGCACTGCTTGAGTTGCACCTTAATCCTGCTGTTTCCTCCTGGATTGTCTCGTACCTGGAGCTTTACGTAGGAACGAGGGACATCTAGTGGCTTTATAGAACATAGCTAAGGAAAATGTTCTGCCCAAGGTACCTTGTTGGGCAAAGTAGAGTTCAGTGAAGATTAAACTAAATTAAAGACTTTCTCAATGGTTGAAATGTAATTTGAATATATGTAATTGCTTTAGATAAGAGTCAAATAATGTGTGATGAATTCTACTTTTGTGTTTCTATCTTCTTGTGAAAAGGTGAGCTGACTGAAACTTACACAGGTTAATATGTATTTGGTACCTAATTTCAGGTGGACAGAACATCCTCTTTCATCAGGAGAAGCTGGAGTACAGAACAGATGGATAAAAACCAGAAGCAAATCATACCACAGAGGCCTACACATTTTTCTCCCTGAATTGAACACATTTATTTTATGCATGGCAATTAAGGATATGATTAATTAGACTAGCTGATACCTGGTAGATTACAATGACAAGGAATAGCTCTGAAGAGCAGTTAAATGGAGCCTTTTCTTTCTCTGCAATGTGTTTCCTATTTTAATACTTAAATAATGAGTTTCTTTAACAAGTAACCCACTCTGAGTCATGTTTTCCTCTCTCCTCTTTGTTCTTATCCTAACCAATAACTACTTGTCATCCCAATAGCTTTTATTACAAAAGATGAGGTGCACATAAGGGAAGCAAAAATATCTGCACCGAATTATATGCTGGCTTTGTATTGTGAGCCCATGTTTGTATTAGGTTTGCCATTCTGTCTTTTTCTAGTACGTACTGAAAGCCTGGATGGACTAAGTGTGTTATGCTGCCCAGACCAGGGACAGTGCTTGGCCTCTCGACCTGCAGTAACTAAAATTGAGAGACCAACATCAGGCAGTCAAGAGTTGTTATCTCTGAATGTCTCCCATTCCTATCCTAACTCCAAAAAACAAAAAATTCAAGAGCTGGAGTATTTTGGCTGGGGCATATGACTAAAGAAGGCAGCTTGCCTATAAAGAGGGAGGCTTCTCTGAAAATGAGAGAAAATCATTGCCAAATATTAAGACAGATAATCTGGAGAGAGCAACAGGAGGCATTCTGTCTCACCTGAGATGCTGATAAAACCTGGAAGCCACAGGAGTGAGATTAGACTGAGAAAAGACGAATCACTTGTTATTTTGCAAAGATGTGTAACTTGAGAGGGTTTTTTTAAGAGTAAGAAGTGATGATAAAGAAAATGTTTTTCTAGCTGAGTGAATTTTGTCTTGCCTTTCCTTTCTGAACAGGCTAAACTAGAAGCTTGTAAGCCTTGGTGAAGCTAAGGATATCGTGAATAAGCCAGCAAAGGACTGTCCCAGTCTGACACCCCACTTCAAGCTCCATGTGGAGACCCTCTGAAGACCCTATGCCAGGGTTCAGAAAGGCATTCTTGGCCTCTATGTGTGCCATGAGAATGAGATAGGAAGAGTTTTTTAAACAGTACTCAGATTGCATTAGGAACTTGGAACACAGAGACTGGGTCCAGTGGTTTGGGCTGATGTTGTGGGAGGTTGAATTTACAGAGACTGATGAAACAAGGTACACTGGAAGCAGGAACTTTATTAATGTCCTGTGATTAATGAGTAGTGAACAAAGTGAGCATTTCATAACCCCTGGATCATTAAGATGAATTAAAATACTTCTTTATAGAGAGGTATTAGCAGCCTTTATTTATGTGATAGAGTTTAAAGGTTTTAAACTCCTGAAGTTTTAGGTGCACTAGGAGGCACAAAGTTATGTTGTTGTGATCCTCTTTATCTCCAGATTTGTTTCAACAACTGTTTGTTGTAGAGAGAAGTTGCCGTGATGACAGTTTCCAAAGGATATTTCTGTTTGGACCTCTTGTGAAGGCTACATTCAGGATGTGAGTATAGTTATACCAAAAGCCTGTTGCTGGCAACATTCAAACTGGATTTATCAGTATGAGGAAAAAATAAGCTTAAGTTGGTTTAGCTGGCAAATAATCAAGTCTCTCTATTTCAGAAACTTCTGGGAAGGAATGGCAAAGACAAAGCACAGCTGGCCGTATGAACTACCCTGATGCAAGTGTGGTCAATGACCAGAATGAAGAAAAAGAAGCAGACTGGCTTTTTAACAAATATTTATTGAATATAAAAGGTAATGACTTCTTGCTTCTCTACCTACCTTTGCCGCTGTGAGGTTCCGGTTACCACATTACCACTTTAGTGATTAATAGGGCAGTACAAAATGAACCTGAAGTTACATGAGGTTTAGAGTGAGTAATTTCTCCTGTGAAAAGATCTAGGAAAAATTAACAGTCCTGTTACACTCGAGATTAAGTGACAAGAGTGTGTTGGGGAAAGGTTGGAATATGCCTTGCTCAGACTGTGAGCAGAAAGGGTAAATTGTAGAGCTGAGACTGAGCACCTGACATCCTTCAACGGTAAGGTCTGTTACAGTGCTGGAAATCAGCCTAGAACTCCTCTGCTGTTACTTCTGTTGATGCTGGAGTGCCAACAGCAAAGAAGCTGTGACTACTCAACTCAGGCTTCCACTCCTGCTGCCCTGGTGTTTTGCCCTGGCCCTGTGCAGGGATGGGTACATATTTACTAGCTAGTACAGGCAGACACAAATTTCCATTCACTAATCTTCCTCTGGCAGAGTGAGTCATCACAGAAAAGAGGTTGTTTCTGCTTGCTCTTTGTTCAGATTATAATCCAATCAGAGCTCAAAAAAATGCCAGGCCAGTATCTTCAACACCAATGATATCTCTGTCCTCCCATAATAATGAAGGGAAACTTGGAGAGATTTCTGTAGCTTCAAGCTTTCTGAAGGGAAAGATCATCCTTGGAAACTACTTTGAAAGAAGCTGGCGAAGTTCCTGGTAAGAACTCAGCCTTTTCTGTCCGTGTTTCTCCATCTGTCAAAACAAGGCATAATCTTTCCCTGCTTCACAACAGTATTGTGAGGAATCATCAGTTAACATGTTTACATCCCTGAAAACGATTTCCTATTCTAAATCACCTGGACTTCAGTTCTTAGGGATACAAACAGATCTCACACTTCTTACAGATCTCTTCCCTCTTTTCACACATCTATATTCCTCTTTGCATTCTGCTGTTGCAAAACAGAATTGCTGCCAGCACTGCTCCTATACACCTGACAGCAGTTTTAACAATCACACTGCATTTTCCAGAGCAATTAAATAACCAGAAAAGGAAAATAATTCTTCTTCAATTTCTGTTCTTCCTTTTTATCAGTGTTGGAAAATGTTTTCTACCTCATCGTGCTCACTACTAAAATTTCTCATCACTGCTCCAACTCCTTGGTATTGTCATGAAGAACAATTTTTACATATACTTATAAAGCATATTTAATCCAGTGATCTTTAAGAGAACTAATTGTGATCAGAACTGGAGTTAACTATGAGCAAATCCCTGTATAAATGTTATGTGTTGCCTATGTTTGCATGCTGCAGGACCTGTAGCTCTTTCTCCCAAAATGCAACTTTCTCTGGAATGGAACAGCAGCAGACCAAAAAATCAGCACTGTCTTAAATGTGTAGTGTACCATCCAACTGAAATTGCACAGGGAGCCTAAGAGAGCAAAATGATCTGGAAGCTTCTGTAATCAACTTTAAGCTAGAACTGGCAAGATATTTTTAACTATGACACAGTCTTGAAGATTCATTTAGGGTTGTAAGAGGCACCCAAATCTGGAGGTAGTTATGGTCCTGCTGCCTTCTCATCATCCAAGTTATCCTCCCACACACAACCTTGTCTGACCTGTGAAACAGTCCTTTCTTTTCTCCCTGCCTGCCATGATCCCTTTTACTCCTGATCTGTCTCTCCTACTATAAAATTAAAATCTTAGCTTTACCTCATTTCCCCGTATTATAAATCCCTTCCACGTTTTTCCCAAGCTCCAAACTACTTCCCTATCCAGGTTTACTACCACATGCTGAGAAACAGAAACATAAATGTAAACTGTATCTCGGTTTTTGAGAAGGACTTCCCAAATTCTACAAAAGTGAAGGTATTAGTGATCTTAAGTCACACACCTCAACCTTACAAAGAATTTCTGTTTGCCCAGTTTGAGATGTCACTGCCCCTTACTGCACAGAACAACTCAAGATCCTTGATCCTGAAGCACAAGTAGGTAAAAAATTCCTAGAATCTTTATGAGGAAAATGCTTCTGTGCTCCAGTTTATTTTACTACTACAGCTGGTTTATTTGGGAGGTGCATCACCACTAGATAAACAAGCATTGATAATATCAGCATCTGTTTAATAAATATTATATTATAAAGTATTGTTTGTCCACTATCTTCTTAAATAGAACAAGTTCCTGAAATTGAAAGTCCACTAACAAAGGGCACAAACAGAACAAGGAATCTGGCAGCAGAATATTTCTTTTTAAACAGTGGAGTTGCAAAAGCAACACCCTGTTATGCAGCTCAGTAGAAGGGTACTGACAAATACTGAATCATAAAATGCTCAGTCACTATTTAATATGATAAAGTACCCCCAAATCCAAGCCATTGAACTAAAAGCCAATACAGGAAAAATGACGATAAACAATAATATATCATTCATGGGTGGCCTTAATGCTGAATCTGGGATAAATTACATGAAAAGTAATCACAGGAAATTTTTAACACAGAAAAAGAAATCTGAAAGGCAAGCACAATGACTGCTGTAACAGAGAATGTAGCAATTTGTAACACAACATAAAAATGTAACATGCTTGAAGGCTCCGCTAAATTTTCCTCTGAGTGTGTTTTATGGGATTACAACAGAAACAAAATTATCCTGACGACTTGAAAGAAAAAATGAGTGGCTTATTAGACCAATTGATAAACCTGGAAAGAACAGACAAGCTTCCAGGCATGCAGGTGCTTCTTCGGATCTGAAAAAAACCAGCAAACTTCAAAGCTAAATCCAGGTTAAGAACAATTGTGCTGAGTTAGGACATCTGCTTTGCTTCAAATGTTTATTAATTTCTTTTTTAAAGGCTGTAAACAATGACTTGGGAAATAAATTTATAGTAATATAGCCCTGTAAATGGATTATTACATTAAAGCAGGCTTGCAATTAGAAAAGGATCTAAGGAGTAAAACTTACCCGCACAAATCTGCACAAAGTCACATGGAGTTTCCATGAGATTTAAAAACCTGTTTGCTTACATTGCTTTAGACAATATTAATTGGTTTCTTAAATCACTTAGGTGCTTTACTTTCACTGAAAAAGGCAATAAACAAGTCAGGATACTGGCAAGGAGTGGGTACATGTGGGTCCCTGGTGCTTACACAAACCCAGCTGTGCCGAGGACAGGCACATTTGCCTGAACAGACCTGGTAACAAGCTCAAAGCTTGAGATCTGACACAAGCACAGAGAATGCCAGGCAACACTAAGCAACACTCTGAGGTGACTCAGCTGTAATAGGTCTCTTGGGCTAGTCCTAGTAATGATGTAAATATAGTTTTCTAAGTTTGTAATTTGTATTTATTGAAACTTTTCATTGGAAAGAGTAGGGAAGATGAATCAGAAAAGTAATTTTCTGTTATTGGCCATTCAGCAATTTTAAGCTGTTACTTTTCCAGTCATCTAAACAGTTTCCTTGTTTTTAGAACGAGTGCATGATATCATATCCTGAGCCCTTCCCTTTTCTTGTAGCCTTCTGAGGCACTAGGAGGAGTCCAGCTACAGTCATCATGTGAATTGGTCTGTAATACTGTAGTGGAGCTACCTCTGCCACCATCCTCCTGCCTGCCTAATTCATGCTCCTTAAGGAATTGCTGCTCGAGGACGAAAGGCCCTTTAAGCACAGTGAGTATCAGCTGAGAGAGCAAACAATTTATCCGGCTTGTGAAGGTGCATCGGAGAACGATCACCTCTCTATGTATTGACATGTATATGCAGTTTGGGACACAAAGTGAAAGGAGAACTTGCTGTCATTAATAATCACTGAAGTGAGAAGGGAGTTTCCTGGCCCAGCTGGGGTGAGAAGAGGAACAGCAGCAACATGGGAGGCTCTTGGAGCGCAGAGATCGGATTAAAGGTGTGGGTTTTATGTAGAAAAGGGCCAAGGTACATGTGCTGTGCCAGGCAACATACCTATTTGTTGTGGACAGACAGACAGGAAAAAAACAGCTGACAAAATGTACACAGAAACAGCTGGGAGTGACCACATGGCATCGTGTTAATGCTGGATGACAAGCACCTCTCGTTTATTCTTTATCTGGTTTGATTTAAGGAATGGAGTAGTACGAGCAAGTAATAAGCAAAAGAAAAGAAGAATAAAAGAGCTAGTTTTCTTCACTAATCCCCACTCATCTCTACAGCATACAGGCCAAGTAAACATTGACAGTGAGTCATTGACTCTTTTTAGTATAACCTGTGGTGGCGGTGGTGTTATTTCTGCACTTTTCCATCTTGGTCTTTAGCTCTGAAATGCAGAATTTAGGCTCTGCCATTCTTGCTGGAGGGCCTAAGGTTTTGTCTAGATGTCTCTGAAATGCTAATTGGGTAGTAACTTGTTAACTATATCAGTAATACAATTATATTTATAGTTATTAATGATGTTGTATGATCCAGAATTTGTAGCATAACAAATGTTATAACGAAAGTAAATAAACAATTTGTATTTATATCTACCAGTTGATACTGTAGAAGTTATTTATATATAGAACATCTGAATTTTATTGTGCATGTTGTGCTGGCAGAATACCAAACAACAACTTCATTCCAAAGTTGTAACAGCCTTATGACCATGCTTTACATAAAGGCCTCGATCTAGTTTGAATGGAACCAACAGAAAGCAGCAGTGATATTTTTGTGAATGTTTAAGATAACAATAACTGGCTTCAAAAATGTGCAAATAAATTTTATCCTTGCTCCCCAGTTTTAGCATACTAGAATATGTGATGTAGTCAGGCCACTGGGTTGATGAGGCAGGACTTGCCCTTTGTAAAGCCGTGCTGAATGTTCCAAATCACCTCCCTGTCCTCCATGTGCCTTAGCATGGCTTCTAGGAGTATCTGTTCCATGATTTTCCCAAGCACTGACAGGTCAGTGGTTCCCAGAGTCCTCCTTTTTACTCTTCTTAAAAATGGGTGCATTGTTCCCCTTTTTCCAGTCACCAGGGACTTCACCTGACTGCTGTGACTTTTCAAATATCATGGAGAGTGACTTGACAGCTTCTCATCAGGTCTCATAGTCCCTTAAATGTTTAGGTTTCTCAGAAGTTCACAAACCTGAACTTCTTCTCCAGTCCCCAACCTGCTGGCCATCCTCTCAAGAGGTGTGGGAGGAGAGTTTGCCAGTGAAGACTGAGGAAAAAAATTTCTTCAGTACCTCAGCCTTCTCCTCATTTGTTGTTATTACCAGTTTTCCAGTCTTGTTCATCAGGGAAATATGATTTCTTTGACCTTACTCTTTTGGCTGACCTGTAGAAGCCTTTCTTATTTTTCTTTGAATCCCTTGCCAAGTTCAGCTCCAGCTGTGCCATGGCCTTCCTGACCACATCCCTACACAGCTGGGCAGAGTGCCTATACTCTTCTCAGGATACCTGTCCTTCCTTTCACTGCCTGTGCATTTCCTTCTTGCCCTTTAGTTTGACCAACAGGTCTCAACTCTGCCATGCTGGTGTCTTTCCTTCCTTTTCCTGATTTCTTACACCTGGGTATTGAGAGCTCTTGCTCTCTATGGAAAGCATTCAGATCTGCCAGCTCTGTTCTGCTCCCTTGTCCCCAGCAGCAGTTTCCCAGGGGACAATAGTTTCCTACTGCTCTTTGAAGAGCTGGAAGTTTACTTTGCATAAATTCAGAGTCCTGACTTTGCTCTTCAACTAACACGTAGCAAGTCCTATGAGGAGAGGCTGAGGGTGCTGGGGTTGTTTAACCTGGAGAAGAGAAGGCTCAGGGGAGACCTCATCACTCTCTACAACAACTTGAAAGGAGGTTGTAGCCAGATGGGGGTTGATCTCTTTTCCCAGGCAGCTATCAGTAAGACAAGAGGGCACAGTCTCAAGCTCTGCCAGGGAAGGTTTAGGTTAGGTGTTAGGAAGAAATTCTTTACAGAGAGGGTAATCAGACATTGGAATGGGCTGCCCAGGGAGGTGGTGGATTCTCTGTCCCTGGAGGTATTTAAGAAGAGACTGGATGTGGCACTTAGTGCCACAGTCTAGTAACTGTGGTGGTAGTGGATCAAGGGTTGGACTTGATGATCTCAGAGGTCCTTTCCACCCCTTTTCTGATTCTGTGATTCTATGATATCCATGAGGACTGTGAACTCCAACAGTGCATGATCACTGCAGCCCAGGCTGCCTCCAATACTGATGTCACCAATCAGCTCACTTGGGTTGGTGACCAACAGGTCCTGTAGTTAATTACTTCATTGTCATGCTTGAAAGATCCAAGGATGAAAAAATGTGACTTTCCTTTATAGATGCCACCTAACTCTGCTCTTGTATCCTGTTTATATATATCTTAAAATAATAAATTTTCCAGCACCTTATATCAAAGTAATGTTCGGTGCACAGCAAATGTTTAATTAATTAATCCCACAAAGACCTTGTGAGGTAGGCTCCCTCATTTTACAGGTGAGACAGAGAGTGAGACAGTTAAATTAAGTGACTTGCTTAATATCACACAGTGAGTCAGTGCTAATGCTGAAAATAGACATTGTGTCTTCTGGTTCCTTGCCCTGTATTTTAATCATCAAACCAGACTTAACTCTAAAGTTGAATGAACTCCTTAAACTATTAAAATAATTGTTCTCAATTTCATGTTGGAGTATTATATTTTAATCACCTAAGCAGCCAAAATACTTGCAAAAGTTTTCCTTACTCAAGATCTGTTTTGTCTTTCTTGTTCAGATATTTCTTCGGGTATCAGCTGAATATATTTTGTTTACAATGATCCTGAACTTCAAAAATCCACTCTAGCAGATCTGCACGAAAAAAGAAAGAACACACTTAAAACTCACAGCAATCTCTCTGCTGTCAATGTTGCAATGCTTTTTTTCATACTCTCAGCAGCCATTCCACTTAATAATACCCATAGCTTTAATTAATGGAGCACAGTAAAGTTATTGCCCCACAGAAAGCAAGATAGACTGCTGGTTACGTTGTCATGACCAAATGAAAATGTATCCTGAAGCACAAAAGAGCAACAGCGTCTTAAGAAATATCTGCTTAGAAGTGCAGTTCTGAACTGCACACTGTGCCCTCTCTGAGTACACTGGTACAGAAAGAGATGTGATCCTTGCAAACCTGTTTAAATGAATAGTGCCCACATTCAGGCTAATGATATGCTCCAGCAGCTTTAGAGCTTTCCTGAGCACAGTCCATGTATTTGTTTATGCTGATAGGACATGTATAAATTTTTCCAATCCTCGCTGTCTTACCTGTTTGATTGTGTTCTTCAGTATGGGATAGAATAAATGGTCCGGAAAATATGTACGTAGGTGTAAGACTGAAAGAGGCTCAGAAGAGGGAATGAAGAAATAACATTACCATGGCTTGCTCTCTGTTAAACCTGAGTATCGACACAGCTGTCTGCTACACAGCCTTATACAATGCTTTGTATCATACAGTACTTTTAGTGTGGGTGAGATAAGCAGCAAAAGGCTGTGGTCAGCTCCAAAATTTTTATAAGGAGTTTTGCCACATGTAATGAATAGGACGTTGCTGTGCAAGCAGCCTTCCAACTTAGTTGCAATTTAATAACAAAATTCCTTCAAAATTCAGCTACTTCATTGCCAATAAAGCTCCTAGGTGGCAAAATCATACAGTAAGCATTGGCATGCTGTATTTATGGAAACAACTCTAAAGTAATTTAACATGTTGTAAAGAAGGGAGTCACATCTTGCCTACTAATTGCAGGCTAGACAGAATGTTTCAGGTAAGATGCCAAGGAGGGATGTTCCAAGGAGGCCATTCTTTTTTCTCTTTGGGGTCAATACTTCTAGTTTACCATCTTGTTTTCCTTTTGGGTTTATCTTCTCCTTGAAATGTTAACTATGAACATATTTTACACTTTTCCACTAGGGCTCTGTCATCAGTGATCGACTGTCCAATACTGAAATACTGGTCAGAGTACCACTCCAACTTTGCTTTCAGTTTCTGTTAGAGAATAAGATGTTTCTCTCACAGACTTCAGAAAATGGCCCAATGCCAAGTGATGAGCAGTTTGCAAGACAGCACTGTGTCTGTGCCCATCTATCAGGGACAGAAATGCTGTCTTTCAAAGGGGTTTTGAAAACCAGGGAGGAGCAGTCCAGTACGAGCTAGACAAAGAAGACACTTCTGAGTCTTTCATACACTTTGGAACTGAACCCAAGAAAGCAATGCAAAGAATTGAAATTCTTTCAGTGCTCTTCACTCATGTCTCCTTTTATCCATAGTTTCTATTATTAATCCATCAAATGTAATGGTAGTAGTGTTTGAGAAGCTGAAAATGTTAATCAAACATCAGATAATATTAGTAAAAAATAGGGTATAAAATGGTAATGTGACTAGGTATTCTCTTCCATATTGGGAATAGGAAGAAGACTTTGTGATCTTTGTGTCTGATCAAAAATAGCCAAACCAGTAGAAACGAAATACATGAACATTTTCAGCAACAATTCAGCTAATAGGTGTGAAGAATGAGTCAGCTTGAAAAAAGCAGAAATTGCTTGTGCATAATCTGAATGAGAATGGAGGATGCATAATAGAGTATCGAATTTGAGAAGAGCTCTGACAAAATAGGGGCCTTAAATTTTGAATGCAGGGAGTTATACTTGCTTCATCTATTACTGAAGAGAATTGAAAACAATCTGCCTCTATGATTAAGTACATATTGTGCTCTTTTACATAGTTAGCATTATTTAAGATCCCACTTTCACCAAAGACCTCAATGTGTCCTGCCTACCTTAGTGATCAGATTACTGGTCACTGCTTTAACAGGGCTGTCACAGCCTTGTTCTGTTGATTCAGCACAGAAATAAAGCATTTTAGGAATGTCAGTTCTTCAAGCAGCGGGGATTATAGGCATGGTAACAGTACATGTTTGTGAAAGGTATATGCTTCTCTGACTTCATTCCCAGTGACCTTAAGAGGGAAACTGAGGTACAGCCATAGTGCTACTCTGAAGAGTTCATGTAATTAATAGATTCTGTAGATTTGATTCACAGAACTGAGAAAGCACTTGTGGTAGGTAATATGGTGCTTACACATTAGAGCCAGAAAATTAAAGGGAAAAGAAAGTGAAAAGAAATACATAATGAGGGAGTTGGCCAGTTTATTTCCATTATGCAAGTACAGTGAAAACAATACCACAAGTAAAAAAAAAATCCAATAGGAGTTACCTTAAACTATATTAGTTATAAAATGTGGAGGTAGCAATGCAGGTAAGGTACTTTTTCCCAGTATTCCTTATTATGTGTAAATCATGGCACTATAAATATCCAAGAATCTTGGATCATACAACTTGCAAAATACCACCAGAATATTTCTCACTGGAACTAGGTACAGCGAGACAAGTAGAAGCTGAAACTGTAAATATGGGGAAGGACTTCTCTCTTCGGTAAAACAAGTGGTTTCTGCTGAAACTAGTTTTGCTTGAGGACTAATTTGTACTTCCAAGTGTCTTTCAGTGCTGACAGCTGAAGAAGGTAGCTCGAGGCCAGATTGTAATGTTCACTCCTTGCTCTAATGGGCGGATGTGTTTAATTAACCTTTGTTTCTGCAGAAACAGACATTCTGACAGGCTGTGGGAATGCTAAAGGAGAGAAACCTCAACAGCAGTGAACCTAGGCACATTCTATATATCTAGGATAGATAAAGGGTGTTAATGTAGATAAATACTGTTTCATAGGAGATAGGTTTGTATAAGCAATTTCTGTGAAAGAAATTTAACATGGTTCCGCCCTGCAGGACTATCCCTCATTAATTTCACAAGATCCAGCTATGGTCCCATGCCCTTGGGACACTTGTCTCTCGTGTCTGGCTAAAGACTGTGCACAGTTCTTCAAATGAGAGTCACAAAAGCATGTAGTCAAGGTGGAAATATTCTGCTTAGTATCTCTTGAATACAGTTAGACCTGACAGCCTCACTGCCTGTTCCACATCCTGCAGTGACTTCTCCAGATACCATAGATTGGACTGACCCTTCCCAGAGCTTCCTGTAAAGTGCAGATCTCGAGGTTTATAGCTAATCCTTAAAAAGGCATATGGCAAGTCTAATGCAAAGCAGATATCCTTTGCATAAAGTTGCTGAAGGCGCTGTTTTTTGCTTGAAAAACTAAAGCACTGCAGATTACAATTCACACAAGTACAGCAAACTCCCTGGCCACAACATCCCTTGGCCCTAATCTTTCACTAAAAAAATCACCAACTTTGCATGAGTGTTTTGAAAGAATGCAAATCAGAGCTTATGGTCTCTGACCTTCACCAACTCTGCTGCCACAATAGCATCATTGTTTTCTATCTCCTTCTCTCAGTAAGTGGCACCTTCAATTCCTCTCACTTCCTTTTTACTCCAAACCTTTCCATCTGAGAGGCCTTTTAAAGCTCTGCTTTGTCATCTGGTTTTGTTACTACTGTGATCTAAATGCCAAATTCCTTCAGTTCTGGTTGCCTCAGTCTCAGCCGAGATGCTGTTTTCCCTTAAAAGGCACCTTACGAGCTTGACTGTTGGACATTCCCTCTGCTCTTGTTGTCTTACACTCAAGGTATATTCCCAGCTGAAAGAAGCATTTATGTTACAGCATTTTTCTTACTAAAACTGCACTGCAGCAACACAGTATCAGTTACAATCTTAAACAGTATTTTTCCCACCTCAGCACTGTGACGCAGAACTCTTTCCTTCATAATACTGTGCATCTCCACATTGCCACAGTACATAGGAACTAGTGCTAAGGGTGCAGTTAAATCACTAAATTCCTAATCAAATGCTTTGTCCACTGGGTTTCTGTTCCAGAATGAAGTGTTGTGACAACAAATGAGGTAACCAAGGAAAAATAAAACTGGCTACAATTGTCAGGATTGCCAGTTCAATGTAATTCTTCAGCTTGTTTGTTTCTAGTAAGGACTGATGACTCCAAAGGCCATAAACTGTGTGTTAAGCCCTTGGGTGGTGACAACTTCCTTTATAATGTTGCCCAGTGCCTGAGTCTATAGAGGTAGGAGTGCGTAGGCCTGTTATGAGCACAGAGTGACCTATTGCAAAATGCAGCCCACTGGCCAAATCTGGTCTGCAGGATCTTCTGCCTGGTCTGAAGCACCTTTACTATGGAAATTCCAAAGAGCAAGCTGTTGCCTCATCCCAAAGAGAAGGAAGGGAGGGAGGATTTTTCTTTCCCCTGCTTCTGAAATGTGGGCAAGAAGAGCACTCTGATACAGAGAGGTTGTTGCTGTACTTCTGTGTGAATGAGTTTGTGAGTGCTTGGACACTTACATAGCCTATTGCCTTTTCTCCTTGCTAGGCAGGTAGGAACAGCAGCACAATTTCAAGATAAGTATGAATTATCAAAGCGGAGAGGTCTCACTTAAATACAAGTTGAAACAATTTCTTTATCTTTATGAGGACTCTCTAAGTAATTGACATCAGTGTAAATATCAGTTGAAACTTCTGCTTCAGGAATAGTGCTACTGGATGCGCCCAGGGCTTGGTTTCCGCACGTGCAGCCGGTCACAGTACAGGGGAAAGCTGTGCTAACTTTCAGTCAAGCTAAAGGGGTACCTCTCCTGGTTTTGATCTATGACAGGTAATTACATTTTTCCTCTTAGGGAGAAGTTTCTTTCTTTTGTTTGCATTTCTGACAGTGGCAGGGAATTTTTCTGAGGGTAGTCTTGGAACAAAACAGTTTCTCCAGGCACTCTGTAAGAAGCCAAATACAGGGGAAGGGTGGAGTGAAGTTGCTATTTGATAATAGGAATAATCTACAAGAAAGTTTCCTTATCTCTCTTCAGTGCTTGTTTTTAAGAAAGCAACTGTGATGCAAAGTCAAGAGCTATTCTTCTCTGCTGTAAAATCTTTTCTGATAAGACTTCTGGAAGAACTCACAATGCTATCTTCCTTCAAATCCTTCCTAAGATGCATTTCTTCCATAAAGTGTTTCTATGCTAATCCACTAGGCGTTGCTCTTTACATCTTTAAAAGAAACAGAGTACTTAACCTGGACTGATTGTAGATTAAGAATTACTGAATGCATGCATGTTGCATAGGAAAGCATAGTCCCTGGGAAGATTCTATTGCCTTCTGGAAGTAGTTCTTTATATTGTGGTTTTAATTCTTATGGTGGACTGTAATCTCTACAGGGAAGGAGTGTTTATGCACCTTTGAGGCATCACATATGTCTGTAACTGTATGCAAATTAGTGAAGATCGAGAAGGAAACAAAAGTAATTTTACAATACAATTTATCCCTGTCTTGAATAGCCATCAGATTCTACTCTGTCATCCCAATGTAAATCCAGATTTGGTGCTAAAGTCACTGGAATGGAATATGGTCATAGCTCTTGAAACAGAGAAGACTGGAGGAGAGAGGAGGCCAGCAATGCTGCACCTCTTAGTTACATTCCCGTCATCCTAGACTATGCAAACATGAAATAAGCCTAGTCTGTTCTATAGGGCAGGCTGACTGTGCTGCCTTGTGCTATAGGCTGCTAATATAGCTCAGAAATGCGTATCTGCCATGTGACAGTGTATAAAGGAGTGATTCCCAAACCAGGCTCTATAGTAGTGAGGCCACAACAGTTTCAAATGAGGTCACAAGATACATAAAATCAAATCTGATCACATATTTATGCTAGTGTTTGAGGTTGCATTAAATTCTTACTCTACAGTAGCAACTTTTTTCAGTGAAAACTTAGAGGAACTGCTGTGGTCTACTCTGAAAAACTGGCTGGAAAGACTATTTCCTCTGAGTCATCAATGGGAAAAATCCATTATTACAGGGTTGAAACACATGATCATGACAGCTAGAATTGAAAAAAAATACCTATAACTAAATTTAGAACTCAAATTTTTGTGGGTATGTTAAACATATTAAAATCTGTCAATAGAGCATATTTCAAACCCCAAAGCATCAACATTATTGCTTTGCACAATTGTAGTTAATCTATAGATCCAAAATATTACATTGCTGTGTAATTATCATAACAAAGTTAGTTACAGATCAGTCCTTCACAACTAAAATACCCTCATCACTAGATAAAACATGGTGGTTATTTATGCATGGTGCACAACAAATGAGAAGAAAGAAATAAGATTATTACATTCACCAGAAATGTCTGGACCCCCCTTTTTTTTAGCAGTTTGTGGATATCTGTCTGTGCTGAAATCTGGCAAGGAGGCCCTGGCAGTAGAGGCATAGGATGTTGCAGAGGTAGCAAGCTGGGAGCCAGGAAGGAAGGCAATACTTCCTGACAGCAAGCTCAGAGGAAGGAGAGCATCCTGCCTAGTCATGCTAAATCAGCTAAAGAATCCCTAATAACACAACAAATCCCTTACCCCTCCTTGTTTAAGCAGAAGGATACTCTGATTTGGTTAGGAAAGAGAAGCCATGATTTTGTATGTGGCTGTGCAAAGCACCCATTGAACTTCACTCTCCTATACTGAGACTTCCCAATTTGTTTAAGGGAGCTGTGAAATGAAGAACCTGAGGACTTACCTGTTTTTGTTTTGTCTCCCTTTATCAAGCACACTTGTCAGTTTTCACCTTTTTGTGCTATGCCTTGACTTAAATATTTATGCCACGTACCATTAAAATTCTCAGCTGAGAACTTTCATCCTTTCAGCTGCACAACTACTGCATACCATTTGTTAATTTGAGAATTTCAAATATATTTAGTGTGAATAAGTGGCAGAGTTCAAGAAACAATTGTTCTGTGTTTATACACAGAACTGCCATATCCCCTAAGCCAAGGTGATTCCTTTCTGATCCAGAAAGGGGTATCGGAGTTTAGTCTCTTGTGCCCTAATAGTCTTTTGCTGTCTAACAATTGCCAGTTCCACAGGCAGTTCTTGTAACATTAATATTTTCAGGAGCCAGCAGACACTAACCCCATAGTTTATTGTTTTAACTGTTTACTAGTGGATTTGGTTGTCTTACAGTATTTATACAATTTGACACAAATGGCAGCTTAGAGGACAGATTTAAAGCTGTCAGCCTCATGGGGTGACTCCATACAGAAGTTACGAGCAACGTTAAATTGCAAAAAACCTTGTAAAACCTTCGTTAAATAATTTTAATTGGAACTGGTATATGCTCAAAACAGTGTAAATAACAAGTTATACAGAGAAGAATGCAATTAAAAAAAAAACAGCAAAGCAAAGAAACCCACAACAAAAGCCTTAGATAGGAAAAGCGTAAAAAGAAGAAAGGTGATGTTATGCTAAATTCTCAGACTACATTTCATTACTATAATTGTTACCATTTATCAAGGACTTTCAAGCCAGTTCTGATATTTATCTCCAGCTCTGATATTTCTCCCCTTTGTGTTTGTAACTCTGTTACATTCTCAACTGTCATGTTCTTACCTAAACTTTCCCTCTTAAAAGTTTCTTTGTTCACATTAATTTCTGGTCAGATTTGACTCAGCAAAGCAGAACACTTCCTGTCCTTGGGGTGGGGATGAACCCATACTGGATGTGAGGAGCCTGTGTCAGCACTAACAGGATGCAGACCAGGAAGTTGTACATTTTATTAACAGGAACAAAAGTGGTAAAGTTTTGGCAGAATTAGAATGAAATATTTGTGCATTGAACAGAGTAAGAACTGGAACTAAAACTTTTTTTTTTATAACTAAAGCAAAGTGGTTTGGTATATTTGGAAAACATGAGGAGCATATGAGAAAAAGGTTCAGCTCAAAACCAAGGTCTGGAATGAGAGCTGTATCTGCCCAACTAACTGGAGCCGTGTCTCCAGCATGCTGAAAAAACCTTCTTTGGTGAGTCGAGAGAACAAATGAGTTACATCCTGGAGCAACAAGCCATGGACGCTCTACTGACAAATGAGTAGTCAAAAGTTTGGAATTAATAAAAGTGGAGTTAGAATTAATATTGGTCAATAAGAATAAAAACTGACTCAAATTCTCGTGCTGGAACACAAAGCACGCTTCTGAGGGAGCTAACAGTGCACATGGACCAAAATACAAATAGGAAATAGCTCTGTGGTGTGGATCTAAAATAGGATCATGAGTAGCCACAAGTGTGGTGCCTTCTATTGTATTATAGCTCTGTCTGCTGCTCAGCACTTCCTAATCTGGGCTAGCATGTTTTCACACCTCTTTCAGCAGCAGCTCAAGAGTGTCTCCATGATTGAAACCTGTGTCAGGACAAGCCTGCTTGTTTAAAATTTGCTAGATGAAGAAGGATTGTGCATAAAAAAAAAGCTGAAATGTTTTGTTGGTCATCTTTACAGGTTGGTGTTCCTGTTAATTATGGCTTTCCACTGAATGAAGTCTCTGACAGGGGTAGGTGAGCATGGTCCTCCATTAACCTTCTGGAAAAGCACAAAAAGTGCCATTTTTTCCATAGCCAAAAGAAATATATATTTAGCTTGAGGGAGATGGAAACTATATTTAAAAAAAAAAAAAATTCTACAGCTTTTTTCACTGTTGATCTGTTTTCATTGAGATCTGTAAAATCATGGAGTATCCTTGTTTATGACAGCTGTGTTTGTAACAACTAATGTGGTAAGGGGGCAGCCCCTTTGTTAAAAGCTTTTAGAAGGGAGGAGATAAAAGTTGCTGGTGAAATTGATGCTGCAGGTGCAGCAACCAAAGCCAAAGCATGGCAATCACACCTCGTTTTTACACTTGCAGCATTTGGGAACTGACAGAAAAGATTACTTTTGCTTTATACCTATTTCTGAGAAGCAAGACCTGATAATTATCATGTGATTCACCTGTGTTGTGAATCACCTATGTCAACAGCCTTCAGTTAAACTACATGTCAGAAGGAACGTGTGTTTGGAGTCACTCATTTTTAGTAAACTATTAAAGATGAGCCCTGAAGTTTAAGGAAATTCGAACTCTATGAGCAGAGTAGTGCTGCAATCCTTTTTGCCGTGATTTAGACCCTATTTAGAAATGGCAACTTAGACCTATCTTCATTAATATCATACAACAAAGTAAATGCAAATCAGCTAAATGGCAAAGAAACTGAGTTTTACCATCCTTTCCTGAATTGAAAATTTCCCAAATTATCCCCAGAAAACCCTTGGAGAGATATAAGAAAAGCCACAAGGAAACTTTCTGAGCTGAGAAGTCAAAGACCAGCTGATCCAAACAGAGGATTCTTTATATGTTAAAAAGAGAGATTCAGCAGCTTTAAACCAGAGATGGTATAAGCAAGAGTGATCTACCTTAGATAAGGGTTACAGCACACATTGAATGGTCCCTGCTCTCGTTAAGATGTCACAATTTATATTGACTATGCTGGTGGCATCTGTGCCTTTGCAATTCAGCTTTTCTAGCTTCCATGGGCGGGCTTACATTGTCTGTTTGGTATTGTCCATCTATTTCTATGAACCAGGCTTGCTTATGGGGCACTATAAAGTAACAATGCTTGTTTTTAACCTCAAAAATCTCAAAAATGAATTAATGCACAATGACACATTAGAGTTTAATCTTGAGATTAACATTAGAGTTTAACTTTGAGATTTGCAGACCAAAGTCTTCTATTGGGAAAAACATGGTCTGCAGAAACCAGTTCTCGAAGAGAGTTTACTTCCTTATTCTTTTCAGCTGAAATAATGATGAACACAATGCTTTAGTGTGAAGCTAATTTTTACACTATACAAGCTGTCCTGAGGCCAAAAATTAATTTGGCTTTTTCCAGGAAACACCTCACTAATGGCAACTCAGATCTCTAAAGTGACACTGAAAGTTTTCAGAATAATCTCCCTAACTAATTGGTTTCTATCCCATCTCCAATTCCAGTAATATAATTGTTACTCTCCAAAGCTAAGAGCAAAGAGTAGATAATCAAGTGACACTGAAAACAGCATGAAAAGCATCACCATAAAGTCCAGCACTCAGAAACAGCAATGTCTCAGATGGTGCTGCTTGAAATTAGACCACTAATGTCACGGCAAATTCTACATTTTCTGTTTTGAAAGATTCCACAATAATTTTGATGCATTGTGTACTGCTTCCAGAGAATGGAAAGATATGATTATAGGCCATCTCTCCATTATGTGACAATTTCTGTAGTGATTAAATCTGTATCAATTGACATTTAGCCTTTTGCAGATGTTTTCATGGACGGGAATTGGTATGGAAGAAAAAGAAGTAGGGGGAAAGCAGTCCCTGTACATTTTATGACCTAGTTGTAATTCCATTTAAAATGTTAGAGAACTATTGCATTGAAAAAGGAAAGCCTAAAAAAATGACAACGGTTATAAGGGGAGTAAATGTAGTTATGTGAGCCAGATCAAACCAATTAATTTTCAGCTACTCAAAGTCAGAACAGGAAAAATAGGCTGAAGGTTTGTTGTTGCCCTTCAAGAAATCCAGCTTGAGGATGAAATTCATGCCTGAATGCAGAGAAGCAATTTGGAAAAGTCAGAGTGATTTATTGTTCTCTGAAAGGTTGTGGAAAGCTTCTTACTAAAGATCTCAAAGTTACACAGGGGCGGTTTGTATGATTCAGGGCAACCATAGTTCTCAAGAACTCTTAAAAGATACAGACATAAGCTTGCTCTCATTTATGAAAATGTCAAAACAAGTAAACAAGATTTGAGAAAGCCAAGATATGACACAGTCCAATAAACTGTAGTTGATAAAAAAAATGTCCAAAGAAGCCATTCTGCTCTGGGACAGAAAATCTGTAACACAACTTGCAAGGTCTTAAAGTATGCTCCTGCAATGAAAGGGAAAAGACAAACTAAATTAGAGCAAATGTTCACTGCTTCCCAGCAAACAACTTCTTCTAGGCAGCGAACACTAGATGAATTTAGGATTTCAGTTATTTTTTTTGAGGAGATTAGTCTCGGTTGAAGGGTGGGTGGACTTGCTTGTGAGTACATAATGCAGTTCTCTTATGCTGTAAATCAGTGTAGCTCCAATGAATTTTGGGGAAAAGCAGAATTTCTGACTCTTAAACACTATTTTAGTTATGTATAATCACAACAGCTTCAACTGTTAAATTAAAAATATATATGTACCCACATATATGTGCATCTCTCTCCCCTCAAAGGTTCCTTTCTTGTTATATTTCACCTTTGCTTGCTCACATTACCCACAGTATCAGAAGTCTCAACTCAGAACTTCCTGGCTCTTGCTAATTATTTTAGTCTTCACTTTACTGCAGCATTTCTGTTCTATTTTTATAGTATTCCAACAATACATCATAATGAAATAACAAAACTTGGGGACTGAAGAGAAGCTTGGCTGTGGGCTTGAAGTGTCTGATGGAGTCCTGTGCTTATATTTTGGCTAAGGTACATTACTTTTGCAGACTGAAGACCCCACAAACCAGTACAGCTCCTCCTGAGCTTTTTCTAAGGAACAGGAGGTTTACTGTAAATTGCATCAGAAGAAAAAAGGCAGTGGAGGTCTTTCTGTTTACAATGTATTTAAGAATGAGTTAACAGGCTGAATATTGATGAAACATACTAATATATTGAGTACTAAATTGCTACTAATGACATAATTAACTTCTAGCAAATAGTCTTTTCTAAAAAGCTAATCTCTGACTCTTCTGACAGATCCTAAGTATGTGTTACTGTTCACTGAAAAGATAAAAAACAGTGCAAAAGCCAGAATGCTATGGGATACAAATCAAATTTATTTTGAAATTACTTTCCTTAATCCTCTAATGTGAAGTGTATTGTACTCTTATTGATTCAACACGGAAAAAAAGGAAAGGCTCTTTGTAGACTGTATTAGGTTATCAACCACAAGTAACATGTCTTTTCTGGAGAAGAATGCTGTGTAAACTAACACACAAGCACTCAGCTCAGAAGTGAAAATTGTCTCTAGTGCAGCAATATTATCCCATGACTGTATTAAGTGCTTAACAAGCTCTGTAATTGAGAATAATGTAATGTCATAACAATGTGATATTGCATTAACAGATTCATAGACACAAACTTCCTCATAAACTTCAGTGGTGCAATAAGTTCCTACAGGTTTCCTACAATACTCACTTGATCTACTTTTTTGAGGCTTTCACCTCTGCATTGAAATACAGCAACTAATGAACAATTAAGTGTTTTGTGGTGTAAGTTTAGGGAATAGTATCTGTAGCAAAGCACAGCTGAAGAGGAATTTTAGTAGACTAAATTTGTAGCCATTTGTTCCACATTCAAAACCACTTCATATAGAACTTCCAGAAGAGATTTTCCATTCAAGTTCACATCCAGACCTTCTTTAATTTAACATTTGCCAGCATGATAGTGCAGAGTTATGTTGTAGTTGCAAGATAAATCTAATTTTTTTAACGACCAAGTTGTATCAGAAATTATTCTAAGAAGTATGGCATTCATGAATAGGTAAAATACTATAATAAAAAAACTATATTACAAAATTCAGTTCCCAAGACCCTCTCCTAAACTGTGAGATGTTTGAGAAAAAAAAATCTATTTCTATTTAAATGGTGAAGGGGCATCAAAACTCCTAAACGTTTGCAAAAGATATTGTGATTAAACATGGAAAAGAGAAAACTGCATTGATAACAATGAAGCTAAGAGACTAAATATGAAGGACTTTCATGGTCTCAGAATATGTTTGCATAAAAATACTCTGGTTAAATTTGCAGAAGGACATTTTAATCTCATTCTAAGTTACATCAACTTAATTAGAGATTGTGGACAGAAGTAGGTACTTTAAAATTATATAATTTTAATTGAGAAATCTTCTTTCTGAAGTATTGTTCCCACCCTTCTAGAATCCTAGTTGCTATAAAAGCCAGCAATTTTCATTATTAATTTAATATATTTGTCAGTAATTTAATCTCAAAAATTTGATTAAAAAATAAGGGGGGCAATATCTGTTAGCATGGATTTTTTTTTTTAAGCATGCTCTAGTAACTCTCTATTCTTCAGGGTAGCACTGTTCAACTCAAGGAGGTAAATCCTCAACAATGTTAGCTGCTTGTTATTCTGGAGAAATCCCCTGCCTTATCTGTTTCCGTAATAATTCACATTTTACCAAACTGGCTTCAGTGTGATCTGTAAGACACTAAAGCATGATTTCTATCCTACATATAACTGGCAAAGCTTTACTTAATGTATCTGCTCCAGCAGTACACTTCAGGAAACATGGGCCAGCTGGAGGGAGACCAAAGAAGAAAAAGAGTGACTGGCAATTAGGAAACATGACCTACAAAAAACAACTGCAAAAACAGGTGTTATTTGAAGGAGGAAAAGAATTCTGAGGAGTGAAAAAATAAGGATTTTTTAATATTTAGCATATTGATGTAAAAAATGAAAAAAATCTTATTGCTATGTCCAGCATGCAAATAATGAATATGCTGTAACAGCAGAAAGTGACATTTAAAGTAAATGTTGTTTTTTTCCTTATGGTAAAGTAATTCAGTATTTTAAACAAACTGCTATGATGATAGCACAACCTTAACTGTGTTAAAAAAACTACATGCCAAAAATTATATATTTATAACTGATCTTGCCTTTGGGCCATGGAATGAGACTACTTGACCTCTTATGACTCTCTGTTGACCTTTTATTTTCTTTTGATTCTTAGCTATGAAGTTATTTACAATAAACTTAACTCCTTCTGTAAAGGCTCCAAGACCAGGCCCTAAATCTGTCATGGTGTTGATAATCATGACGATCAGAAGTGTAACACTTGTAAAACTGGAATGTGAAATCCCTTACCTCACAAAATGTCAGTGAGAATCCCTTTAAGAATAACCCTGTGATATGATCCTGACAAATCCCAGCTGTATCTGAAATGGAAAGGTTATTTGACAGTGCGCTTTATTTTAGTGTGGTGACTTCCGGCTGTCTGTAACAAAAATAAAGTGAATGATATAGTCAAAACACCCTAATCTCCTACAAGGCCAAAACCAGAGTCATATTTCATTTACTATCACTTGTTTCAGATAATCTTTAGTTTATTTCTTAATGGTTCTTGAATGCTGAAGTTCATAAATCATGGTAAGGTCAGCTGCATTCTCTTAAGTATACAAATAATCTGTAAAATGTAGTTCTTTTTACACTAGCCATGCCCAAAGAGAAAATCACCTTTGACTAAATTATTTTTATTTTAGAACAAACTCTGTTTGAGTGGACATTGTTTACATGTACCTCTTCTTACAAGTTGTCTGAGCCTAGATTGGCAGCTGAACTCTGCATAGAAAAAATTATGTATTTTGAGAACAAAAAAGACATCACAGCATTCTAGATAGCACAATAGGGTTGGGTTTTTTCCATGTTCCTCAGTCTTTCTTCTGTTTCCTCAAGCTTTTTTCTGTTCTCCCCAGTCTTACACTAGCATTCATTTTGATCAAAAAGTGGTTTTAAAAGTAGGATAAAAAATTACAGTGGCTTTGGATTGAATAAATTAATAAAAACTTCTAGATCTGCTTACCTCCACTGAACCATTGCTTTGTGCTGCACAGGTGTTATAAGGAACTGGTCATGTGTAACTAAGAACTGCTTCAGAGAGGGACAAAACCTTCCTGCTGCTTTAGCCTGTTCTTATGTTACTGGCACAGCCTCAGTGCAGGAGATGAAGCAGGACTACTTCTTTCTTCAGTGACCCCTGATTTCTCTGTGGTTATTACTGGCCTTATTACAGTTCCTTGTAAACTGAGACTGGGGTAAAAGCTGTGAATCAGGTACCTGTTGTGCCATAGTCCCTCAACAGCATTCAGATGGCAGAATTCTCTGCCTTTTATTTCTCTTATTTCTAGAGATGATTGCAAATTTCATCACTAAATCAGCAAAGACTGACTTCTCCTAGGTAGCATTGATTCCCTTGCAATTCAAGAACCTCCCTCCAGTTTCCTCATCACTGTATATACCTTTCTTTTTACCCCTGAGACTACTGTTACCTGCTTCCTGCAGGAACAGCACTGTAGAGGGGAGATTCCTTCTGTCCATCCTTTGCAGCCTACTAGGCCTTATAGTTCCTCAAAGTAATTTTTCCTGAATGGGCTCCTTATACTGTTCTTCTTGTAGTCACTTGTATGAAAAAAAAGAAAGAACCAAACAAAAACAGGCCAGAGATGCTGAAACACTGTCAAATGAGAACTGGGTGTGCAAATGGTGGGAATAGGGCTGTATGTCTGGAGTTTACATCTTTCCCATCACCAGTTCCTGGAACTGATTTTGACTAATTCTTGTTCCAGCTAACCATCTTTCTAGAATACATTTCTACTTATAACATAGAACTGCTCAGAAGGGAAGTATGAGTCCTAATCTTTGCAAAGAAATAATATTTACTGTTCAGTCTTCCCACCACACTTACTGTTGTTTATGACTCTGGCAGTGACACACAGTGCCCTGTTACATTCTTAGTGGGCTAGAAACTAAATATATGCATGAAAAATACTGTTCCTATCTCTAGGAATTTGCAGTTTAAAACATGTTATGGCAAGATAAAGCAAGAGCTGTAGACAAATTTTTCCATCTCTACTGGAATTTTACTTGTTTAGAAAGTGCATGTTTATTGTCTGCAAACCACATAGAATAAAATAAATGCAATACAAATGACAACAAAAAGGAATTTTCTCTCCTAAATTGTTCTATAGAATTTTTCTTCCTAAAGTACTGAAGCAAAAAATATATCTGTAACCATGGAGATTATACCAGGCAACATGCATAATAATTCAAACTGTGGCATCACACAAATGTTCTTTGTCATGAGTGAATTACCACAAAGACGTAGGTTTCCCCTTAACAATTTTCAGAAGCAGGATAGATGTGGTTCATTTCTCAACCCTCTTTTTTTCAAGGGGGAAGGGGAAGTGTCAGCACTGTGGCAAGTGCAGCAGAGTAGTATTGTGTTCAGTTTGAAAAGACCCAGCTTCCCAGGTTCCTGGGAGTTTTGAATCAGAGATACGATTTGCTGAAAATATTTGTCTTCTGTGAATAGTCACATCAGAGCAGTGAATCCCACCACACTGCCCACAGGGCATAAAAGATGTCCATGGTGACATATAGTTAAGGATAAATAGTAAACAGTTCTAATTAATTTTTACTTGCTTTTTTATTTATTTGGTTTGGTTTTAGGACTACATACGAATGTACAAAATCTGTATTAAAACCATTTATGTTTAATCCTAGAAATACCAAGATTTGGGTAATTTAAGTGTTAGCTATAAAACAGCATTCCTTCACATTTGGCAATATTTCTTTCTCTGCTTGTTCCTTCTCTGCATGGATGGCATCAAATAGCAAAGAGCTCTCAGTCTGCCAGTTTCTAATGCAAAATGAATATTGATGTGGTTCTTAGTCTGATACAATCTATAAGGCAGAGGGAAAAAGTTGCTGCAATCAGGACCTTTTATAATTCATTAATTTCATAATTTCACTTTTCCACCTAAGGGGTTAACTAAAATCTGGTGTTTTGCAGTTGTTTGAGTTAGGAGGAGAAACTGATGATGATGCAAGGATGATGTAAACCCTGTTAACTAACAAACAATGTAGAAAATGTGGTTTCCTTCAAGACAGGAGGAATTAAGAAGATACGTCCTTTTTATGGAGTCCTGAAGTCCTCAGTTGTTTCTCAGAGCCTCACACCTACTTTTTTTTCCCGCCTCTGTAACTTCTTTTTTCCAATTCCTGGCATTTTTTGCCAACCCTGAAATTATAGATTACAGTAAATGTCTTTCCAATTCCTCCTCCATCTTATTTTGCTTTGGTAATAGGTCACTGTTTCACTTATCACTTCTATAAAGCTGGACTTTTTCTTTTTTTGCATTTATTTTAAGTGACAGGCTTTTTTTACGCTCTCCAACTTGAAAACACAATTTCATCCAGCCACCAATGGATAGAGATTGAATGTAATTAATTCTTTCCCTTTCTTTTTTGTAGGAGGCTACAAAGAGGCCCAGTGTGAAAGCAGGAGTTAACACAATTACTTAACGCATTACTTCTGTCCCAGAGGAGCAGAACCCCCCAGAGATCAGTGGTAATCATCATTCCCATTATTGCCCATGATGGGTGTTATCATGCAAAGCATGTTTTTCTAGAAGGAATAATTTTACCCAACATATTCATTCTTAAATTTAGTGTGTGGAATTCAAATAGGTCAACATTTATATCTAGAAAATTAACAAAATTAAAGCAACGTGTAAGGTACGTTTTACTTTGTAACTTGCCAGACAGTGGTGCCTGACCGTGTGATTAGCAGCATTAGGATTGGCTAGAGAGATTTTGGATTTGGGAACTGAAAAAGATTTGAAAAAATAAGCATAGTAAATACAGCAATAGCCATTACTTTCTTTTCCTGAGCAGTGAAAACTGCTCCGTGCTGCACACATGTGACATTATTGCAGCACAATGATTTAATAAAGCACTCAGCACTCCCAGCTCTTACGAGGCAAATCAGGGACACTTCCATTCCTTTACCTTCTGACTTCAGATTTAATTTCTGCACCCCTTGGTAGAATTTGCACTACAGTGTGTGGCACATTTAAGACAGAGCCCTTCCTAACTTCTTTTCTTCACCCTCTACGCGGCACTGGTGAGGCCACACCTCAAATCCTGTGTCCAGTTCTGGGCCCCTCAATTCTGGAAGGACACTGAGGTTCTGGAGCATGTCCAGAGAAGGGAACAGAGCTGATGAAGGGTCTGGAGCACGGGTCCTATGAGGAGGGACTGATGGAGCTGGGGTTATTTATCCTGGAGAGGAGGAGGCTCAGAGGAGACCTTTTGACTCTCTACAACTGCCTGAAAATAAGGTTGTAGGTGGGAGTCAGTCTCTTTTCCCAGACCACCAGCCACAGGACCAGGACGAGAGGACATGGTCTTAGCTGCAGGAGGGAAGATTTAGGTTGAACATTAGGAGGAATGTCTTCACAGAAAGGGGTGACTAGACATTGGAATGGGCTGCCCAGGGAGGTGGTGGAGTCACTGTCCCTGGAGGTGTTTAAGGACGTGGTGCTTGGTGCCGTGCTCTAATTGACATGGCAGTGTTTGGTCACAGCTTGGACTCGATGATCTCAGAGGTCTTTTCCAAAATGACTGATTCTGTGACTTTGTGTTTCTTTTGGGTCAAACCGAGCCAAGCAGGGCTCGGGGAGAACAGACAGAGGTAGCAGTGGGGTAAGGAGACCCTTCCCGCCACTCTCGGCTGCTCCTTAGGCGAAACCGGCCGCTCGCGACCCTCCCCGGGCTCCCTCTCAGCCCTCCCCGGGCTCCCTCTCAGCCCTCCCCGGGCTCCCTCTCAGCCCTCCCCGGGCTCCCTCTCAGCCCTCCCCGGGCTCCCTCTCAGCCCTCCCCGGG
>JAWWLV010000183.1:12445925-12465868 GCA_035041135.1 Platyrinchus mystaceus | reverse complement strand
CCTCCCCGGGCTCCCTCTCAGCCCTCCCCGGGCTCCCTCTCAGCCCTCACGGCCCCGCCCCGCTCCGCCCCGCTCCCCGAAGCCGATTGGTCCGGGCAGCACCACGTGACCGCGGGGCGGGTGCGCGCGCGCTCGCGGGGAGCCAGGCCCGGCGGGAGCGGCGCCGGCGAGGACGGAAGTGCGCGGCGGGGGCGCGCGGGCGGTGGCGGCGCCCCCTCAATGAGAGCCGGGGGGCGGCGGCAGCTGCGGGCAGAGCCGGGCCGGGGGGCACAGCCGGGCCGGGGGGCACAGCCGGGCCGCGAACCGCGCCGGAACCCCCAGGTGAGAGCGAGGAGCGACCCCGGCATCCCCCCTTCCCAGCCCCGGGCTTGTGGAAGGGGGCTCGGCTGTTCCGGCCCCCGCGCCCCCGGTGAGGGGAGGCGGGAGCCGCCGGGTCCCGGCGCTGCCCGGGGATGGGCTGAGCGCCCCTGTGTCCGCGCTCTGCGGAGGGCGAGGGGAGGTGTCGCCGGCGGTGCGGGGCAGCCTCTCCCTGCGAGGGGAGCCCGCGGGTTCTGCCCCGGGACGCGGCCCCTCGGCCGCGGGGGAGCCCCGGGGTGCGGGCGGGGGTAGCGGCGGTGACCGTCGGGCCTGCGCGGGGCCGCGGTGGGAGGCGGGAGGCCCCGCTCCTGCGGCTCCCGGTGCCGCCGGGCTGAGGTGGAGCCGGGGGACGGCGGTGACTCGTATCTACAAGTGGGACTGAGGGAGGGAGAGGGCGAGGAGGAGCCGGCCTTGAGCCCCAGCTCCTCGGGCGGGTTGCTCTCCTGGAGGCTGCCCTGCCTTCCCTGGGCTGCCCGCGGATAAGTGATAACGTTTTTTCTGTGCGAGATAAACGGGGGTTTTGGGTGCTGTCGGTCTCAGCCGGACCAGAAGTTCCTGAAGGGTCTTGTTTTATCTGGGCAGGTTCTCTCTGTGCCGGTGTTTATCCTTCCTGCAGCTTTACGGGTGTAGATCTTGTAGGAAGGGAAGGGAAGGGTGGTGCCTGAGTGTGACCTTACCTGGAGACGGGCAGGGACAGAGGTGAGACAAAGCAGCCCAGTCATGCTTCCTGAACAGCTGAGGGAGGCCTAACCCGGCCGTCCTGCTGGAGCCCTGTTGAATCGATTCTGTTCTGAGAACAGGAGAATTAAGTCTTGAATACCCTGGGTATTTTCATGATGGAAGGGAACAAGGAAACTATACCTGCACTAGGATCAGCCTTGCATTTTTCAAAGCTGTAGCCTGCAGTCTAGGTAGCTACTTCTCTAGTTCTGAGATCCTGGTTTCTCTTGTGAGGGACAAGGAAGTGCCTGCTATTCAAGGGCATCCTCAGAGGTGTGATTTTCAGGAAAAGCTGTCTTTTTTTAGTTGCCTTAAACACCTTCCTCCCAGTTGACATTAAAGTGACAGTAGGAACTAACAACTGGGAACCAGACTTGTGGTTCTTAGAAGTGATTTGCCTGAAGGCTGAAAATAATTTTATTACAGAGATTTGAACCTTGTGGGTCCCTTCCAACTCAGAATATTCTGTGATTCTGTAATTTAATAGTAACAGCTCAATTTTACTTGACAATAGCATCTTTACACTTATTCATATATAGAAGACTTTTTAGAATAATTTTACCTACTGCTTCAGTCACTTCTGTACACTGAACTTAGGTTTGTGCTTATGAAGAGATTATATCAACTTACTTTGGTGACATTTTTTGCATTTATTTCCTGTATTAAATACTCCATTTAAGAAATAGAAAAGCCTTCAGACTGCTCCTGTAAATCAGTTTCCTATATTAGACTTTTAGTAGTAAATTGTTTTACACCTCTTTTGGAGTAGGCCAGCTTGATTCTGTTTTGCATGCCTGGAGAAAAGTGAAGCTGACCTATTTTCACTGGTGTTATGTATATACTGCAGAAGAATTTCTAGTTTGAAGATTTAGCTGGAATGCTTTACAAAAACTCTAACTGAAAGCTTAATTTGACCAGACAATACCCTTTCTCGGCCCTCCTTTAAAACTCTCAAACTTGTCTCTAATTGTCAGTGCAATGGTGCTGGAAATCTGGATAAAGGAGCAGTTGAGACATTTTGATCAAATCAAGTCAGTGATGACAGGGCCCTGCCTAGACAACTTGGATGTGTACACTGAAATCTTGGATGGTTTATAGTTCCTGTGATCTAATGCCTCTTTGAGGCTCGAAGTTTTTTCGGCAGCAGCTTAATTGATTGAGCACTACGGTTATTTGACCAAATGCTGAACAAAATGGCTTGCTTCTCTGGGAAGTGTTGGTGTCCAAACTTCATAAGGAACAAAACTGTCCTGTGAACAGAGCAGAAATGGCCATGTGAAACAGCAGAACAAGCTCTGGGATCATGATTTAGGAGTCTGGTTCGTAGTTTGTTCTTGTCCTGTTGCTTTGTAAACTCTGTCCCCTTTCCATGCAGTGGAGAATTGCACTTTATAATTTCTTATTGATTAGATTCAAACTCCATGTGACTGAGTAAGTGAATTGCTTTCCATTACACAATGAATTCTTGTGAATTAATAGCCTCTCTTAGCAGGGGTACTAAAGGAGCCTGTTTCTCCTGGCAGCTGTGCAGGCAGCGGGCACTCATGGGAATGCACGTGCATAGGGGTATCAAGACAAACAGTGCCTAAGGTCAGTAGGTGTCTTCTGCCTGTAGCAAACAGCTTGGGATGGGAATAGTGGTCTCTGGGGTTTGAGTGAAAGGCAGTGGCTGGGGAGGCCACCGAAGAAGATAAACGTACGTAGGTGCTTGCTGCTGTTCACTCCCTGTGTGCCTGACTTCAAGTAACTTTTGCCTGATTGACTTACTGGCGCTGATCCTAATTATCAGCCAGGTTAGATAGCAACGGTGTTCTCAAACTCATCCTGTCTTGACTTGGAAGTGCTATCCTGCTGATAAAAACCTGTAGTTCTTGAGGTTTTTTTTCTCTCTTCATCTATCTTCCACCCCCATGTCTCTGCTAACTGTTCTCACCACTGTCAAGCAGTGTGATAAGGTTCCATGGCTTGTTACTTGCTATTGTGTGAAGCAGCAAAGTCAGCAAACAATCTTGTCTGTTTTGCTCTCCTAGTGGTAATAATCAATTTTGTGGCTTTTGTTCTATGATACAATTAATGCCTGTCCCTTGACAAGAGGCTAAAGAACAGATATTTTAGACGTCCTTGTGGATACCTGCTAGAGAGCAGTCATTTTGTTGGTAGCTCTTTTAGCTCATTAAACAGGACTAAGCAACTTTCCTCAGTGTCTGCCCCAGAAATATCAAGTCGTCTTGTCATTTAAGCAAGATGAGTGTGTATAGCTCATGCTTTATCTCTTCATGTTCTTCCAAATACTGCTTTAATAGTAATATTACAGGATCTGTTTTGTCTCTTGTGCTTGAGATGTGCAAATGTGTTTTTCAAGACCTGTCAAAATGAAAGTCGTGAAGTCATGTAATGTGAGAATGTTATTTAGGCTGATGTGTAAGTAGCTACTTGGATCTTTATGGTGACAAAGTGCTTGCTTAGAACAGTCACTTTGAACTGTTTTCTATGGGACCCTGAGCCCATAGCCCTCCTTGCTGAGGTGGTTGACAAAGGAATAATGGTTGATTACAGGACCATAAGTCTTAATGGAAATGCAGTTCTGACTAGGAATCTCTGCAGGATCACAAGTCAAAGACTGAAAAAATTTGTTCTGGGATTATAAGCATTTGTTAAAGTCTTAATCCTGTCAGCTGTTACTTTGTGAATTAGCGTTGCTGTCAGTTGAAGTGATTAGTGTGAAGTATTTCAGGTCACTAATAATGCAATGAAATTGGAGTTTTTAATATGTTCTTCTTAAATTTGGAATGTGTCAAAACTAATCCGAAGTCAAAGCATAGAACTGGAAAGCTGAGAGCATGCTGAGTTAAGCAGGTGCTGTGATATCCCTGGTTTCTAGCTCTTTCTGTACGTATCTTTACCTGTAGTGAAAAAGATTATTCTTTAGAAGAATACTGGGGGCCCAGACTTAGCCCCCATTTTGGGCATGGTAAATGGACGTGTTAAATTGTTTCCGATTTAGATTTAATATTGGTGGGTGGTGGTTTTTTTTGTTTTGTTTTGCAAGGTGGTGGCTTTAATCACAGGTTTCACAAAGAAAACAATCCCACTTTACAGACTATTATAGAGTAATGCTTTAAAGGATTGTACTCAAAACATGGTGAAGCACTTTAAAAGATTATTTGTAGGAGCTACCTGAACTCTGGACTCCATGTTGCAGAACACTAAAGTGGCGCTTTTTTTGAGGTAGGTGTTTTATAAGGTTAGTGCTACCCTGCTCAGGAGGGCACTGCCTTGGCCACCACTTTAAAACAGACATTTAGCAAGTGAAGTGGTTTTAGATCAAGTTGCTTGCCAGTTGCCTCAGCTTTCCAGAAAAGAGGTAGTTTTGCTAATTGGGGAAGCTGATCCCTGATTAGAAAGAGCCAGTCCTAAAGTAGGTAGTGATCTGTGATACAGCCTTTCCACTAAACTGCTGCTGTGGTAACTCCTCTCCATGACGGTGCTTTTCTGCTATTTAGTGTTCTTGGCTTACTGTGAGATTTCATTTTGGGTAGGTAAGGAATTCTCATTACTTTACTCACGAAGAAGTCTCACTGACTGACTTTTATGGCAGCTTTCTGCTTTTATCTACCATGTCATAAAATAGACTAGCCAAGCAATTTAAGGAAATGGTCTTTCAAAAGTCAGGAATGTGTGCTTGAAACTGGTGCTATTTTTCTTTCTACTTTATCATGTTTCAAAACACAGTTTAGGAATCAATTTCATATTTTAAACAATTCTGCAAGCATTAGGAATTTACTTTTAAGTTTGTCTTATAATGCAAACTAAATTCAAAGTAGGCTTTATGCGTTGAATCTGTTCTAAAGTTATAATGGAAGGAAACTAATTAAAATTATTAGACAGGCTGACTGGTGGTGATAGTGTACATCTTTATCTTCATTTAGCTTGTAAAACAGGGATCAAGCAATGCTCTTGTCCAACTCCTTTCCTTAATATTCACAACTCTCTTCTAATAGTAACTATCATCTAGTACAATAGTATAACAGGGGTCATAGCAGAGTAATGACCTCTGTTATACACTTGTAAATAAGTATTAGTTAAGGTTTCTAATTATGTGTTAGTCATCATGGACTGGCTGTAAGTCTTGTAGCTCTGCTGTACTACTTGTGCAAGTTGGCAAATAGGCCTTCCACTTCCAAAGACTCCTCACACATAAGATTTGTAGCAATGCATTGCTGGGGCACAGACTTGACTTATGGAGTTGCTGAGGCTGGAAGACACTTCTGAAGACAATCTGGTCCACTCCTCTTGCTGACTGTGCTACTCCTGACCCATAAACTGGCTCATTATCATCTGTAGGTAGAGCTTTGTGCACTCTGGCTTTTCTCAGGGGAAGGACAATTCTCCTGCCTTCCTTGATTGGCTGATCTGTGCTAGAGAGCCTGTAGCCATCCACAGCAGCTGTCCCAGCTCATCTCTGTGATCCCAGGGAGGTTATAACCCCAGCATCTCCCACCTGATCCCTGTGCTGCATGCATTAGTGTACAGAAGCACCCTGTTGTGCTGATTTCCTAGGAGAGGCACAAGAGCCTATGTGATGAGCTGGCTGTGTATCAGAATAGTAGATTTTTTTTCTGGTAATATGTGCTGTGGAGAGAGGAAATATCTCCAAGAGCACACAAGGATAAATGCGTGGCTTATATTCTGTACTGGTTCTGTATTTTCATGTGACCTGTCACTTGCTAGGTCATAAAGGGAAGTGTCCTGAAGTAAGTGTGTTCTTGTTCTCCATGTTGAAGTGGTTCTTAGTTAACAGTCTGCCACCCAAAACCAGAGTTATGAACAAGCATGTCATATTGTGCCACTCTTCATTCAACAGCACTCTGGAGGCTCTGGTTGGAGTTCATGTTTGGCTGTAAATACTTTTATAGTGGTAGGCAAAGGCTCTGTGAGGGAGACCAAGGATAACACTTCTCCCATAAGGGAAGCTCTCCACAGCTTTTTAGTTTTATTAACTTTGAATAGCTATACCAAAATAGCATGTGACCCCTGTACTGGTGTAATAATAAGTTCCCATTTGAAGATAAAAATACTGCTTTTGGCTTTGATATAAAGTACATGACTACAGTAGTCTGGAAAACTACATGTCTGTCTGTTATTGGAAATGTCTGCTCTTAGTCCAGTAGAAAGGTATCTTCTTGTATATGCAGAATCCTTTGGTATGGTATCTGCCTGATTGGGGAAACTGAAGTGAGGAAATTGTTTAAAGGTGACAACACAGTAGCTGAATTACGGATAACTAGTAATTATCTGAGGTACTAAATGACACTGTTGTTGCTTTGTGTGCTGCAAATGCATTGACTGAAAGATGGGAGAAAGGCTGGCACTTGTGTTAAGTCTCCTGACTGAGGGAGCTGAGTGACTCATGGTATAAATCTGTGAACCCCTCAGTTAAATAGTGGAAGTACTTTCAGAGGCTACAGGAAGATGATTCCCCAGTGCCCCTGGGGAGGTGGGACTCCATGGTTAAGAGTAAACTCAGGGTAGGGGGTTACTACTTGTCTAACTGCATCAAATGTGAGTGACTTATATTTTCCAAATAAAGATATGAACATGATACATTAACTTCAGTTTAGGAGCAAGGAATGTAATTCTATGGGCAGACACGGTTGCTTCTGCCGGTATTAGTTAAACCAAACTAAATGATGCTTAGACTTCTGATTTATCCCAAGCATCCGGTTCACTGGGGAAACTGAAGGCAAGAGTGATCTAGTGAGATACATTCTCTGGGGGAGCAAATGGTAGCAGCTTGTGGCCCGTCTGCAATGTTTGGTGCCGTATTCTCAAGACCTGTCTAGGTCTGCCAGCCCCATGGCTGGAGAGGAAATTTGACTGGGTAACATTCATGAGAGCTCCTGCAACTTTGTAGCTCTTCTCATTGGATTGTCATTTCTTGGAATTTGCTAAATCAATCTTAGTGGCAACTTCTTTGTGGGTTATATAGTTGCAGGTTTTTCAATGAAGTAACTGAAACCATATTGTAACCTGGTACTGAAGTAAGATTTTAATCTAGGTTATTTTGAATTCTGGTGTGTCACTTAAGACACTGATTGTAAGCCGAGATATTTGATTTGTCTGTTGTATTTGTTGTGCTCCTGGAGATCCAATTAAAAGTTGGTATTAGATTAACATCTGAAGCATATCACTGTCTCTTAGCAATGGTTTGGTGGTCTTAGTGTATGCTGTGTATCAAAGGTGAAGGTGTTGCTGCGTGGATGAGCTTTGAAAGGAAGCATAGTTGAAATACACTTTGCAATTCAGTGGGAGTGAGGCTGTTGAACAAGTCTGTTGTCGAAGTGTCACTTTTCTGGTATGAGCCTAATTGACTAGTGTGAACAATGGTGTCATAATTCACCCTAAGTATTTAGGCAACTAGTCTGTTACCACCACAGTGACAAACTCTTAGCATAGTAATACTGGTTAATGGTATTAATTCAGTCTTTGTGCCTGTAGAAGATTTCTATCAGGTTTCCTAGCAAGTTCTTGCTGGGATTAGAGCAATGTGATAGATCCTTCTCTTCAATAGGCTGTCTGCAATATGTCTTCTGGTTGTTAATATTAGACCTTGGAGAGGTTTGGCAAGATATCTTCCTACAGAAGAACTGGTTTTAGCTGTAATGGCACTACTGTCATATGACTTTCACTTCAGGTAACCCTGTCTTGCTGAAATAAAGAGTATATTCTTCTTGGTGCTACATACAATCTGGTAGTTGCTCTGCGCTGAATAATATGGAAAATGGGATGGTGATTTCTTTTTTTTTTTTTCTATCATAGAGCTCTGTGTAACTATGATGATTTTGTGTACTATCTTGCAACAGTGATGCAATTCTAATAGCTTTGTGTTGCCTACGTGCAATGATAATGTCTTGATCCAATTGATACCTGATATAAGAGCATTAGGTTTATATCATGACATTGCAACCTTATTTAGTCAAACATAGATATATGTGATTTTCTTTTTTCGAGTGTGGGGGAGAGTGCTCCAGTGCCTTAAAAGCAGTTTAAGGCAAGTCCTTTTTCTTCTTCACTTAGCTACTGCTCAGAAACAAGTTACTTTCACTCTAAGGGAATTCTAAAAATAAAAAACCAACCAAAAAAACCCGAATGAAACAAACTCAGAGATTTAAGTTCCTTAGGAACAGGGATATGTATGCACTTGCTTATATTTCACTTCAGCATAAGATCTGAGTTCAGTTTTAAATGGTTACCTTAATGTGTTGTTCTTCTGATGCTCAGACTAACCAGACTGAGTCTTTCCTGTGACTAAATCTTTGAAGGTTGCAACCTTGCTACAGACCTGGACAGGATTTAATTTCAGCTTTCCATAGATATCAAAATTATTCTTAGCAAGGTTATTGGCTCGAGGTTACTGCTAATGTGTAAGGTATTGTCTGTCTATTTGTAATGAGTGACCTAGAATCATCCTGTGCTGAATGATGTGAGAGGGCATATATTTAAGGATTTTATCTATTAAGTAAATGTAAGTAAAATACTGTCAGATTTGCTTTCCAAGCTGTAATGATGCATCTCTGAAAACCCAGAAGAGTTGGGCTGTGCTTGGCAAGGATCAAGGGGGAGGTGGGAAATGTGCTGAGTGTATACAGGTATTTCTTACTTAAAATGGATCACTGTTGTGGGACCAGATCTGAAGACAGCCTTGAAAGGCGAGGTTGTCCAAGTCCATCTATAACCTGTTGCCAAGGGGAGTGTGCCAGACTTTGTAGGTTACCAGGATAATGACAGAACAGGAGATTCTCCTGTTCTTCATGTTCTACATAACTGTGTAGTAATGTAGCTTACTATAATTTGTATAGTAAGCCCACTCTTCTAAAGATCACTTGATCTTATTAAGCAAATTAAATCTAAGTGGAGAGCTGAAGATGGCTTTGCATGCAGATGTGTGGAATAGTGAAAAGTAAGATATGGTGTGGAGGCCAGGATCACTAGTAGGTATTCTTAATCTGAATTGGCTGGCATCCAGTGTCTTGATGTCTGATGCTGTTGATAGTGCTGGGATATTTTAGTGTGATTTCTGGGTCCTTTTTGTGCATGCAGAAAGGACTTCTGATCACAACTATATTAGAAATACTGCTTTTATACTGCCTGTGATGTGCTCCAGATGAGCAAGTCTTTGGGACTCTCCTTCATTACAAGTTCATCTCACAGTCTGCAGTCTTTCTTACTATGGAAACTAATACTCCAATCTGGTTAATTTGATGAAATACAATTCTGAATTAAAACGGTTCCTCAATCTGTGCTTATCCTTTTCCCAGACTTGTAGGAGATAGAGAATAATTTTGATCTGGCTTCAGGTTCTGGTTTAACCTTAAACTGCTGTAACATAGTGAATTTAGTAGTCTTGGTCTTGCTTTTTGTGTCTGTTAACTAGCAGTGTAGTAGTTGCCGCTAGAGTGTAGTTGTGACAGCCAGTGTTTTTAAATGTACACACAATTCTGGGAGTTTTGGGTGGGATTAGTAACTAATAATAATTGATTGAAACTAGTGTAATCTAACTTGCAGCTACATCATGAATTGTAACTTTCAGTGTATGAATTAGATGTATTTATTCTGTGTTTTTTCTTGTCTATGGCTGTTGCCACTTTGAACAAGGATCTAACTTATATAAAGAGTATGTGTACAGAGTAAAGTAGTTCCTTGCCTTAAATTCTTACTTTTCCTCTTTGTATTATAAAGTTTTATGTTTTCAAAATCCATTTTTGAGCTTCCTGTCCAGTGCCCTTAGCTTTGCAACTGCAAGTCTACTGGTAGATCTTAGGTAGAGAAAATGCCTAATTACCAAAAGCAAATCTCAGGCTTGGGTTTCTCTCCAGTGCTCAGCCTGGACACTGCAGTAGGCGGTGGCTGCACCAGCAGCCTTTCTAAGGAGTGTAATGAGAACAGGATCAGGGAACTGCCCCATTTCTGCAGCGTCATAAGTCTCCTTTTGGCTGCTGTAGTTCCATCTTCTTTGGCCTCAGTTGTACAAACTGCTTTCCTTCCTTCACAGCACCACTGAGGCAACGTGGCCTTGCAGATGTGACTGGCAGGCCCAGTCAGCTGTGCTCTCCTGCAGGAGATGGGCCTGAACAGCCAGGGGCAAGGGAGAGGGGCCTGAGGGAGAGGGTGAGAGCAGCATTGGGTGATATAAATGGGGACTGTGAAACTGCTGTCCCAGTGTGCTCTGCAAGGCATCTCAAGCTGAATGAATTCCTTGATCTAATTAAACATGGCCCAGAAAAATCTATAACCTCAACTGAGAAGGTAGAAAGACCCAGCAGTACGTGGGGAAGGATACAAGGATATCCCAAGCAGGAATTTCTACCAAGCACATCGTGGTCTGTGTTTTACTTGAAAACCAATAACTGGATATATGCCAAGAGGTAAGATACTAGCACAGCAAAAGAGAATAGAATAGCATTTTTAATTTTTCAGGCCGCATATCCTAAAATCAGTTGCATGAAATATGCCACTTAATTTCAAATTTTTTTTTTTTTTAAGTTGAATTGCCAGTTGGAGCATTTACAGTCCATTGAAAGCTAATGGAATTTCAGTACTTCAGTATTTTCTGGATAACCTCAGAACAGCTGAGGAGCTCTCACAGTTCATAGCTCAGTGAGATTGTTAATTAGTTTTGTGATTCAGGGAATTTCTGTTACTGCATTCTTTTGGGCATATCACAGAACCAAACACTTCAAAGGCTCTAATTCGTATTCTGATAAATGAGGATCACTAAAATACTGTTGCAAAACCTTGTTCTTTCTGTGCTTGCTTTTGATGACATCATATTTAAGTCTTTATAATAGGTTGAATACCCAGATTTTCCTTTAAAAGTAGGTATCTGAAGGGTTTAACAAAGCTTCTCTGTCAGGCTATTGGGCTAAGGGTTTCTAGAATCCTGTTTTAAAATCCAAAGAATGGCTGCTTTCAGCGACAGGATAGCAATGAAAAGAAATGTCCAAAGATATCAGCTGCACAGCAAAAGAACAAGGGCTGATCTCAGCAATTTTGAGATTAGAGCTTTATTTCAGTTTTAAATCTCAAGCTGAATGGAAGAACTGGAAGCAATTCCAATTAAAACTCTTGGAGGGATCTACAATTTTTTTTTATTTATTTAGTAACAGAATATTTATTTGAAAACTCGTACCCTTAGTGAAGCTTCTCATGTTTTTTTCCTATGTATTTGCATGGGCTGTTGCAGAATGGGCTCCTTTCTTGAGAAGTGACAAGTGCTTTTTCCTTTAAGTGATGTATAACTGTGGAATCTTAATGCACGTGAAGCAAAAAGGGATGTAAAAGCGCGGTCTGTTTTGAAATCTGTGGAGTTATTCAGTAATAGCCTTTGAGTTTTGGTGTTAGGTAAACCAGTCCTGTTTGTAAACTGTGTTCAGAGCAGTTTAACTGTTAACGTTGAGGAGAGGGTGGAGAAAAAGCAGTTTGAAAGGAGTTTATTAAGATGTTTATAAACAATTGCCTTGAAGTGCTCAGTTTCGAGGGTCCAGCCAAGAATGACACAACATTGTGCAGGGGGCCTTAGTTAACCTGGAGAAGTTATGATCTAAACAGATAAGACAAGGGAAGGCTGAAATAATTGCTGAGTTCTTGAGGTTAGATATCTTACATTGGAGAGGCATGGTTTGATTAGTCCTGTGGCCAAGAACAGGTCTTCAGAAGTCTAAATCAAAACAGCTGATTAGTAACTCCTATGGTTTGATTTGTAGATCCTGCTCTGCTTCATGTGGGCAGCCTGTGGCTGGTGTAACCTTCCTTTCTGGGTCTGAAGAGCATCTTTCACACTAGCATCACAATGCTCCTATTGTGTATAGGGCTTTGTGTTACCTATTATAAAATAAATGTAGAGTTATCAAGTCAATGGCTTAATCCTTATCTTTTAAAACAGATGAAGCAGGTAATTACTTCTGATTTCTTAAAGATGAAAGACTGCCTGAAGAAGTTTATTCTCTGACATGGTGTCTGTCTAGCACTTTATTTCAAAGCAGGATGAACCATAACCAGAAGAAACTACCCACCTTCCTTCCCCCTAGAAAAAAACTAACAATCTTTCAGAAGGTCAGGGCCTTTTTTGTTGTTGTTTTTTTTAGAGCTTGTGACAGTTAGCTTATGAAGTTCAACATGGTGTCACTAAACTTGAGGGTAAAATGACAGATGGAAATTAAATAGATTGACCTACTGCCATAGACTGGATTGCTTCTCTTCCTGTCAGAGGAGGGTAAATCTTGCTGGAAATAAACCATACCCAAACAACAAGTAAGAAGCAATGTGGGAGAGGAGGGATATTTACCAGAGCATTGGGTGTCTTGTCTGGACACTTATTCAGAGTGAGCTCTTTGACAGCTGTATTAAGACTCTTTGCCTTAAATTTACGTTCCCTTAAACTGAAGGGAATTGAGTAATATTTTAAAGCAACTGTAGATTCTTCTAGACACTGCTGCATTTTTGGTGGTTGGATTTCCCAAGAAATGCTTTTCTGTGAACATTTTCTGTATTGTCAGTGTCTTGATTGCCTCAAGGATATTTAATCTACAGAATAGGAAGAAGATTCATCCTTCCTTACTCAGAGATGGCTGAGGAAAGAGCTTTCACTTGTGTTAACAGATTATTTTTTCTAACCTCAAGGAACTGTGAGATGTGAGCTTTGAACTGTGGTGTGTAAACTGTTTCTTGGGCTGCAGAGGTGGAAATACAAGTAAACAAACAGTTGGCTCCGATGGCTTCTCTTGTTCTATTAGAGTATTCCTATTAAAATCTCACCGTGCCCCTTTCTGAACCAGAGATGTGCTGTCAGCTTGTCGTTCTGCAAGCACTGGTACTTCTGCACTGACACTGTCTGTATCAATCCTATGTCACGCTGCTCCAGCCTTGCCTTGTCCTCTGTGCTGCCTGGCTACGCTGGGGCTGGAGGGGGCCACGCTCTCTCTGGTGCCACCAAAGAAGAGACACTTTGTGTGAAGCTTCTGGGACCTCACTGAGTGTGTACAACATCGGGGCTGTGTTGTGAGTGTCCTTCTGCATTCAGAGGGTTCATGCAGTCCTGATGCTCTGAAAGATTCAAGTGGCACTTGTAACAGCTCTGCAGGGAAGATCAAGTACCTTGGTCTTTAAGAGCTTTAGATGCAATTGAACTGTATATTTATATGCTACTGGATGGGTTTTGCTTAATAGTATACTTTGATTACAAGCTGAGTAATACTGTAAGACAGACCTTGCAGTCGCTACTGGCCAGTTGAGGCGGTATGGCGAAGGAAGCATTTAGATATTCTCTTCACTTAACTCTATGATGAACTTGTACTGAATCAGTATTTTACCTAAAGAACAGTTATTCTTTTATTATGACCAGATAAAGATGTGGTATTTGTATTGACAGGAGGGAGAAATTTGCTATCTTCTCTCTTGGCTGTTAGTAAATAGTCTCTTTATTGCCCTTGCATAGCACAGTGGACTTAGTTCTGCTGCTTGTTATGTATTCCTAAGTTTGTGATGACAGAAAAATGTTTAACTTGAAAGCTTTGTGTTAGGTAGCGCAACAGTTACAACACTAATAGGGTGTTTGTTAAAGGAAAACTCACAGGTTAAAACCGGTCACAATTACACAGAGAAGTAGCTAAGGGTCACTTGGCTTCTCCAGAAAACAGCTTATCTACTACTGTCAGGACAGACTATTCTTGAACTAGGACAAACCAGAATTCTCTGCAACTTACCAAGAGCAAGCTGTGTTATTTTGGGAACACAGAAAGTCCCCAAACTATCTCACTGTGTGGTCAATCTGTAGCTCTTATGCCTTGAGTGTGTACGTGCAAGCAAGCTGAATTCTAGTTTACCATGTGGACCATAGGCAAAGCAAGCCTTTCAGCCAACAAATTCTGGAGTTCAGATGCTGCTTGTTCTGTTTTCTCCTGGTTTTTCCACATTTCCGTGGCAGGGAGCTCTGTTCTGGTGACTAAGAATTAAAAATCAATCTTGCAGTCTTCTTCTGATTTAGAATGTCTGTACAAAGGCTGAATTCACTGTCCCCAACAAATGTGTTTTTGTGCTGTACAGGGAAAACCTATGGAGAAGTAGGAGTTGTCACATCCCATTTCTGTACTAAGGAGTGTCCTGGATGAGGGAGCTGATGTATAACATAACAGAGGAGATTACCAGGGGAAAATATCTGTCCTCACTTACCAATGTTTATTGCTGAATGAACCTTTAAAGATGATTAATTTGCATTACTGTACTAAACGTATGTAGCAAACAGGTGTGAGTAAAAAGCTCTGCATGGAAAAATACTGCTGCTCAGATGTTTGAAAATGCTGTCCTGAGGGCAGTTCTTGATTGTTGGCATGTTTGTTCTTGTATGCAGTAGTCAACGAGAACTTAGTTTGATTTGTTGCTTTTCAGAACATCAAGTCATGACAAAGGGGGAAAAAATCATCACCATCAGTGTACCCCGGGGAAGTTGTCCAGGCTGGCCATGCAATTGTCAGACTCAAAACACAGGGCACATGAACTTGGTTGCTTGGAGCAAACTGCTTTAAGGGGGAGGTTTGGACTGGACAGCATCCAAAGGTCCTTTTCCAGGCTAAATAGTCTTATGGTGTGTTTGTGGTCTGATGATCCCTTAGTCTCTGGTTAATTTTGTTTAGGGCAGCTGGTTGCCCTGAAGCTTTTTCTAATGAAGTACTCAATAACTTCTACTGTAGACCTTGTATTTCCATACAGTAGAACTTGATGGTGTTGGTGTAGCAGTTCTGGTGTCTTTCTGGAGTAATTGTATCCAGGCAAAATTGAGACTCCTGGTAGGCCCATTGCTTCTGTGCTTCTGGATTAAAGTGTGCAGCTGTAAATCAAGGCTGACGTAGCCACTTGCTACAGCAGTGTTTTCTGAACAGCCTGCTGCTCTCCTTGCAACACTCCACCAGGATATGAACAGCTGGGGTCCTTTGTTGTTCTCTGAGGACACCAGGGTCACTACCCCAGAATTTCCCTTATACCGTGATGTGTCTGAAATAAGCACATTAGGGGATTTTTTCTATGTGGGAATCCTAACTGGTGTCACATCTTTTTGTATCGGTTACTTCTGCTTTTGTCCTCAGTGTACTGTCTGTAGAGATGCTGCTCTGTGCTAATCAGTGTGGCAGCTCCTGCTTGTGCTTCTGGTACAACTACTGTGTCCAGCTACTCTTAAAAAAACAACCAAACAAACAAAAAGGCAGCATTATTTTTAAGAAGTCTCTGGCACTTAATTACTAGGCTTGCATAACACACAAACAGAGGCTTGTTAGCTAAGGCTTGTTTATTGAAGCTTACTCCTTTATGGCTTTGCAACATCATGAGAAGAATAGGAACTGAGAATTTTTTGCAGTAAAGCAGGATTTTTTTTTCCCCAAAACAAATTAGATTTGCAGCATCAAAAGGCAGGAAGAGTATAAAATAAATGCTAATGCCATGTCATAAGACTTTCTGCAACTTGTTCCTGCCAATTTACTGTGTATCTCTGCTTTTTTCTGAGCCTACGTAGGGAGGAGATCAAAAGCCAGATTTCTACCTATAAGCAGATCTAAGATATAGCTGTATCAACATTAAAGAAATATTTTGGAAAGGTGTAAAGCCTTAAAACAAGAACAATAAAAAACAATTTCATGTTGTTTGAGAAAGTGGGTTTTTTCTTGGAAACTGCTCTAGACCAGCAGTCTTGTAGGATGGGCTTATGAATAGGAATGGCTTGTTAGAAACCTTTGGCACTTTTATTAATAGCACTGTTGTCACAAATAGAAGGTTTTTTTCTAATGCCTTGTACTACTCATACTTTAGACATGTTTTGCTTGCCAGTGCATTGAAGTGGCCCATTCTTTAAACTTGCCGGGCAGGGTTTTAATCTGATCTTTCAGCACTAGTGAGACGCTTTACCAGCATGTTACCATGATGTCACCAATGTCACGGATGGCGACTGTGTTTCTTCTGTCTGCAGATCTAATTGGTTGCCTGGCACTCGATCTGTGGCAAGCAGGACAATGGCTGCCAGCAAGAGCAAGAACCAGAGTTCTTTGGCCCTCCATAAAGTAATTATGGTTGGCAGTGGAGGTGTGGGCAAATCTGCACTCACACTTCAGTTTATGTATGATGAGGTAAGTAACATTGGTTCAGCTTCAATAAAGCACAAATTCACACAGTTTACATAGTATTTTTTAGTGGGAAAGGGGAACTAAATGTAATTAGCAAAAGACCTGATGACCTGACTGGCAGGAGCAGAAGGTAGGAATGTAGGAACTGTGCCCTCTGGGAACATCTTTGACTAAAGGTGACAAAATTTTTGCTTATTAATGAAAGTGCAGTCTACAGAAGCCATGCACAACATGCAGGTTCTTGTCTGCATGTACACAAGCTGTTCCCAGTTGGACTTTAATTTTGTTGCCGTTTCTTTTAGGTCAGTTAAGGCTGAAATCAGAAGTAAACATTGTAGCTCATTCTGAGCCAGCTGATGAAGTAGTTGTGTTCATAGCATGAATTCTACCATACTGGTATACAGGAAACTAGATTAGATAGTCCAGACTAGTATGTGAAGGAATACATGATCCTGTAATCCAAAAGTTAGCATTTATCTATGGGTGTTCACACATACTACAGTGATGTGAGTATCTGAACAGGTGATGCAGTCATTAATGAAGGCCAGCCAGCTTAACTGGGCTCGTGGCACAACCTCTTATACTCTGAGGCTGAGAGAAGGGAGGTTGAGAGGTAAGAAGCCTATGCTGGATGTGTGCTGTCAGCACAGAACTACAAGTTGAACTGGCAGTGGCTTTGTGGGAGTGATCAATATTGAGTGGACTAAAGTAGGTGCCTTTGCAATTATGGAGCAGGTTTTCATGTTCAGCAGCTGGATGCTCTCATCTACACCTGTTAAAACTTCAGATACTTGTACCTGAAGTACATTCAGATGCATTTTCCTAAAGTGCAAGTTCTAGATAATGCCAGCTGGTTACTGATAACTTATACTGCATTTCTGTTCTTAAATTGTACCAAAATTGCCGAACAGAGTTTTGTGTAGCAAGTTTCTCTTGACTTGGCAAACTGGCTCTTTGTTGTATTATGTGCTTAAATAGTTTGCTTTTTATAGTAAAACTAAAAAAAAAAAAGTGGTGGAACTTAGTATCTGGCTGAATTATGAGAAGGTTTTGGGGAACTTAAATGTCACTGAAGTGAAAGAAGGGATATGGACAAATATTGAGACTGTTTGACAGTAACTCTAAACACTAATCCTTTTCTTATCACCCTCAGTTTGTAGAAGACTATGAACCTACCAAGGCTGACAGCTATAGAAAGAAAGTAGTTCTGGATGGTGAAGAAGTTCAGATAGACATTCTGGACACAGCAGGACAGGAGGATTATGCAGCTATCAGAGATAACTATTTCCGCAGCGGGGAAGGGTTTCTTCTAGTCTTTTCAATAACAGAGCATGAATCCTTCACAGCAACAGCAGAGTTTCGGTAAGTAGTTTCTCTCCCGGGCAGGGCAAAATATCTGGTTCCCGTGTTGCTCTGACAACTCTGCTTAAATCTACAGCTCTTTATCCTTTGTCTGTTACCGTTTGGTCAATAAAAGTGACATCTGACCATTTGACTCTCAGTAACTGGTAACCTAAACCACAGTATTCAGCCTCTGGCTCTAGTTGTCTCCGTGCCTGCAACTTATGAGTACATTATGCCAGCATAAACTTCAGGCAAGTAGCAGATTCTTGGACTCCTAAAACAGGCATATTCAAGCCAATTTTCAGTCTTCATGGATGTGAAGTTTAATTATCTTAGAGCAGTACTTCTGGAATTAAGTCTGTCTTTTGGCCAGGTTTCAGACACTGTATTGCTTACTGTTAGAAGCAGGTGCTCTAAGGAAAGGAAGGATTAGCCTCCACTCTCAGGTATGGATTGGTGCCAAACAAGGGTTGGCAGCCAAGATGTGCTATTGTAGGCAGACGTATTCCTAGAAAGATGCATGGTAGTAGTAGGCATTTCCATTTTTGTTCTTGGGATTAGCAGTTCTAATGTAAAAATCGACACCAGATTGAGCACAGAAACTACTTGTGTAGTGTGGGGTAAAAAAAAAGGATTTAAATCATTGTTCTGGTTTAGAATTCATGTAGCCAGGTGTTTCAGGGCAAGTATTCTAACTCTTATTTGATAATACCTGTTGCCTCAGTGTAGAAGGTAATCTGGAGATTACCTACGACAGCTGTATAACTTGAAGGAAAACTTCCCAAAACATAGGGAAAGTGTTAAGGGTTCCTTATGTTTGCCAGAATAAAAGCTCTCTGTCAGTCTGCCTTATGTTCCCTTTGCTTCAGTGCTACAAGGTTAACAGATACTAATTGGTAATGCAAGTGCTGGAACTAAGGTGGACACCTAACTAGGTTTGTCATAAGATAATGGCAAACTCCCCTTCCACTCCAGGACTTTGGTCCAGGTACTTAACATATTACACTGTTCCAACAGTACTAGAAGACCACAAAATCTTTTAAGAGGTATAAAAATAGTGTTCCTTTGTCACATAGTACTTCTGTGACTTTGCTCAGCTTCAGAAGGCCGACAGTCACATAAGCAAAGCAGTTCTGCTCAGTTTCCTCAAAATGGTGCACTGAAAGAAGCCAAAAGTTGAACTGTTGTACGACTGCAAAACTGATTACTATGACTCTTTCTAGTGTAAGATGGAGGAAAAGGTCAGGTAACACTCAAAGAACAGAAGGAAAACAAGACACTTGGAAGCACCCAGCTTGAGTTTTGGTTTGTGTACTTAAGTGAAATATAAGGTTAAACCCAAGGCTTAGGGCTTTGAATGAAAAGGAGTAGGAGTTTGGTTTTTTTTGTCAGACTTCCGTAACTAGATTAACTGTGTTTAGCTCAAGATTCCAGCACAACAATGAAAAGCAATGCTAGTCCTAAAGATGAACAAGAAGGACCTAAAAGCTTTGAGATGCAGATTCTCCTACTTTTCAGTGATTCAGAAGTAACCAAATAGTGAAATTAATTAAATAGAATACTCAGCTAGGCTGACATACAAGAACCAGCTCCTTGGCCCAGGAAGGAGTGGGGAATGGGTAGTATGAGTCACCAGCATCACAGGCCAAACTGCAAATTGCTGTTATTGATCCTTTGACTTCCAGAATTCTAAAACTATGAAAAAATTGAATATTGAACAAACTGTGGTCTTATTTTTAAACCCTAGCTTTCCTGCTGATGTGATAACATTCAGTGTTTGCTTTCAGTGCCTCTGTAATCTGAAAATTTGTGAAGGTGCAGTTGAATGCAATAGCAGATTATCTACGCCAGTATTAACGCTATTTTAGAGTCTCATGTACTCTCATACATTGTTATTTTGTGGATGGAAAATGCAGGCATCTGAAGCAGTATGGTAGCTCAGCGGGATTGGAGGGTGTAGCACCATCCTCATGCCTAGTTTGGCTCTTGTTCATAACAAAATGAAGCCATCTAAAAATAGCTGTAGACTGGTAGAGTTTTCCAGCATCCTAGATGGACAGCAGCACATGTCAGTCTGGTCTCAGCCTGTGTTTTACTCCAGTAATAGCACAGACTTAGACTGGTATGCAACATCACTCCATCTCCTTTCCTGGATGCTGATAGGTCCTCTTAGCATGACAGAGGATAGCAAGATTAATGCTGATGGTTCAAATATCTTCTTGGAGTCTTTGATGCAGGAAGGTTTGCTAGTACTTTAGTTCAGCACTACATACTAGTGTGGTGGCCTAGCGGTTAAGATGCTGGTCTCTCAGCGCCAAGGCCACAGGTTCAAATCCCGGTCCCCCGGGTAGATGG